>CAWUFW010000436.1:4082650-4391291 GCA_963921515.1 Calotriton arnoldi
GAGTCAATTAAGGGTGATAAAGGCTAACGCGCATGTGAACAACAGGTTTCATGAAGAGTAAGTCAGGCCAAGAAAAAATTAAAAAGCGCAAGAAGAGCTCAAAGGCCCATAAATAACGTAATATCAAACACAATGAAGATTTAAAAGTGTAAAAAACTCCGACATTGGCACTGGTCTATAAGGCAGCCTCACATATGGTGTCACTTTTTGAACGGCGTTTATTCACCTTTCGTTAATTTCTGCTTGGCTCTAAATATTACACACTCTTTTGCTCACGGGTAATTGCACCTCTCTCATCTGTGTCTGCTTTTGCCTTTCCTCTCACTCTTTCCTCTGTCTCTCCTAAAGCGCTTCCTCAATTAACCTGGTAGAGCTGGAGACAGTAGCAGAGGTGCCAGCAACGGTCCCCTGCCTTCAAAAACCATCCGCCAAAGGCTCCGGCCGACCAGGGAAATTCCAGCTGGAATAAATGTCCAGTCTGGCGGGCTCTACATCACTATAGAACAAGGAACAGCACGCTTGCTCTCTCAGGACCAGCCCCCTCCTCGAATCTCTCTTCACCTTTAACCTTGTACAGACCTCCCCAGCCTTTGGCTAGGTTAGCACGTACAAATACCACAGACGTACACACATGCAAGCACACTTTCCACATCAGTTTGCTGACAGTGGAAATACAGTCAATATGCACTGTGAGAGGACATCGAGTTGATGCCGCTGGTGCAGCAGCCTTTCTACTGCAATTAATGTATAATAGAGTAATCTTATGAGATGAACCGAAGCACCCATTCTTCTTTATAGACATTGGTGAGAGTGGAGCCGAAGCCTCCTAACAGCTGGATTTGTCTACAACAATATGTACCATTTCAGAGTGTAACTACAATGCATGTCTTGTCTGTGACCTCTGTTGCTGACAGTGATATTGTAGACTCAGCTGCGCTATTAAAGTCCGCGAAGACATCTGACTTAGGAGTGGACCGATAGCGGAACTCATCAATATAAAGTATGTGAGGACATCTAGGTGCTTTTTGCCAAAATGTGAGGGAGATACCCTGGTACTTAGGAAAGGGATGGGTGTATGTAACAACAAACAAAGAAAGAAATCCCTTTCTGAGAGAATAAATAATGGGCAAGGTGAATATAACTGCAAACTACAATTCGGATCATATGTTATAGGTACTTAGAATCGGGAAATATAATCAAGGTAAGTTACCATCATTTCGAGAGCGCTTTGCCTTTATCAGTTGCTGTGATGTGTTGCAAAAAAACCCACAAAACTAGATCATATAAAAAACTCTATATTGTTTTATTTAAAAGATTTTAAGAAAACAAGTAGCAAAAACAATTTATCTAGATAAACTGAAGAAGGTGAAGATCTAACATATATTCACCGAAACGCCGCGTCGACAGTTTCTCTTTGTTATTTTAATAATTGTGTGTTGTTTAAATTGTTTTTGCTACTTGTTTTCTTAAAATTGGATAAAGAAAAGTATGCTAAAAAGTGCCAATGAAATTGATGTTTAGTAACAAATAGATTGTGTGTGGTTTTCTGCACCTCAACATCAACTGTTTTTAATATTTTAATTACAAAAAATCTTTTTTAATAAAACAATATAGAGTTTTTTATATGATCTAGTTTTGTGGTTTTTTTGCAACACATCACAGCAACTGATAAGAACAGTCAGCCATTTGTATCCATACACAGTCTGTGAGGACATTCCTAACACAGTGGAATATTTGTCCCAATTTGTGTCGGCTGTCAATGAAATTGCAGCGTTTGTTCTTCAAGGTCAATAGAACTGCAGCCTTTTCATTTCCTGTAACAACCGTGAAGACATGTGTTGGCTGTTAGTGAAACTACAGCCACGGTGGCTAACATGGAAACTACAGACACTTTTGTTCCAAGGGATTACTGTGAGGACATTAATTGGGAGTAATACTGTCCATGAACGCCTCTTCTGCTTCAGACATCCAGGGCCTCAAACCCTGCCTGCATTTCATCCACATCTAGCTGTTCAGCACCTACCTGAAGCTCAAACCAACCAGGACAGTATTCCTTGTTACATGCAAGAACAGCGAACAAGAAACTGTACAGACCTCTCTCAATGACGCAAACCTTGACGGCTTTGAACTACAACTTAGACTGAGTGCCAAGTCACTTGGATTCCCCCTGGACGTCAGCCATACACTTAAGTACCACATTGCCAAAAATACACCAGCTCTCGCTCCTAACGAACGTGAAACAATTTCTGCCAGAAAGCAATTTCAGAACTGTTATTTAAGCCCTTGTACTGTAGCTTGTGGATGGTAGTAACACCCTTCTCCATGGCCTCACTGACACCACATTTGTACCCCTTAAGGGCATCCTATACGCAGTAGCACCTCTCATCCAGGGCCTGAAGATATATGATCACGTCACCCCCATCATGGTGTGGGCTCCTTGCTGGCCCACACCATGTTCAAAATCAGCTGCATAATTTAGAAAGCCATCACGACCAGCACCCCTGCTTAGCTTGCAGACAAGTTTGCCATCTCTGGTGGTTCTCGGCGCACCGCCAGTCAGGACACCATCATATTGCAGACTATGAAGTGAAAAAAACAAAAAAACAAGGCAGCAGGCATTTTCCATGTATGCACCCACAAGTGGCTTGGTTCGTGCTATAGAAATACCACATATATACAGAAATACAATATTGCAGTCTTTAATCTTTATGTAACATAATATGTGTTGACATATCTGATATCACCAGTTATGCATGGATAATTAATTGATTTATGATTTCACCTGTCAAGTCATCTCAAGGACAGTCCAGGATGAAGGATGGGGGGTGGGGAGGCGAAGATACAGTTGGTAGCTAACCAGAATATAGGAAAATCAGTTGATTTAAAGTTTTTACTCTTCCATGGAATGTATATAAAGAACTGCATCAATTATTCTAGACAAAAACAGAAAACTCTGTACAGGAAGTGCATTTATAGTGCATTTATAGTGTATCTATTAATTCTATATCTTCCTAACTCATAGATTTGTTTGTCTAGCAAACATAACATTTGCTCAAAAGCCACCCATATCAAGCTAGAAAAGTGACAAAACAGTTGACATTTTCCAGCAAGTCTTTAAACACATGTTTAACTAAAGTGCTGTTCATTCCAAGTTAAAAAATGATTAACAGATTTTACAATGCTAGGAACGTTTAATCAGAACCAACAAGTAAGCAAGTACATCTCCTGACACATGTTTCACCCTCATTACAGTTTGTCAGATAAGCATGTGATGCCCAGACTCAAGAAGTAACCCGTTATAGGCTAAAGCCACACTTTTGGAAATTTAAAGTGGCATGTTCATTATGCAAACAATAGGCTAAGAAACTCAGGATAGTTCCAGCATTAAGTGAAAAGCTGCTCCTTCTCATGCAGATGGAGCACATTTACAACACCTGTTGACAATTTTATTCATTCATGTTCAATTAATTAAAACCATTACGGGGCATATTATCAAGGGGCCGCGATAAAATTATCACCGCTTTAGCGTCCGTTTTCGGGCGAAAAGCGGCGATAATTTTATCGCAATATCATCAAGGACACCCTAGCGCGTGTTTCCTTGACTTAGCGCCCGTTTCCAGCACGCCTAACTTCGCATCTCTAATGGGATGCAAAGTGGGCGTCACTGGGCGTACCCCTGACGGACTACCTTGTTAAATATCGCAAAATGTACATCGCGATATTAACAAGGAGTCCCACGCATTTTTGCAGACGTTAGTTTTTGGCGAAAACCGCGGTTTTTGCCAAAAACTAACGTCTGCAAAAATGCTGACTTACCTATACCTAACAATGGGGGTGGATTGTGCTGATACAACCACAGGGTCGTATCAGCAAGGTTATCACCGTTTTCCATGGAACATCGCTGGAAAACCAGCGATGTTCCATGGAAAACACCGCTATCGCTGGAAAATTATCGCCAGTGCGCTATGCATTGTTAATACAGCGATAATTGCCAGCGATAGCCGGCGATAAAAAAAAACTCGCTAAGAGCGGCCAGCGATAATTATCGCTGCCGCTTGATAATATGCCCCTACATGACTAAGGGGCATATCTACAAGGGCTTTATCTCTGCTTTTTTGGCTTAAAAAGCCAAAAAAGCGGGGATAAAACTATCGCCCTATTAACAAGAGGGTGCAAACATGCATAATCGCATGTTAGCACTCTTTTCCTAACGCCCCCCTTTGCATCTCTAATGAGATGCAAAGTGGCGTCACTGGGCGTACCCGGATGGACTACCTTGCAAATATCGCTGATGTTCACATCGCGATATTTACAAGGCAGCCCACAGGATTATAGCAGACGTCTGCTAAAATCCTGACTTACCTATGTTAGACATAGGGGGTGGATTATGCTGATACGACCACAGGGTCGTATCAGCAAGGTTATCGCCGTTTTGCAGGGAACATCGCTGGAAAACCAGCGATATTCCCTGCAAAACGCCGATAACCTCGCTATCTCTGGAATTTTTATCGCCCTGGAGAAACGCGTTGTTAATAACGCGCTACCAGGGCGATAAATTCCAGAGATAGCCTGCGATAGGAATATTATCGCTAAGCACGGCCAGCGATAATTATCGCTGGCCGTTGATAATATGCCCCAAAGAACGGTACAATACGTTTTCACTTAGAATAAAACGATGAATAATACAATCAGAACAGAGTTTCAGGGATTTAAAAACAATGACAACTATACTATTTCATAAGTGTAAAAAGAGTTAAAACCTGCCCTACATAATTAAAATAGGAACAGTGTCCAAGGTTTTACAGATAAAGAGGCAACGTGCAATATGCTGTGTGCAAACTAATAGGACCTCCTACTAATAGAGCTGGGGTTACTAAGATCTCGGTACCCCAGAATGTTTATGTGCAGCAGATTGTCATGCATTCTGGGTTAACAATCCCCATATCCCATGACCACAAGACCGTGGAGCATGCTGCACATATCCCTTAAGTTTGTCAGATCCAGTTGGTGGCTCTCCTAAGAGTTAGCTGCTAGATGCCTTTCTGTGTTCTATGGCCAGTGGCTGCTGTCCTCCCCTTAATTGGTGAAAGGCGAATAAAACTCATAAATTTCCCCAGTCTAGCTAATGTGCTTGGTATATTTTCGGTAAAGCACATGTCCGATGCATCCTTACAGCACTTAACCCCTTTTGACCGACATAGTAGGAGGAGCAGGCGGTGTCGTTCCTCATTCAGTTTGGGATAGCAGCACAACAGATGGAACCAGGATTCTTTTCAGTAGTTGCATAACCTGCACGGGATTACCTCATTTTGGTGAGCCCAACCAGGATTAAAGTCTGAAACTGGCAGTGCAATTAGCCTCATAAAAAGAATTTTCGTACGGGCCTGGGTTGAGAGCGCTTGTTTAAAGTATGACTGTGCCTTCCCAGAGGTGTAAGATGCATTGAGCGCCTTGGACAGGGTGCTAGGTCGAAGACTACAGATATCCCGTTCAAAGGACGTTAATAGCACTTGCCTGTCAACATTTTTCCAAGCAGAGTAAGGAATTTCTTGGAGATGCAGGCTATCTGTCCTGATTTTCAGAGTGCTGGTTGCTGTTGCTAGCTGTAACTGCCAGGGAGACCCAGCTGCGTCGAAGATGGCTTTCAAGTGATATTTGCGTGAGGACTCTGGGGACTGCAAGACCCTGAGATGGAACTTTTACAACACAACACTTTACATTTTTCTACCTCAAATGTTGGTTTTACTACCAATATATTTAAGATAGAAAAGTGACAGAGCCTTTTGACATTTGTCATCATAGAAAATTATGAAAACATGTTTTACCCTTCCTGACGCAGATTTAGAGTACTGTTATTGTTGTAGGTGTGCTCTGTGACAAGGAGCAGCTCACCACCTAAATACAGGGAGCCTGGTTTGTGTGTATATTTGCAGACATGCGCTATGCAGTGTGCTATTTATTACGATTCTTCAGTGATGTCATCAGGGATGTCATTTAACATGTCATGACTGATTTCATATGTAAGATCATAAGCAATGCATGACGGGTATATGAGTTATGGTTAATTTACCTAAATATAACTGGTGAATTCTGGCGGTTTTTTTTAGGTTTTGTTTTGTACTCATAACTGAATTTTAAATGTATTTGTCAGTAATTTCTGAGGTTTTAAATGTATCTTAAGGTCTTATAACCAAAGCTAAACACAACTTTACTTTAATGACTCCTTTTTTCTGTGGATTTAAACCATTTTTAGCATATGCCACATACAAATGTTCTATGTGCATAACGTCTCATTTTCAGCCACTCCATTGCACCCAACCTGTAGCAGGTGGCCTACTTCCTTTGTGCCAGCGGGCCTTTTGACTTGCACAGTGAGGTTAGCTGCCACCTCTGTCTGGTATCCAGGCCCAGCACCCAACAAGCCACAGACAGCTAACTGCACCACAGGCAGCCAACACCCACCATGAATGGCCAACACCGCTGTGCGTGTGTGCTATGTTCAACAGGGGTTGGCTGCATGGCCTAGCCAGCAGCAAGGTCCTGCACCAAGACAGCTGCAGGTGACCAAAATCTGCTGCACACTGCTTTCTGCCATGTGCGGGGGGTTGGCTACAGGGACTGGTCTGCAGTCAGTCCCTATGGTTAAACTACTGTAAGCAGCCGACCCATGCCACACATATTCGAAGATGTGCATGGTGGGGGTTAGCAGATGGGCCTGGCCTGCTGTTAGACTCTGAGCCCCACCTTCCACAGGCAGGTACCCCTTTTGCGCACAGTTATGCGCCTAACTTTCTTGTGCGGCCACCCCTGCGAATAGCTGTTGCCAACTGCAGCGGTAGTGTGTTGATTTCTTTTTCCCCCTCATTTCAGGATATATGGATGTGTGAATGGGTACGTAAGTGGTTCTGTGGGTGTGTGAATGGGTGTGTTAGTGGGTGTGTTAGTGGATGTATGGGTGAGTGAGTGGCTGTGTCAGTGGCTCCATGGGTAAGTGAGTGGGTATGTGAGCAGTTGTATTGGCAAGTGAGTGGCAGTGGGAATGGCTGTATGGGTAAGTGAGTGGCTGTGTGAGTTTCTGTATGGGTGATTGAGTGAGTGTGAGTGGCTGTAAAGGTGTATGAGTGGATGTATAAGTGTCTGTATGATTTGATGTGTGAGTGGCTGCATTGGTGAGTGAGTGGGTGCATGATTGGCTGTATGGGTGAGTTAGTAGGTGTGTGAGTGACTGTATAAGTGAGTGGATGGGTTTGGATGAGTGATTGGTTGTGTGAGTACTGCTATGGGTCTGTGAATGGGCATGTGAGTGGTTGTGTGGCAGTGGGAGTGGGTGTATGAGAGGTTCTATGGGGGTGTGAGTGGGTGTCTGAGTGGTTCTGTGGATGATATAATCAGTGATGTCATTTGAGATGTCACTGACCATGTCATGAGTGATGCAATATGTGAGGTCATAAGCAGTGTATTTTGGGGGTGTAAGTTATAGTTAGCCCATGTAACTATAACTGCTGAATTTCTATGGTTTTGTGTGAGTGAAATCTGAGCCTAACTATAATGTCCCTGCAACCTTTGTTTTTTTCAGTGAATTTCTAAGGTTTTTTTAATTCTATTTCCTAACTATAACGCCCCTGGAACCTTTGGGCCCGATTCACAAAAGTAATCTGAGACAAAATCCTAACTTTACGACTTTCGGTATTCACAAAAGGCATTTAGGAGTAGTAAAGTTAGGATTTTGTCTTAAGTTTGTCTTAAGTTTTGGCCTTAAGACAAAATCCTAACTTAAGGTAAACTTAAGTTAGGATTTTGTCTTACGACCAAAACTTAAGACAAAATTCTAACTTAAGTTCAACTTAAGTTTAACTTAAGTTAGGATTTTGTCTTAAGACCAAAACTTAAGACAAACGTAAGACAAAATCCTAACTTTACTACTCCTGAATGCCTTTTGTGAATACCGAAAGTTGTAAAGTTAGGATTTTGTCTCAGATTACTTTTGTGAATCGGGTCCTTTGTTTTTTTCAGTGAATTTCTAAGGTTTATAAAATTCTATTTCCTAACTATAACATCCCTGTAACCTTTGTTTTTTTCAGTGAATTTCTAAGGTTTTTTAATTTCTATTTTCTAACTATAACGTCCCTGTAACCTTTGGTTTTTTAAGTGAATTTCTAAGGTTTTTAAATTTTATTTCCTAACTGTAAACTGTACCCTTTTAAAGTGAGTGTGTGAGTGCATGTGTGTCTCAAAGGGTGTGTGAGTGAGTGTGTGAGTGTCTCAATGTGTGTGAGTGGGTGTGTGATTATCTCAGTGGGTCTGTGTGTGGGTGCATGAGTTTCTGAGTGTGTGCATTAGTGTTTGAGTGGGTCTGTGAGTGGATGGGAGAGTGTCTCAGTGGGTTTGCAAGTGCCTCCATGTGTGTGTGTCAGTCTGTGAGGAAGTGCATGAGTTTCTAAGTGGGTGTGTGAGTGGGTGCGTGAGTGTCTGAGTGGGTCTGTGAGTGGGTGGGTGTGTGAGTTTCTCAGTGGGTCTGTGAGAGGGTGTGTGAGTCTGAATGTGTCTGTGATTGGGTGAATGAGTGTAAGAGTGGGTTTGTGGCACTTCAAGTGCTACAGAACACTGCCGCCAGACTGGTACTAAATCTACCATCACTGTCCCCGTCAGCACCAAGTTTGAAAGCTCTCCACTGGCTCCCCATCAGGAGACAAATCCGTTTCAAGATCATCTGTCTTGTACATAAAACCATTACGGAACGGGCCAAGTTATCTTGCCAAAAAACTCAGTTGGTACCTACCTAACAGAACCCTCAGGTCAGGAACCAAACATCTTCTCACTCCTCCCAGGATTCGTACCACCAGGAATGGCGGTAGATCCTCTTCACATCTCGCCCCTACTATGTGGAACGCGCTTCCACTGCAGCTGCGTGTGGTTATTGATCATAATCAGTTTCAGAAAAGGCTAAAAACCTGGCTCTTTTGATCATTCTTCTTCTCCTGCCGTCATCTTTCCATCCCTTCTTTGGTTTTGGCTAGCGCTTTGAGACCCTCAGGTGATATGCGCGCTTAATAAAATCCTATGACTATGACTTTGTGAGTGGGTGTATAACTGTCTCATTGGTTTTGTGAGTGAGTGCATAAGTCTCTGAGGGGTTCTATGAGTGAGTGTGTGAGTCTCTAGTGGGTCTGTGAGTGGGTGCATGAGTCCCTGAGTGGGTCTGTGAATGTCTCAGTGGGTCTGTGAGTAGGTGCATGCCTCCCGCGCTTGTTTAGGAAAAAGACCATAAGTGTGCCAGGTCCTAGGGGCATGTCCATCTATTTTCAAATGAAAGGATGGGGCACACAGGCCCCCCTCCATGGGTATTTCAATGCCCCAGGGAGCATCACCTCCTCAGGGCTTATGCTCATATGAATTCAGGGGGCCACACAGACCTCTCTGGGCCACAGGGACACCGCCTCCATGGGACCTTTATTTAAAAAATTGTGATGGGGCCGCGCAGACCCCCTAGTACCCAGGGACCCCACCTCTCCAGGGCCAAATGCATTTATTAAAGTGGGGGGGGACATGATCCTCCCCTCCCTGGCTACATTCAGCCCCAGGGACCCCATCCCCGGGGCCTGGCCATACCTCAATGGGGAGGGGAGCTGCGCCACTACCTTCCCTAGGCCAATTTCGGCTCCAGGGACCCCATCCCGCAGGGCCCAGCCTTTAAAAATCTGGGCCCCACCCTCCAGCCATAAACAAATTGAGGAGGGCAGCCGTTCGGCCCCATGGCCCAGTGACCCCATCCCCTGGGGCCCAGCCTTTAAAAATACCCATTATAATAGGGGAAGGGGCCCGCATGGCCCCCCGCCCCAGGCCGATTTTGGTTCAGCCCCAGGGACCCCATCCTCTGTGGCCTGGCCATGCCTCCAGGGTGACCCCTGGGCACCCAGTGTGCAATGGGACTGCAGGGGGATCCTCAAGGCCGTTGTGGACCCAGCCGGCTCCTCGCCTCCTGCAGAAGCCGGCATTGTTGCGGTAAGCAGGGGGGCTGCTTTAAATAGCAGCGCCCTGGTTGTGGAAGCAATGTTTTCATCTGTTTCCCTGCACGCATATTTACGTGCAGGGACTGAGTTGAAATCTCCACTCAGGAACCCTTTGTCAGCTTCCGCTTGCAGAAAGCGGAGTTATGTTTGCTTTTGTTTGGTGGGAGCTGTTTGCCCCCACTAAGCAAAAGCAAACAGCTACCTCCTGAGGGTGGGCACCTCGGGAGGTAGCAGGAGCTGGCCCTGGCAGGGTGGAGGTCCCCAGAGACATCTATGGCTCCACGAGTATTGTAGTATTTAGCCCTGGGGAGGTGGTGGTCCCTGGGGCAGGGGAGCCGCGATGGACCACGTACATTAATTTATTTGAGCCTCAGGGAAGTGACAGTCCCCGGGGCTGTGGGGGGATGCACACCCCCTTCTTTTCAATAAATTGCTCCAGGGAGTTGGCAGTCCCCAGGGCTGCAGGGAGGGCCACACAGGCCCCCACATTCTTTTAGCGTAATTTGCCCTGGGGAGGTGAAGTTCTCCAGAGTGCAGGCGGGCCCAGCGTCCCGCCTGCATACATATTTTTAAGTGCCCTGAGGAGGTGGCAGTCCACAGGGCTGCGGGGAGCCGCGTGGGCTTCCCCGCATTCATTTATACAGATTTGCTCCAGGAAGGTGGAGGTCCCCAGGGCTTTCATAAGCCCTAGGAGAGGGGGCCCGTGCGGACCTGGTTCACCTGAGGGCTATGATAAAAAAACCTACGTGGGAGACTACACTTGATTTTTTTAAATTTTACTGCAGATTCGGAACCCCGTCGCGTATTTGCTTCAACATTTAAAAAATAAAATGTTTTGTGCCCTGGCAGGATCCCTCTAGGACCCCCTCAAGATGTCTAAGGGATCGGGGTATTCCTACCCTGCCCCTTTTCTTTTTTAACGTTTTCTGTGGGACTCAACAGAAGCCAAGTCCCAAGATGGCTGCCAACACTTACTGGTTAAAGTGTTGGCAGCCAATCAAATCTCAGCGTTAGATCGGGAGGGTCCGCAGAGCCTTCACGTCCCTATATATAGAAATTTGAATTTCCTTTAATATCCCCAAAACTACTGAACAGATTTACCCCAGTTCAAAAAAGATCGCTTTCTGGACCAACAGCCACCTTTCTGCCAAATTTGGTGTAATTCCATTAAGCAGTTCGGGCTGTAGTCGTGTCTAAAATTCCTACGGGAATTAACATGGGAAACGCATGTTTTTTTGACCCCCCACCCCCGTTTTCTCGGACACCGCTTGACGGATCGCCCCGAAACAAAAATCACTGGGGCACTTTTTTTCGTGAAGATTTGTCAACTGGTGCCAAAGATATAGGCAAGTCAAAAAAACGCTTTTCCTATGGGAACATGGTCCTAACTATAACTACCTATTGGTGACCGCCAGTAGGATATATATATATATATTCATATTCACTGGAAAAAAACAAAGGTTACAAGAACATTATACTTAGGCTCAGATTTCACTCATACAAAACCATTGAAATTCAACAGTTATAGGTACCTGAGCTAACTATAATTTACGCCCCCACAATGAACTGCTTCTGACCTCACATATTACATCACTCATGACATGGTCAGTGACATCACTGATGACATCTCAAATGACATCACTCATGACATCATTCAGTGAGTGTATTTTCTGAGTTTATGATTGTTAATTATATATAGTAAGCTGCTACAAAAGTTAAAATCGTATACTAGGTGTACTACTAATGAGTGATACTACTTCTAACACATATTATGTTAGCAGCTGTGTGACTGTGTGTATCTGTGTGTGAATGGGTGTCTGATTGGCTGTATGGGGGTGTGTGTGTGTGAGTGGCTGTATGGGTGAGTAAGTGGGTGTGTGAGTGGCTATATAAGTCAGTGATGGTGTGTAAGTGGCTGTATGGGTGAATGAGTGCACGTTTGAGTGGGTTTTGGTTAAGTGACTTGCTGTATTGGAGAGTAAGTATAGGTGTGAATGTCTGTATGGGTGAATGAGTGGATATGTGAGTGCTTGTATGGCTTTGTGACATCGCCACCGCCATGCCATGCGGATATAAGATTATCCACGAGACTGCACCAACAAGCAAGATGGTGGAATAGCCATCGCCTACAGACCCCCGGTTCCACGCCCCGCCTTCTGCTAAGCCACCATCAAATTCATCACCCCTCTGGCATCAACTCCAAAGATTTTCTCCTTTTTGGTGACCTAAACTTACACCTGGAAGATCCCACCGACACCAACACCAACAACCTACTCGAAAGCATGGAAATCCTGGGACTCTCCCAGCTGGTCACCGACCCCACACACATCGCCGGACACACTCTTGAACCATTTTTCAGCCAGCAATAAAATCAGATACAGCCACACCACCAAGATCACCTGGTCTGATTACTGCATTGTCCACTTTCACATCACCGCCTCCGTCCACCCCCAGCACCCCTTCAGTGCCCCCTCCAGGAGGTGGAGCAAAGTAACACAAGATATCAGGACCAACTCCCTCAAAACCTCCCCCCCAACACCACCACCAACCTCGAAGGGGCAGTCGGAAACTTCAAGGCATTGATCAACACATTCACCAACAATGTCACCCCCATCAAACCCACCAAAACAAACAGATTCTCCAAACACCACAACGGGTTCACACCAGAGCTTGAAGCCCACAAGCGCTCCTGTAAGCAACTTGAGAGGATCTGGCGATCCAGCAAAACTAACAAGGACTGCGACAAATTCAAACTAGCCCTGATCAAGTACCATCACCTTCTGAAAACAGGAAAACAAATGCCATGGCCAGTCGCCTGGACACCAGCTCAAACCACAGCAAGGAACTTTTTTATATCATCAAAGAATTCTCCAACCCCACAGCCAGAGAGAACACCGTCACCCCCTCGCAGGAGCTCTGCAACTCTCTTGCAGACTTCTACACCAAAATCTCCACCATCTATGAAAACTTTAACCCCCAACCCCCGTTAACTGAACTCAGTGGACTCCTCAACAACCCCGACCCTCAAGAAAGCTCACTAAACACCTGGAAGCCTCTCTCTACTATCACAACCGCCGCCATCATGGTCTCCATCCACTCGGGTGCCCCAAGGACCTCTGCCCCAACCACATTTTCAACCTTGGAAAAAGCACCATCAGCAAGGAGCTCACCACAATCATCAATGCATCCATCTCTCCGGCCTACTTTCTCGAAGGCTGGAAAAATGCAGAGATCAAACTGCTCTTCAAAAAACCCTCAGCATACCCCAATGATCTAAAACATTACCGTCCCATCTCCCTACTGCCCTTCCCAGCCAACGTATTTGAGAAAGCAATAAACCTCCAACTAACCGTCCACCTGGAGAAGAACAACCTTTTTGACCCCTCCCAATCCGGGTTCCGCTCAAACCACAGCACCGATATTGCCCTCATCGCTGCCACAGATGACATTAGGACCCTCCTAGACAGGGGAGAGACCACCGCCCTGATCCTCTTGATCTCGCCACGGCATTCATCACTGTGTCCCACCACACTCTCCTGCAAGGCCTCCACCTAATGGGATTCCAAGGGAAAGGTCTCAAATGGATCTCCTCCTTCCTATCCGATTGCACCCAAAGTGATCACCTCCCACCTTTGACCTCTGGGCCAAAAATATCATCTGCGGCATCCCGTAAGGACCATCTCTAAACCCAACCCTCTTAAAGACATACATGGCACCTCTAGCCACCCTGGTCCGATCCAGTGACATGAACATAATCTCCTACACGGATGACACTCAGCTCATCCTCTCACTCTCCGCAGACCCAACTAACACCAAAGCCAACTTCCACAGGTGCATGACCAGCGTCGCTAGCTGGATGCACAGCAGATGCCTCAAACGAAACTCAGACAGCACCTAAATTCTTATTTTCGGTAACAGCAAATCCCTGTGGGATGACTCCCGGTGGCCAGCAGTGCTTGGCCCGGCACCCACACCCACAGAGCACACAAGAAACTTTGGAATAATTCTCGACACCAAACTATCCTTGAAGAAGCAGATCAACGCAATCTCTTCAGCCTGCTTCCTCACCCTGCATCTGCTCAGAAAATCTTCAAATGGCTCCCTTTCAAAGTCAGGCGCCACGTAACCCACGCCCTCATCGCCAGCAGTGTGTACTATGGCAACTCTCTATACATGGGAATCAATGCCCAACTGCTCAACAGAACCCAAATCATCCAGAATGCAGGAGCCAGGCTCACCCTCAACCTCCCGAAGCAGACCCATATCTCTCCTCACCTAAAAACTCTACACTGGCTCCCTGCCAGCAAACAATGCCAGTTCAAACTACTCGCCCATGCCTACAAAGCCCCCCATAACAAGCAACCAGACTACCTTAACCACAGGGTAACCTCCCACCAACCCACCCTCATCCTCCGCTCCTCATCACTCTTCCTGGCCCACTTCCCCCCAGATTCACAAAAGCAGAAGCGGAGGCTGTGCCTTCTCACACCTGGCAGCCAAGTACTGGAATGGCTTCCACCTCCACACTTCACACACCCTGCAAGCGTTCAAGAAAGTCCTGAGACCTGGCTAACTCAGCCCAGCAGCAGCACCCCCTCCCAGTGCCTGGATACCCTCAGGGGTGATAAGCAGCACTATACAAATCCTATTTAATTGATTGATTGATATGTAAGTGGTTGTGTGAGTGAGTGTGTGTGGCTGTATGGGTGGGTGAGTGAGTGAGTGGCTGAATTGAGAGGCTGTATGGGTGAGTGAGTGGGTGTTTGAGTGGCGTATAGGTGAATAAGTGGGTGTGTGAGTGGGTGTATGGGTGAGTGTATGGCTGCTTGAGTGGCTGAATTGGTGAGTGAACGGCTGAGTGAGTAGGTGTATGGGTAAGTGAGTGGCTGTGTGAGTGGCTGTATGGGTGAATGAATGGGTGTGTGAGTGGCTCTATGGGTGAGTGAGTAGTTGTCTGAGTACTTTTATGGGTCTGTGAATGGGTATGTGAGTGGTTATGCAGGTGCATGAGTGGTTGTATAGGTGGGTGAGTGGTTTTGTTGAGAGGCTCTATGGGTGAGTGAGTGTGAGTGGCTGTATGGGTGAATCAGTGGGTGTGTAAGTAAATCTATGGGTGAGTGAGTGGCTGTGTGAGTGACTGAATGGCTGTGTGAGTATGTGTATGGGTAAATGAGTGGCAAGTGAGTGTCTGTATGGGTGAGTGAATGGGTGTGTGAGTGGCTCTATGGATGAATGAGTGGGTGTGTGAGCAGTTTGGGTGTGTGAGTGGGTGTATGAGTGTTTGTGTGGGTGTGCGAGTGGATGTGTAAGTGGTTCTGTGGATGATGTCATCAGTGATGCCATGAGTGATGTCATTTGAGATGTCATCAATGATGTCATCAGTGATGTCGCTGACCATGTTGTGAGTGATGTAATATGTAAGGTTATAAGCAGTGCATTGCGGGGGCATAAGTTATAGTTAGCTCAGGTAACTATAACTGCTGAATTTCAATGGTTTTGTATGAGTAAAATCTGAGCCTCACTATAACGGTCTTTTTTTTTTAGTGAATTTCTAAGGTTTAAAAAAAAATCTATTTCCTAACTATAACGTCCCTGTAAGCTTTGTTTTTTTCAGTGAATTTCTACATTAAAAAAAAATTCTATTTTCTAACTGTAACCTGAAATCTTTGATAGTAGGTGTGTGATTGCCTGTGTGGGTCTGTGAGTGGGTGTGTGAATGTCTGTGTGGGTCTGTGAGTGGGTGTGTGAGCATCTGAGTGGGTCTGTGAGTGGGCCATGTGAGTGCATGAGTAGGTCTGTGAGTGTGTGAGTGGGTCTGTGAGTGGGTCTGTGAGTGGATGTGTGTGTGGCTGTATGGGTCTGTGAATGGCTGTCTGAGCGCCTGTGTGGGTCTGTGAGTGGCATTATGGGTCTGTGAGTGGCAATATGGGTCTGTGAGTGGATGTGTGAGTAGATGTGTGGGTCTGAGTGGGTATGTGAGTGCCTGTGTCGGTCTGTGAGTGCCTGTGTGGGTCTGTGAATGGGTCTGTGAGTGCCTGTGTGTCTGTGAGTGGGGGTGGGAGAGGTGCTATTGATAATGGGCATTTGCATACTTAGGGTATTTAAAAAGCAAGAGCAGGATCTCTGCTCTCACCAGGATACAACAAGAAAGAAGCCACTCATCACAGCCACTACAGAAGAGATTGTGCTCTGATACATTAATGGCACATTCACCTCCATCCAGGATTTCAGATTCTTTTTCAATGTGGAATCGCAATGAAAACACACTTGTTTCTTTTGTGCTTAGCTTTTAATGTATTTTTAATGAACTTGAGATTACTGTTTTCATGGTATTAAACATCTGTTTTGAACTTGAAATTGCTGAACTAAAAAAAAGATGGTTGATTGATCCCTTAGGGATGATCATCTCTCCTTAATAGGGACAGATGCCTCTAATTTACAAATTGAAATTAATAATTTAATTGGGGAAGAAGCCCCTCTCCCTGGACCGATTTTGGCCTCAGGTACCCCATTCCCTGGGGCCTGGTCACATTTTAATGGGAAAGGGGGACCTCGCAGGCCCCCTCCCTGGGCCAGTTTTGGCCCTGGGAACCCCATCCCCCAGGGCCTGGTCATGTTTCCCTGGGTGCCTTGGAGTCGACCCAGGGCACTCAGTGTGCATCTTGGCGACTGAGGCGAGACTCAAGGCCCCCACAGTTTCACCCGGTATTGCTGTTGCATGCAAGGAGCTGCTGGAAATGCAGCTTCCTGCGTGCAGGAGCAATAGTTTAATCTCTATCCCTGTCTGCAGGCAGGGAAAGAGATGAAACCTTATGGCAGTTCCCGCTTGCTGGAAGCAAAGTGTTTGCTTTTGCTAGGCGGGAGCTGTCAAAGCTGGGCACCCCAGGATATAGCAGGAGCTGGTCTTGGTGGTGGCGATTTCCTGGGCCATATATGGCTCCAGGATGGGGGTTAAACGGCCCCCTCCTTTGTTATGCATGGGCCAGACCTGAGGAGGTGGTGGTCCTCAGGGCCTTATACGACCCGGGAGGCCCCCTCCCACTTTAAATCTGTTTTTGGCCCTGGGGGGGTGGTGGTCCCCGGGGCATGAAGGGTCCGGGTGGCCCCCCCTATGTTATTTCATCATTTTAGCCATGGGGAGGTGGTGGTCCCCCCGGCGCCGGGGATCTGTGCGGCCCCCTGCGCTATTATTGTATTAGCCCCAGGGAGGTAGTGGTTTCCAGGGCTTGAAACAGCCCAAGAGTGGGTCTGTGCAGCCCTCCTCCATTAATGTATTGAAGCCTTGGGGAAGTGGTGTTCTCCGGGGCTCATTTGAGCCCATGAAGGGGGGTCCACACAGCCTCCCTTCATTATTTAAAATTAAGCCCTGGGGCGGTGGTGGTCTTCGGGGCTCAAAGAGCCTCAGTAGGGGGGCGCCATGTGCCCCTCCTTTTTTAATATTATGCCCTCAGGACCTGGCCCACCCGGGGTCCCTTTTCAAAACAGGTGCAGGAGCCTGTACTTATTTTTTTTACCTGAATTTGCCAAAACATTTCTTTTTAACAAATGCTTTTTGGGCATGGCAGTGTCCCTCTGGGACCCCAAGACCAAGTTCAGGGGGTTAGGGTATTCCTATCCTGCCCCCTTTTCTTTTTTGTGCCTTTTTTTGTGGGACTTAGCTAAAGCAGAGTCCCAAGACAGCTGCCAACACTTTCTGGTTGAAGTGTTGGCAGCCAATCAGAGCTCTGCAGATCTCTGCATGAGCTCGTCATTATTTGCGAAGTCTTCGCGATCGTAGATATAAAATTTGGATTTCCTTTAATTTCTTGTCAACTACTGAATAGATTTACACCAAATAACTGAAAGCATGATCTGTGGAACAAAATATACCTTGCTGCCGAAACCGGTGTAATTCCATCCAGCGGTTTCGGCTGTAGCTGTGTTCAAAACTCCTATGGGAATTAACATTGGAAATGCACATTATTTGACCCCCTCTTTCTCTTGGCCCCTGCTTGACAGATCACCCCAAAACTTGCCATGTGCAACTAGAATCACCGGGACACACCTTTTTTGGGAACATTTTGTGAAGATTCAACAACGTGAAAGATATAGGCAAGTCATCATCAGATAACTTTATTTCGCATTACAATAAAGAATGCATAAAAGTGCAAATAAAATATCGTTACATATGATACACAGGACCGTAGTTAGAAAAATAATTACAGTACAAAGCAGCCAATGATCAATTAGGTTAAGAATTTTATATTAAAAAAGATTAAAAAATAGCAGCAAGCATCAAGTTTCTAGTCAAACAATCGTTTTAAAATACTATAAAGGGTGTACGATAGAGCTTTGCGAGATCTTATAGCTGCCAATAAAAATGATGACAATGCGTAACACACAAACGCGGTTTCTAGTTGATAAAATGTGGAAAGTGCGAATGCAAAAGAGCGGGATGAAAATTCAATTAAACGTGGCACAATACCACTGCTATGACGTTAACAGATCGATATCTATGTAGTGTTATCATTTGATGTAATTTTGGGTGACAAGTGCTCTCCCTATCTTTAGAATTGTGGTATCTGCTGAACGGAGGTAATGTGGCACTGTTGTTTTCTTTTTCTTTTTCTCTCTTCTTTTTCCTTCAGTTCTTCTTTTTTCCTGCAATCTATTTACTATGTAATCAATCCTCTATTATTGCTGAAAATGTTGACTTTCATGTAACTCACCCTGTATACATACCTTGGGTGCCCTACAAGGCCCTTGTATTGTACTGGCTGTCAACAATAAAATTCTGTTATGAAAAAAAAAAAGTGGCACAATAAAGTTCTTTCTCTCTATTGTATAAAATGGACAACAAAAGAGGATATGCTCAGTAGATTGAATTGCCTTATCATCACAGGGGCAAGGCGGTAAATCGTTTATAGAAAAATCATTAGTCGGGGGGCCCAACATTAGCGGGATATAATTTAATCGGAATCTGATCAGAATTTGGCAATGCTGTCTGTTCTCTACGAACACAAGATAGGAGCTAGAGACTAAGGGAATATACGGTAGACTGTCATAGATCTTAACAGATTGTTTGTCTTTATATCTATCCCATCTTTCCACAACCGTATTCTTTATAAAGATATCTTTTAATCTTGCTTTAGGGAATTTTTGGCATAAGGACGGAGTGTCATATAAATATGCAAGCCCCAATAAGACAAGAGTTTGTCGAACATATGAAAGCCAAGGGATTTTATGAGCTTGATCTAGGTTCATAATATCTATTAGGATCTTCTGATTCAAATCAACCAAGCTTCTTTTCCAGACTGAAAGCCATAGAGTGAGTGGGGCCGGTTTAAAAGCATCAGTGATAAAAGGCAAACTTAATTCCTTATGAACGATAAAGTTATTGCCTGCTAAAGGGAGTGAGAGCAATCTTTTAACAGATTTATCCTCTATGATTTGAAGTGCCCTCACCTCCGATATCCCCCATATAGCCGCTCCGTATGTGGTGATTGATACAGTTTGGCCAGATAGATTTTGGACATTTCCATTAATGGTTTGCATCCCAATTTCTTGGAGAATCTAAAAATGGCAGTAATACTTTGGGCCATGAGATTAGCTTGTGTCTGCAACATCTCCTTCCAGTTCTGCTTGGCATCAAAAACAACCCCTAAATAATTAAAACAATGAACTTGCTCTATTTTGTCCCCGGCTAAATGATAGCTTATCTGCTTCTTTTTTGGTCCCCCCGATGCCATAATATATGTTTTTGCTTCATTAACATGTAGGTCCAGATTAGTCATAAAAGCGGAATATAGTACAATCAAATTTTGGAGAGCCAGAGGGGTCCTTGCCAACAAGACGGCATCATCTGCATAAAGCAGAATTGGAAGGGGAGTCGTCAGTACATGGGGAGTATCTTTCGCAGTGTTACTCAAGGCAGTATTTAAGTTATTAGTGTAGAGGGCAAACAGAAACGGCGCCAAAACACACCCTTGTCTGACGCCCGTTTTGATTTTGAAGGAATTTGTGCATTCGCCATGCCTCCCATAGCGAACCATGGCGGTAGCATCCCTGTATAAATCCCTAATAAACTCTATAATTGCCTCGTTTACGCCCATTTCCTTCAAGATGAGCCAGTGTTTGCTATGTACATCACAGACAAAGGCCTTAGATAGGTCCATAAAGGCCACGTATATGGTGCCCTTTTTTGCCAAAGTGTACTTTCCTACCATTAGGGACAAATTAAAACACTGGTCAGTGGTTCCCCTGCCCTTCCTGAACCCATACTGTACATCCGTGAGGATCTTGTTATCCTCCGCCCAAGCTTCCAATTAATTTAGTAATAATCTACCCATTAACTTGGCCGTACTGTCAAGCAATGAGATAGGTCGATAATTGGCAGGGGAAGAAGTGACCCCTTTCTTGAAAATTGGGATAATAACAGATTGTTTCCAGGAGGGCAGGGGACCAGACTGAGCTATTACATTAAAAACCACATTTAACAGAGGAGCCCAAAAAGGAATATTTGAGAGAAAAATGTCCACAGGGACTGTTAGAACTGGGGGTCTCTAGTTGGCAGAGGTAGGTACCTTTGTCCAAATAGGGACCCTTGCTTCTAGTCAGGGTAAGGGGGTACACTCCTGAAATAACCCCTGCTCACCCCCTTGGTAGCTTGGCACGAGCAGACAGGCTTAGTTCAGAGGCAGTGTGTAAAGCATTTGTGAACACATACAGTAATCCAGTGACAACACTAGAAATGGACACCACACAGGTTGTATTATAAAAATAAGTATCTTTTATATAGATTTACCACAAGACCATAAACGACAAAAATAATCCACAATACTGTACTTTAAAGATGGTAGAATTAGCTTGAGTCTCTTAAAATGGAAATGCGACACTTTGCGTTCAATGTACCTGAGATGCGTAACGCGGGGCAACGAAAAGTGTTGCAGGGAAGGTGATGCGGTAGTCCCTTACACGCAAGGACAGTGATGCGTTGAAGATCTGGTGCAAAGAAACAAAGTGTAGTCTTCTGGAGGTTGCGACAATGAAGGGGTGATGCGTGCACTCCCGACGGCCGTGCGGCGATTTCGATGAGTCTTTGGACCCGCGACAGGCCCTGCGACACGCTTCCCTGGCGATGCGACGGCATCTGATGCGAGGTTGACGATCTTCTCCTGGGATGCGGGGTGCCTCGTGTTGCGATGCGTCGGCATCTGATGCGAGGTCGATGCTCTGCCCCGGGGATGCGATGGCGTCTGATGCGACGGCGACACTTTTCTCCGGTGCTGCGAGGCGCTTCGAAGGATGCGAGGGTGTCAGCGGCACGCTTCTTCGGTGATGTGCCGGTGTCTGATGCGACGTCGACACTCTTCTCCGGCGATGCGAGAATCAGCGGCTGCGGCGACACGCTTCTTCGTCTTGAGTCGCGCTTCCAGCTCCCAGAGACACGCAAGTGTGTCAGAAGGTCCAAATTCCCAGCAAGGGAATACAGGGGGAGCTGGTGGGTGAAGTCTGTTGTCCCTGAGACTTCAACAGGAGGCAAGCTCTGAAATCAAGCCCTTTGAGATCCTTCACAAGTTGATGAAAGTACACACAAAGTTTCCTTCTCCTTTCTTTGGCAGTCAGGCAACCACTGCAGGCAGATCCCTCTAGCTTAGGGATAGTCTTCTCCTCAGTTTCTTCTTGGTTCCGCTCCTCAGCAAAGGTTTCTTCTTGTTTCCCAAAAGTGATCTAATTTCCTAGGGGTCTGGGTCCCCTTTTTATACACCTTTTCTCTTTGTTCTCTGAAGGCAAAGAAGCCTTTGCCTAGTCCAAAACCAGTTCTGGTCAGTCCTGGAGCACTTTGTTTACAGGACTCCTTCTTTCCTTTCAGAATGTGGCTTCGACATCCAAAAGGGCAATTAGCCTGTAGTTCGATGGATTTGTTCTATTTCCTCCTTTAAAAATAGGTGTCAGTATCGAGCCTTGCCAATTAGGTGGGATGCAGTTTAGGAGCTCTATTTCTTTAAATAGCTTGAGTAAATGCTTGCTCCAAAAAGATGGATCATTCTTAAAAATGGCTTGTGGGATGCCATTGGGTCCTGGGGCACTGTCTCCTCTACCTTTCTTAATTATGCGTATTACTCCATCAGCTGACATGGAGGACTGGTTTGTCATAGCATTTGGGGAACTGGAGCCATTTTTACCCTGCGATTTGATTTTTACCTCCATTGGCTTGGCGCCGGAGACCTTCTTTACTATTATATGACACGTGCTGACCTCTCCTGCGTTGCTTGTGACACTGACCCCTTGTGTGATGATTTCCAATATGTTTTTTTCCTCAGGTAGTTCCTGGGTGTTCAAGACTGGCATGTAAGGAATTACGATTTCTGTCAACTTTGTAGTTAAAAATTTAGCCCACTCGTGTTCTTGTATGTTTGATGATAGCATGTTTAGTGGCCTATGCAATTTGTTTATTATTTCCCAAAATGTGTTCGAGTTGGTATTCTTGGCACTACAAAGTAATTCAGCCCAAAATTTATCATTGTTGGTTCTCTTTTCTTCCCATAATGTTTTTTTATAGGTTTTCCTCAGCTGACGTGCATTGTCCCAGGCTACTTGGTCGGAGGATGTTGTTTTTAGCCTCCTAATAGCTTTTTTGAGTTCGCATTTCAAGGCTCTTAGCCCAGCCGTTGATTTTTGTTTAATTACATTTTTGATTTTTTGATTTTTAATCTGATGTTGTTTACTCGGCATTAATGTGGTAAGATCCGAAGTGAATTTTACCCAAGATGGATTTTGTTTGGGGCCTCAAATTCGCTAACCGTTATCATCCTCTTTAATTTGGTCTGGAGTGTTTCTATCGTTTCATTTGACCATTTTAGGTGTTTTAGGTCAATTGTGTGGCTGCTTCCTTCTATTATCAGGTTTGCTTGATGTTTGGTTATTTTTAGGCTGAAATGTATATGCTGGTAGGAATGGTCACTCCTGGTTGTGTACTCTATGGAAAAATGAGAGAGATATGGCATCAGTGCTACTGAGATAGCTGTGTAATCCAGTCTTGATCATGTCTTACCTCCGTGGTATGTATGTTTTGGTGGGAAATCGTCCGTTGTTCTACCATTTATACTTCTCAGTCCAAGAAACTCTAGAGCATTTACCAGACGTTGACCTACGGGATCCGGAGATGATCTCTTTGGCTGGTATTGTTGTGGAACATTCCAGTGTATATTGTCAGCTATTAACTTCTCATCTTCGTCCGGGGTGTGTATTAAGTTAGAGTTAAAGTCCCCTGTCAGTATCATGTCCCAGGAGGGGTATGTACTCCTTATATCTGTAATTATGGCGATTAACTGGGTGTTATGGGCTATTTTTTTCCTTACTAATGGATGTGCATAAGTATTGATCAACAGGACAGTTTTTGTTCTGCCGTCGATCCCAGAGGTGAGTTTTAATAATTGTATATTTGGTCCCGAAGAGACAATCTGTTCCGTTTCGATGTTTAATGCAGTGGATATATAGACTACCAGTCCCTCTTTGGGCCGTCCATAAATTTTGGTTTTTAATGCAGGTACTGTGTAGTGGATGTAACCTGTCACCATGGTCATTCACCAGTGACTCAGCCCTTCTGGCTGGCTGGCCCCTGACCCACTGGTTCTTCCACTGGGGACTCCTTCCCCCTCTCACCCCTCAGTCTGGACATCTGCACCCTCCCAAGTGGAGTGGCACCGCCAGACACCAGAAACACTGGAGCTCCATTTACAGACGCTCCAGGTTCTCTAGACACTGGGAGATCCTCCTCAACGGGCGGCCCATCAGGACAGCCTAGGCTCCCTACCTGGTGTTCCCTTAAAGAACCATCCAGGCCCTGAGACTGGGTTTCGGGCACCTTGGGACACGCAGTCCCACACTCACTCCTTCTCCGCAGAGACAGGACGTGAGCCCCTACACCCCTCCCACTACCACGGGACCTAGCTGGGCTACACTGAACCTCTCCCACCACTCTGGGTTGGAAGACACCTCAGCCACTCCTCTTAGGGTCACTCCCCAATGCCTCTCCAGACCCTCTGGAATCCACCAAAAGATCTGCCTCCCTTGTGAGCTCCCTGGGGTCAGAGAACTCACTCTCCAACAGGTGTTGGCATAGCTCTGGAAAACAGGGACTTACAATATGCTCTCCCACAATTGGATCACACTGCCCCCTACAAGGGTTAACCAAACTATCCTTCACCTCACCATCCAGTGCCTTGCACACGTACTCCACACCACTCTCCTGAGATTGGCAAGACAGTATCTGACTGTCTCTGTCACTCAGCCCACACTCTTCTGGGCGGTCTTCACACTCACACACCATGACTTCAACCAGGGGGGAACCCCTCTCCCTGTACCTCTCATCTAGAGTCAGTAGAGTGTCCCTCCCACCTCTAGGACTATGAACCCCTGTGCCAGTTCCCCAATCCACCTCAGGGACACTGCGCACCACTAGAGCTACCTCATATCCTGGAACCTCCTGGTGTATATTAACCCCCTCCTTCAAGTCAGGCGCCAAATCTCTGGGTGTGTGTACTACTCCCTCAGCACTCGATAACATAATTTTGCTGCCACCATCTGAGCTGGACTCCCCCTCCAACTCAGCAAAGCTCACTCTCTGAGCTACACACATTTCTTGTTGCTGGGCTGAGACACTCATGGCCTCCAGCCTCTCGAGCTCTAAATCAAGCTCCCTCATTCTCAACTCATGCTCCTGATCCATTCTTTTCTCTTCTAAGGCCAACTTTCTAATTTCCAATTGCCCATTCATTTTGGCCAGCTCCAACTCATGCATCCTACTCTTTTCTCTGTCCTCCAGCTCCTCAGGGGACAGACCTTGGGCAGAAACCCTGCTACCCGCTGGGGAAGTTACTCTCCTCCCCCAATCATAATCAACAGATGCTGTGGATGCTGCTGTATCCATGGTGATTAAACTTGGCAGTTTTTAGCAAACATAGAAAGTCCCAGAAAAGAATATCTACCAAAAGTATGTGGTTGCGCTTTGGTCTGCACTCACTAAGTAGTGTTCACCAATCACTGTACATGAGTCACAAATGCAAGTCCAGAATCCCCACCGCTGACCACCAATGTTAGAACTGGGGGTCTCTAGTTGGCAGAGGTAGGTACCTTTGTCCAAATAGGGACCCTTGCTTCTAGTCAGGTAAGGGGGTACACTCCTGAAATAACCCCTGCTCACCCCCTTGGTAGCTTGGCACGAGCAGACAGGCTTAGTTCAGAGGCAGTGTGTAAAGCATTTGTGAACACATACAGTAATCCAGTGACAACACTACAAATGGACACCACACAGGTTGTATTATAAAAATAAGTATCTTTTATATAGATTTACCACAAGACCATAAACAACAAAAATAATCCACAATACTGTACTTTAAAGATGGTAGAATTAGCTTGAGTCTCTTAAAATGGAACTGCAACACTTTGCGTTCAATGTACCTGAGATGCGTAACGCGGGGCAACGAAAAGTGTTGCAGGGAAGGTGATGCGGTAGTCCCTTACACGCAAGGACGGTGATGCGTTGAAGATCTGGTGCAAAGAAACAAAGTGGCGTCTTCTGGAGGTAGCGACAATGAAGGGGTGATGCGTGCACGCCCGACGGCCGTGCGGCGATTTCGATGAGTCTTTGGAGCCGCGACAGGCCCTGCGACACGCTTCCCTGGTGATGCGACGGCGTCTGATGCGAGGTCGACGATCTTCTCCTGGGATGTGGGGTGCCTCGTGTTGCGATGCGTCGGCGTCTGATGCGAGGTCGATGCTCTGCCCCGGGGATGCGACGGCGTCTGATGCGACGGCGACACTCTTCTCCGGCGATGCGAGAATCAGCGGCTGTGGCGACACGCTTCTTCGTCTTGAGTCGCACTTCCAGCTCCCAGAGACACGCAAGTGTGTCAGAAGGTCCAAATTCCCAGCAAGGGAATACAGGGGGAGCTGGTGGGTGAAGTCTGTTGTCCCTGAGACTTCAACAGGAGGCAAGCTCTGAAATCAAGCCCTTGGAGATCCTTCACAAGTTGATGAAAGTACACACAAAGTTCCCTTCTCCTTTCTTTGGCAGTCAGGCAACCACTGCAGGCAGATCCCTCTAGCTTAGGGATAGTCTTCTCCTCAGTTTCTTCTTGGTTCCGCTCCTCAGCAAAGGTTTCTTCTTGTTTCCCAACAGTGATCTAATTTCCTAGGTGTCTGGGTCCCCTTTTTATACACCTTTTCTCTTTGTTCTCTGAAGGCAGAGAGGCCTTTGCCTAGTCCAAAACCAGTTCTGGTCAGTCCTGGAGCACTTTGTTTACAGGACTCCTTCTTTCCTTTCAGAATGTGGGGCAGAGTGCTCAGCCGCCTGGCAGGAGGTGGAGCCAGCATTGTGGAAGGCAGGCACAGCCCTATTCAGACCCAGGTGCAACTCCTCCCCTCCACTCTGGATGCAGATCTCTCTATTCAGCCCTGTGCTGACTCACCCTGTCTCCTGGAGTCCCCCAGCCCCTGTCACTCACAAACCCAGACAAGGAATACACAACCTAGCAGAGGCAGGCTTGGAAGGTTAGGCAAGAAAATACCTACTTTCTAAAAGTGGTATTTTTAAACACAGAATGTTAAAACCAACTTCACTAAAAGATGTATTTTATCATTCTGAGTTCAGGCATACTAAATTCGTTTCTCTACCATGTTCCCTGGGTCAGTTAGGATTATAAGGTGTAATAATCAAACTGCCCAGTCTGGCCTATGGGGAACAGGTAGCCTTGCAATAGTGAAAAACGAAAATGGCTGTAATTCACTATTAGGACATGCCACACACACCAGGGCATGTCCTACCTTATACTTACAATGCACCCTGCCCTTGGGCCTACCATAGGGGTGTCTGATATGAAGAAAAAGGTTTAGGGCCTGGTAAGTGGGTGCACTCACCAAGTCGACATGGCAGCCCTAGGCTGCACACAGGCTCTGCAATGGCAGGCCTGAGACACATTTTACAAGCTGCTTCTGTGGGTGGCACAACCAGTGCTGCAAGCCCACCAGCAGCATTGGATTTACAAGCCCTGGGCACACTCAGTGCACGGTACTAGGGACTGACAAGTAAACCAATCATCCAATCATGGAGTCACTAATACATAACACAATTTGCAATAGGGAGAGCATATGCACTTTAGCACTGATCAGCAGTGGTAAAGTGCCCAGAGTCATAAAACCAACAAAAACAGGTCAGAAAAAGTACAGGAGGAAGGCAAAAAAGTTCAGGGATGACCCCGCAAAAAGGGCCAAGTCCAACAGGGACTCTGTCAGGACCTGGCGCTTTCATGGGTGGCGATTGAGTCAGCACCAGTATGATTTCTTCAAGCTCGAATGAAAGATAGAAAGGCGGCTTATTGGGTGAGCAGCTAACTGACAAATTCGAAACATCTGAAAGTTTGAAGATTTCCTGGAAGTACCTTATCCAGGAGTCTTCATCAGTGTGTATATCCGTAGAAGGTCTTTCACGATCACCTTCCAAAATGCATTATTAGCGCGAAGTGCGGAAGCTCGTTTTAAGTTGTCCCAGGTCTCAGATTTCAGCTTTTTTAATCTAAAAGCTCTCGCAGTTTTATAGGCATCCCTCAAAGTACGAATAAGGCCTCTATCCATTGGTATAGTTTTAAGAGCTAACCGTAGGTTGTTTGAGGCTGTAACACAGGACTTATCAAACCAACGATACTGCGGAACGGCTCTTGCTGACACTGAACATGTCAGTTGTAACTTAATATTGGTTAAGAGATTACTGAACGCCTAGACTACCTGGGTTTGACCTGCCAGAGGGTCCAGACAGAAATTAATATCCTCTTGATTTGCCAAAATAAGATTCGTAAGAAACTTAATATCATCAACTCTATCCCACTTTAGCACAAAGCCATTTTTCCTAGCTAAAGTAGGTTCGGGGACTCTGGTGCCATTGCGTGATTCTGGATCGTGCCAACATAAGGCACAGGAGAGCATGGCATGATCACTAAGTACTGTGAATTGTGGCTTTAGCTCTATGAAACATATTTCAAGGGTGTCTGTGGAAATAATATAGTTGATTGTGGAGGAGTACTCTGCTCTATAGAATGTGGGGAAAAGCTGCCCCGTGATTGGGTCTATCTCATTGCGGTCCTCCAATTGCCATTTCATCAAGATATTATTTATGACATCACCCTGTGAATCATGATGAAAATGTATAATAGGGTCTTCTCTAAAATCCACAATCCCGCATACTTCCTTAGTGTTTCTTGGACACACCTTTAGATTAAAGTCCCCGAGCCAGATGAGTTTCAGAGGATTAGGCTGAGACTTCACTAGATCTTCTAATAGCTTGTCTAAATGCTTAGGAACCGCATCGGGGTTTAGGAAGTTATTATTAAAATAATTCACTGACATAAGATCCCAGGAGTCATAACCTTTGATTATTAAAATGTGAAAGTAGGGTGAGATATTTATAAAACTTAAAATATTAAATACAACTGAGTTGGAGATCAGTGTAAGCAGACCACCCCCAGTGTCTCCCCCCTGTGGCTGGTATTGCTAGTGTTTGGAACGAGTGATATCCATTAATGGAGATTGATTCGGTCTCCCAAGATTCTTGTACACAAATGATGTGGAAATGAGTGATGGCGGAGAGCCATTCTTCATTATCTCGCTTGCTATTGTAGCCTGCTATGTTCCAGGACAGGAGTGTATAAGATAAAGTGTTTACATCATAAAGAGTACCCTGAGAAACTGGGTGAGGTAAAACTGGGGGTCATAGCCCTGATTATACTGTGAATCCCATACTCCCTGAAGTGACAAATGATCATCATTAACAATGCCCCCGTTTTCCCCTAGCTCAGGTGGCATGTGGGATGACTGATTAGCTGATGCGAGTCAATCACAGGAGTCCAAACCTGATAGGGGGAAAACCTGTTATATGAGAGATAATCTGGGTGATTCATGTGATTCAACATAGATGTACTATCGCAAACAGGGAGAACCATACTGTTACTAGGGACCAACCCACGTTGCAAGCTCTGTGGGTTATAGAAAAAACTAAGGGGTACAAAGGAAATTTTAGTAGGTGCCAAGTCAGGCAAGTCAAAAAAGGCTTTTCCTATGGAAACATGGTCCTAACCATAACTACCTACTGGTATATATACATTGCATGAGTGGCTGCATGGTTGTGAACGTGGGTGTGTGAGTCCCTGCATGGGTCTCTGAGTGGGTGTGTGAGTGGCTGTATGGATGTGTGAGTGGTTGTGTGTGTGTGTGTAAGTGGGATCTGGATGCGCGGGCCATCATGGATTCACACGGAGCGGGCTACACTGAGCGCCAGGGTGGATCCGTGGATCCTCGCGCGCCCCCCCAGCCAATCATGGCATTGCAATTGGCGCGTGGATCTGCGGATCAAAATTCCTTTACCTTGAGTAGGTTTCTGTGCTGTGTCAAAGTGTTCATTCAGACTGCACCACCCCTGAAGGTCAAGGTTAGGGGGCCACGAGGACATGGAACTACTCTGAGTCTTCCTGAGTGGAACAGCAGAAAAAAGAAAAAGAAACTGAACATTTTCATCTTGGAGGCCCACTGGTGGGCTTTTAAATGAAATGAATATTTTGACACAGCACAGAAACCTACTAAAGGTAAAGGAATTTTGAAAGTGCACTACTGATCCCAGCATTGCAACACTTAGTTGATCTCACCTGTGAGGCCCACTGAGGGCTAATTAAATGGACATGCAGAGGGGAGTGCCGTTTCACCATTTCTGTGCAGTATCATGAAGCCTGTGATCAAGAAGCTGAGTGCTTTGAAACGCATAAGGCAAATAAATGCATCTGAATGAAAATGCCAGTTTCCTTTTAATTCATCTGCTTTTCGAGTGCGTTTTCAAACTGGGGATGTTTTGATGGATGATATATTTATATATATATATTTATTTATATACATGCTTATATATTTATGTGTGTGTATATATATATAGGCTGTCATGTGATCAAGGCAGGGATCTGCCGAAACGCGTCATGGCAACCTGATGGTTTGCTGAACTAATAAACATCTAGCACCAAACCTGGGTCTACGCTCGTTTGTTTTCGGAAAGAAGGCTGTAAGCGAGGTTCGTGGCATATATATATATATATATATATATATATATATATATATATATATATATATATATATATATACATATATAGTAATCTTCAATAGACATGGCAGTGAGAGACAGTTTGTCAATACAATATAACATCAACTTTCCATACATAGGATACTTGGCAAATGTTAAACACATTGTCAATATATATTCATCTTTAAATAGTGTATGGACAGGGCAAAGAGACGTAGATGTGTAGGTATATATATTCACCTTTCATTGTTACTGTCTTCAAATGCTTGGGGGGTGCTGGACTCACCGAAACATCTTTAAAAACAGAATAGGAGAAATTAGAACAGACACCAATGACAGATAATTGATCTATACCAGTTTATGTAGAAAGTTGAAAGGAGAAGGATGAAAACATTGGCCCTCCTCTGGCATTGAGTTGATGGCATGGGAACAGAGCGTCTTTGTTCAAGTATCTCTTTAACAAAAGTAGGTATCTATTTCAGTCCACCATTTTGTGATGTAGGATGAGCTGTGATAATGTATTTGTAATATTATGACTCATCAAATTTGTGCTGATTACCTATTCAAACAATGCCATTGTCTGGTATATCATCCTATCCGGGGCCTCATCCTTCAAAACCATGATGGGAGCCCTGTTTGGCCTCCCAAACACAGCAAACATCAAGCAACACACCTCAGAACCAATCAGAAAGAAACATATCAATCGTGTATTTATTGTAATGGAGACTATCGCTGACTCTCTCCCATATCTATGGACTTTTGCAACACTATTGTAAGGCCTATCCATCATACATGTCAAACAGAGACAGCAAAACCAATATTTCAAGGACCTTCCAAATGCGTTACTTCAACAAGACCCTTGGCCTTCTCTTGAAGTTCCATTACAACTGTGTGCTTCCAACCCACCATACTGAGCTATAGAACACTGAAAGTACACAACCCAAAACCTAAGCCTTATGCACTGTGGCAGTCACAAGACCATACATACGGGAAATAAACATTCCCAAACAAGGAAAATTGTGGTGAAAAACCCTACTTCAAGAAAACCTCACAAAACTAAAAGCTACTGTCACCATTCTCCTGAACCGCATCTCCTCACCTAAAACCACCAACCATTCATCTACCATCAATGAGGCCTTAAACTAACTTTACTACTACTAAATCCCTTTTGTGAATACCGAAAGTCGTAAAGTTAGGATTTTGTCTCAGATTAGTTCTGTGAATCGGCCCCCTGGACTCTGCTGCTGTGAGTCCTGCCAAGTGGTGCCAAATCCAGTTCCTGGGCCCTTGGAAGTGGTGCAACAAGAAGAAAAATCAATGCATCAACTCCTAACGTTGTTCGGAACCGGCGCATCCAAACTTGATGCATTGCCACTGCTTGCATCAAAGCGTGGTCCCAGCTTGACGCAACAACTGCAGCTTACAAAGCAGGCCCTGACTTTTCGCCGCAGTGCCTCCGAAGAATCGCCGCTGCATGAGTCTCGAGCATTGCATCACCGAAGTCTGTGACACACCGCTCGGACTCCGACCGCAGGGCCTGCTACGACACTGTGGAATCGACAAAGTGCAACTTGACTATCAACGCAGCATCGACGCATCGTCGCCGGGTGCCTGCCTGCTCTTACCAAGCTAACAAGGGGGTGAGCGCAGGTTATTCTGAGGGCGTAACTTACATACCCTGACTACAGTGAGGGTCCCTACTTGGACAGGGTGCAAACCACTGCCAACTAGAGACACCATTTCTGCCCTACTCGTCTTGCTAAAAGTCTGCTTGCAACAAGGCATCTTTTTTGACGTGCTGTAGACTGGGCAGGATCTCTTCTTACTGAATGCAGTGAATCTCAGACAAGACAACCTTGGTAGTTGTTGTCCGATATCACATGTTCCATTAATTAGCATAATAGTTGAAAAAGCTGCCTTTAATCGCCTGCACTTAAAAAGAAAAGAAAACTAGAGGTAACCTGCTCAGCAATTATGGATCAGACATATGCTATGTGAGCTACTGACCATCAAGTTGAAGATAGAATTCTTCTCATTATTGTCTAATTCAAAGCCGGAGGGGCAGAATTTGTGCCCACAGGAATGGAGCATCTGTCCACAAGGGTATGCATCTACTCCCTTGACTTCTGTTTCCCATGTGACTTCAAATATAAACCTTAGTGCCACCATGCCAGGCCTTTTGTCAAGAGGATACGCCCATGCAGTTTTCTAGAGCCTGATGAACCAAGGGCTAGATCACCTAGAACTGTTGGTCCTGGTATGCCTATAAGATGCTCGATCTTCAGCTCAACGTAGGATTCCCACATAGAGCCCTGACAGTGAACCAAGTGAAACCCAGTACATAAAGACTGCCATTCAATGCTGAGAGGAACCATTGTGCTGTGACATCTGATAACATAGGATGAACAAAATTGCGAAGCATAAATGTCAGGGCAAGAACATCCCGAACCCCCCAAAAACATCTGGTACATGAAAAGGAAATGGGAAGGGAAAGATATGTAAGTGCAAAGAGTAAGAGATAAGTTAATGGAGGGGTAAAGTATAATGGATGAGTGGGGGTAAAGTAAAAAAAAAAGACTAAGGTTACGTGACGAAGGAATGGTGGGAAAAGCAAAAACCCAACAAAATAAAAACTTTGAAATTCAAAAAATAAAAACAAATAAAAACATTAAATAAAAAATAAAAATACACAAAAAACACCACAATTGAGCAGAAGGCAGGAAATTATCTTCATAAATATAACAATACAAAACAATAACATTAGACTACAGTACATTGCACGTAAAATAAAACACAAGACACCTAAAGAAATTAATGCCTAATTGAACTAACAATATTAATCCAAATTAATGTCAAACCAGTTAAAACGATAAGAACTTGATATTTATCATTTGAAATTTCTCACCTCAAATTAACTTGCCTAATAAATAATGTTGGACTTCCTAATACTCCCTAAAAACACACTTGAAATGCATACCTTCCAATATTCAAGAGATACTTATGGAAGTAAAGGCAAGTAGCAAAACGCAGTGTAAATGAGCTGCAAAACAGAGTGTAAACAAATATGACCTTTAATAAAAAGTGAAATAAGTGTGTATCACCATTCATCTCCTACTGAAACATCCAGGAGCATTTTGGTTACAGTGGTCTTGAGTTTAATTTACAGTGAACTCTTCTTCTGCAAGCATAGGTGGTACACACTCCATTCCCCCAGCCTTTAATACTGGCCACTGGTCTAGATTATCGGTATCACCATTCTTGGTCTCAGTTCATCGTTAAGTTTCCAAGCAGCAATGGAGCCTCTAAGCAATATTGTTTTAGTGCAACCAAAATCACTGAACTAATTCAGAGTTATCAACTTGAACTACGACATAAGTTCATAATATAGCATCGTCATGAGGGCTCAAATAATCTACAGGCATCCTAGTTCAACCACTGCCCATTTGGATTTTTCTTAATTTTTATTTTTATTTTATTTTTTTCCTTACACATTAAATTCATAAAACTATTAATAAAAAGATTTGATTGTTGTTGAGGCTTAAATCAGGATATATATTGTGCAAAATACGCAAAATAGTAATCCCTGAGATTCGGAAGAGCTAAACCTCCCTGTTCCGACCCTTCGTATAAAGTGCTAAGTGCAATTCGCAGGGTTTTTTTTGCCCAGAGAAAAGTTGTAAACATAGACTCTATTCGGGAAAAAAAAGAACCGAATAAGATACATGGAATGGCCGACAAAAGAAAGTTAAAAAGTGGAAGAACAGACATTTTAATCAGTGCAACCCTGCCCAAAATAGATAATGGAAGAGAATTCCAGCGTGAAAACAGATCCTGAATTTTTCGTAGAAGCGGGACAAAATTTAAATGATATAAGTCAATTATGCGTTCTGAGAAATAGACCCCAGATATCTCTTGGGTTTGGTGTTTAAGCAAGAGAGAATATCAGGGTGCAAATCCAAGCCCACTCCACCACACTGTATAATTTCAGTTTTCTTTTTATTAATTCTATACCCACCTAGAGCTTCAAATTCCTCAAAAATCTTAAAGGTTTTTACCTGAACCTCTATCTCGGGCTTAATAATAAGCATAATATCGTCGGCGTATAATTTCAATTTCGCCATAGTTGGAATTGGAGGACGGATATCAGCACTGTTCCTAATTGCAATCACCAATGGCTCAATAAAAAAAGCAAATAAAACTGGGGAGAGAGGACACCCCTGTCTGGTCCCCCGTTTTACCTTAACCTTGCCGGCCACCGAAGTATTAATAATTACATTAGCTTCAGCATTAAGATAAAGATTTTGGACCAGCCCCGTGATCTTGGAAGGTATACCAAAGTTTCGCAAGATAATAAACAACGTCTCCCAGACAACAAGGTCAAATGCCTTCTCGGCATCTAAAAGAAGGACTAATGCAGGTATCTTCTGGGTCTCAAAATAATCCAATGCCTCCGTTAAATAATGTGTATTAGTACCCAGCTGCCTGCCAGCAATAAAACCATTTTGGTCCGGGTGAATCAAATGTGAGGCATACTGATTAAACCGATTAGCTAAAAGTTTCGTAACAATTTTGTAATCCGAATTTAATAACGTTGTACGACGATAAGAATTCGGATCTTCACTAACTTTTCCCTTTTTTAAAAAACTGACTATGTTTCCTTGTCTAAAAGACTCTGGTATTGCCCCACCTTCTAACATTGAGTTTACCAACTGTAAAAAGAAGTCTGCCACGGAATTATAAAAAACTTTTAAAAATTCCGCCGGAAAACCATCCGGACCGCAGGCCTTACCACTTGGTAAATTCTTAATCACCCCGTCCAGCTCATATTTAGTAAAAGGTCTTGCCATAGTTGATTTCTCAATCTCTGAAAGTGTCAAAGATCAATTTTTCTGAAGAAAGCCTCTCAAAGATGTAATATCGACAGTCTGTTGTTGACCATATATAGACCCATAATGCTGTAGCATTATTTCACTAATTTTCACTGGATCATCCGTGCAGGAGGCAGTTAAGGGGCATTTTAATGCGTTGATCTGATTAGAAGCAACCTGCTCCCTTGCCTGCCAGGCCAGGAACCTACCAGTAAAGTTGCTTTCTTCATATATTTTTTTGTCTGTGATGTTGAAAAAAAGATTCACTTTGAGTGTAATATCTTGCGCTAAGATCACGTTTAGCCTGATCCAACTGGTTAAGAACAGTAGGATTATTAAGAAATGCAGAATAAGAACTTTGTACCTTCTGCTCCAGAACTCGCTTTTCTACCTTAACTTTCTTTATAATTTCAGCATCTTTTCCGATAATTAGCCACCGAATAAAGGCCTTAAGTGTATCCCATATCATATTTAAGGGAGCAGAATCGTGGTTTCGTAAAAGGAATTCCCTGATCTCAATCTCGATGAAACCCACCCAGTCCTCCTCTAATAAATATTGCCTATTTAGCATCCATCTTTTAGGGGTCCTGGCACGCTCCCCAAGTTGTAAGTCAAGTACCAGCATAGCGTGGTCAGAGAATCCATTCTGCAGGAATCTTTGCTGGCAGAAACTTAAACTCCGAGAAACCAAAAAAAAATCAATGCGTGATGAGGTGTGGAATCTACCAGACAGACAAGTATAAACAATTTTAGTTGGGAAAGCCCTCCGCCATGGATCCAGTAGATCTAAAGTTACCCCATAATGTTGTATAGTTCTCAAAGTTTTAGGTTTCAATTGTTTTTTAGCCAGCGCTGAGGAATCGATTCTAGGGTTCATTAAAACATTAAAATCTCCCCCCAAAATCAGTTCCCCGGGTGTTTGAATTAGAGATTGAAAAAATTCCTCATATATCTTTGGATTGTCCTCTACAGGAGCATAAATACTGGCAAAGGTTATCGGTTTCTGTCCAGCAATACAAGTAACCCAACACCAACGACCATACTGATCTTTATCAAAGCTGACGACTTCCGCCTGAAATTTTTTACTTAGAAATATTGCCGTCCCTCGAAGGGAGGCTGAGGATGAGGAAAATCCCCTATAGGCAGCCCACGACTTAAACATGGAAAAGTCTAACAGCTTCACAGCTGGTATGTGGGTTTCTTGTAATAAAATCACCGCTGGATTTTCTGTTTTGATCCACATTTCAATTGCCCGCATTTTCTTTCTATTATTAAGACCATTGACGTTAAAAGAGACCACTTTCAAAATCTCCTTACTAGCCATAATAAAGAAGAAACAAATCTAACCACCTAAACGGCACCCCACGTATTAATTGAAAAAGCATTGATCTAAAAAATGGATGTATAAAGATTAGAAAAAATGGACTTTGTTTTCTGGCTATACAGCCTTTATCACCCCAGTGACCCACACCCTCCCCTTTGAGAAAGTGGCTAGCCCCGCTGCCCACCTTCTCCCTACCCCCCCAAATACTAATATTGGTGCCCTGAAGTTGCACCTGAAGTGATCTACCACCCCTCCTAAAGCAAAAAAAAAAGGGAATCCCTAAACCTCCCCCAAAAAAAAAAATAGGAAACATAAAAACAACCGTGAAAAGCCAAAATTTTTTACAGAGAAGTAGCAGGATCTAGATGGTGCTCTCCTTTTTCAAACAAGAAAAGACATTACTAAAGATAAGCAAACCCAGGTTATTTTCCAGCTGAAATAGCTTTAAGAAGTTCCTGCGCCTCTTCAATGCGTGTAAATAAGTGAAATTTCCCCTGCACAAGGACTTTGAGCTTAGATTGTTGAGCAATAGAGGCTTGTGCCCCTTGGGCCTTGAAAAGATACAATAGCTTAACAAACTCTTTGCGTCTTCTTGCCGCTTCCGCAGACATGTCGGAAAAAATTCTGCATTTTGCGCCATTCTCAATCTCAAACTGTCTAGACAGAATTGCCTTGGACAAGATTTTTTCCTTTATACGAAAGTCTGCAAAATTGACAAGTATAGTGCAGGGAAACTTCAGGTTAGGGGAAGGATGCGCTGGGACCCGGTGAGCTCTGGTTACAGTTAGATCACCCGTAAACTCTGGAATCACAACCTTCTTCAAAAAGGAATCGACCCAATTAAGTATATCCGTGCCTTCAATCCGCTCCGGAACACCAACTATATGAAGATTTGAGCGGCGTGAGAAATTTTCAAGTTCTTCGATCTTATTTTCCATTCTTATTTTCTCCTGGGAGGCTAAATCTACTTGCTGCTCGAGGCAACTGCGGGCCAACCTAACGATCAAGGACTCTCCTGCAGAGGCTCTGACACTCTGAGCCCCCTGACCTTTGCTGAATTTGGGCAGTATTACTTCAAGGCCACCGCGAGTGTTTTGCTGCAATCTCCTCACTCTGGTGGGACTCCAAGTCCCAGAGTGCAACGTGTGTTTCCCGCCAACACCGCCCACCGGTCAGCTGAGAGGAGGTGCCAGCTGTGCCTTCATCAGCGCGGCTCGCATCCCGCGGCGTGGGACGCTCGAGGCAACTGCGGGCCAACCTAACGATCAAGGACTCTCCTGCAGAGGCTCTGACACTCTGAGCCCCCTGACCTTTGCTGAATTTGGGCAGTATTACTTCAAGGCCACCGCGAGTGTTTTGCTGCAATCTCCTCACTCTTGTGGGACTCCAAGTCCCAGAGTGCAACGTGTGTTTCCCGCCATCACCGCCCAACGGTCAGCTGAGAGGGAGGTGCCAGCTGTGCCTTCATCAGCGCGGCTCGCATCCCGCGGCGCGGGATGCTCGAGGCAACTGCGGGCCAACCTAACGATCAAGGACTCTCCTGCAGAGGCTCTGACACTCTGAGCCCCCTGACCTTTGCTGAATTTGGGCAGTATTACTTCAAGGCCACCGCGAGTGTTTTGCTGCAATCTCCTCACTCTGGTGGGACTCCAAGTCCCAGAGTGCAACGTGTGTTTCCCGCCATCACCGCCCACCGGTCAGCTGAGAGGGAGGTGCCAGCTGTGCCTTCATCAGCGCGGCTCGCATCCCGCGGTGCGGGACGCTCGAGGCAACTGTGGGCCAACCTAACGATCAAGGACTCTCCTGCAGAGGCTCTGACACTCTGAGCCCCCTGACCTTTGCTGAATTTGGGCAGTATTACTTCAAGGCCACCGCAAGTGTTTTGCTGCAATCTCCTCACTCTGGTGGGACTCCAAGTCCCAGAGTGCAACGTGTGTTTCCCGCCATCACCGCCCACCGGTCAGCTGAGAGGGAGGTGCCAGCTGTGCCTTCATCAGCGTGGCACGCATCCCGCGGCACGGGACGCGCCCGGGAGAAGCCCGGGCCAAGGGCGGGCCCGTCCTTGCCCGTCATCGCCCAGAAGAGGCAGGGCTGGGCCACTCCTTTTCATCGCAGGTTTGGAGTATTTGAAGGACTTTACGAAGAACTGCACCCCAAGATACCGCTACTGTACTGTTACCGGCTAGTTCGGTTGTTGTATGTATTGATGGTTTAATGGCGGGATTTGTTGGAAACGCTGAGTTGGTCCTACTGGCTGCTTTGACCCGGTTACTCTAGCACTTCTGGCTGTGCACCCCTTTAATCGGACCTGTGTTTCTATGTCAATGCCCGGCACGGGTTGTGTTCGCCAGAGCTAGTTAGCGGCAGGGCTGGGCCATAGCTCTAAATCCGGACCCAGGCCCATTATATTTTACATCTGAGGTCCGGTCACCAGCCATTCCCATTGTTCTGCCTGGGTCCCAAACCTGTTGTTATCCATATTGGCTGCACTTATATTTGTCTCCTTTTAACAAATATAACCCCAAGTAAGGTATTTTATTGTGGTTTTATAGTGGCATAAGGATTCTGTGGAAGCATGGGCAAACGGAAAGCTGTGGATGATCCGGGGAAGGCGGGTGGAGGGAAGGGGAAGAAGTAAAAAAAAGTGATGAAGAACGGTTCGGTTCAGGCCAATAATCGTGTTATGGACCGTATTGATAATGTTATAAGTGAATGTGAGGAGATTTTACTGATGCCGATAGGTCTGGCTGAAGGAACACCAAGGGTAGTGGCTAATAAAGCTTCCTCCTCCTCGACTAAGGCCCATTCCATACCCGATATGTTTAAAAAGCATTCTCAATGCCTACTGGCTAGTACAGAAGCAGGGGTCGAGGAAGGGGGGCGGCTGGATGTGTTATCACCCTCTCCATCTACTGGTTGTGAAGATTTCCAACCAGAGTTTGCCTTAGTGTGTTCAAACAGATTCTTACCATTATCAAGTGTAACGGAGGACATTGGGCTACCTCAACCTTCCTTCAATATCAATCCTGAGGATGTACATGCACAGGCCAATCTAACATCCGAACCGTTAAGTGCATGTAATTGCTCGGGGTTATCAATAACAAGGAACCCTGACAAAGTCGCCAATATGGAAGGTATTCAAGATTTATTGATCATGCTGAGGGATTTGATAAAGCAATTTTCTGGTCTTGTGGACAAAGTTGTACATTATGTGCCATTACTAGCATCCAACTCCGTTAATGTAAGCCCTTCAATCACCTCTACTCAGAAAATTTCTTCCTTTGAGAGTACCCGAGATGTGGCCTATAGAGGCAAGTCGAGTACCGATCCTATTCCCCCACAGATGACTCAAGGCCATAGAGGTAAAATGATTACTAACCCAATTCCCCCACAGACGTCGCAAGGCCAAATGGTGTATGGGGTTTGTCATACGAACGAAGGGATACGACATGGTTCTGTAGGCCCAGAGCAGGTTAGTAGTGGAAGTACCCACAATAAGACTAAAGGTATTGTGAACCATTCTCAAGTATTTTCCGCACATCATAGAGGCTCCAATCCAGTTTTGCAGGAGCATAGAAGACAGGTAGAGGCAAAAATAGGGGTTTCTCAATGTCAAGTTTATTTGACCAATGTCCCGAAAGTATCACAAAGGTCACTCTTTGAGGTAGAGCAGACACTGATTAACAAATGCATTCATTGGTTACGGCAAGTTAGGAAGTGTCGTTCAATAATTAGAGAGGATATTGTTTCAGCAACCAGAATTAAGTCCCAGGACTCTAATACAGATTGCGTTAGATTAACCCTTAGGTCTATAGACTTAGTTCACAACCTGGTAGCGTTCGAGCTAAGAACCTCGCATTTGAGTACTTCGAATGTAAGGATCAAAATTGCCCCTGCTTTTAATTACACCAGTAATAATACTAACCTCAAAAATAGACGTGGCAGCGAGGAGTCCTCCTTAGACAAGGTTGATTGAAGGTTAAGGAGCGCAGTACCCCTCGTCCAAAGTTGGGGCATCCCAGAGGAAGTGGAGTGGGTAACTCCTGTATGTGTTAGTAGGGACAAGGGTGTAGTAGAACAAAAAGGATCGGATTCGAGCACTGTTTCGGGTGAAGAAGGCCTCACGAACAGCTCTCCAGACCTTCCTTACCCTTTATCATGTGTCTCTGCTACAAGTACACTGGTTAGTACTAACAGTTTAAATACCCCGTTTCCTGTAAAAACAAGGCAACTAGGGCATCAAGTGCCAAATTTGACAATGGGTTCATGGAATATAGCAGGTCTAGTCTCAAAAACCTCATCTTCTGACTGGTTAGTCTTTGTTGATAAATATGATATATGGGTGTTTCAGGAGACCTGGGCGCTTGATCCAATTTTTCGCCCAGGCTTCTTAAATTTTTATAAAGCGGCATATAGAGGACCAAGGGGTCGCCCCTTTGGAGGCCTTACCATATGGATCAGACAACAGGCAGGTCTTAAGGTGGAGGAAGTGTTCATTGATAGCCCAGATATCATGGCTATCCGTTTGCTATTGGGAAAAGAACTGGATATTCTGATTGTCAACGTTTATGCCAGGGGCTACCGGGTGGTAAATGTTGACCCGTAGTCACCCTTTTAGAAACCTTTTTAACAAAAAATAGGGATAGTGGTAACCTAATAATAGTTGGGGACTTCAATTGTACATTCGAACCCTTAGATCTAGGAAATGGTGATTTTAGTGCAGAGGAGGATGCACAGTGGAACATTCCAGCACTAGATCTATGTCCTATAAAGCAATGGACGGAGGCAGCTCTCCAACTGAAAGGGCTCTGTTTGGGACAGGGAGTCAGGGCAGCCAACGGGAGGACTCATTCAGATAAAATTGGCAGCCATACCTTCAACAATGGGTTGCGTAGTAGTCGTATAGACTACATTTTGCTTAATATTGAATTTTGGTCTTCCCTCCTAGACATGGTGGTTTACGAGAGAATTGAAAGTGACCATAACCCACTGATTTTATCTTTGCAGGTAGTGGGTATACCCAGACTAGATGAGGTGGGTGAAGAGATAGTAACATCTGATGTCGTGCTCACAAATGATACCAGGAGAGTAAAATGGGCTCAGGTAATCGAGAACGCTGAGACATTGAGAAAGATGAGGGTCTTGGTTACTTGTTCTGTTGCGACTCTCCTCAAAAGTGAGTCTCAGGAAGCCATCAATTCCTCCATCCTACAGGTTCATAATGAAATGTTCCATGCACTCAAAAACCTTTTTACTAAGAAAAAAAAACTGGCTCCCAAACCTTGCCCCAAGCAAAGATTGTGGTACAATGCTTCTTGCAGGGAGGCCTATAAGGCCCTATCAAGAGCAATTCGATCCAAAATCCTAAGTGACGTCAAGGTAGCGCGGGCCAGGTATAAACGAGTCCAACTACAGGCTAAGAAGGATTGGGATGAGTCTAGGTGGGAAGATCTGTTCACTGCCAGTAAGGAGAAAAACATGGTTAAATTCTGGCAGCTGGTAAAGTGGGGAAGTGGAGAGTCATCACCAATACCACTCAACCATGTTGCGCCCGAGCAGTGGATATCCTATTATGAGGCGCAGTTTGCGGTAGCCTCTAATTGTGTAGAACTCTTTCAGCCCCCTACACCTGATTCATCACTATACTTCACTATTAAGAAGGTTGAATTGGTACTGAAAATGATCCCAAGAGGTAGAGCCCCTGGCCTGGATTGTATACCAGCAGATTTGTTTTTGCACGATAAGGAACTCTGGTCAACATATATACATTTTCTCGCCAATGCCATAGCTAGTGGTGCCCCTATCCCTAATACTTGGAAAGGAGCCGAAATACTCCCGATCTTTAAAAAGGGGGATCGAACGTTACCAGGCAATTATAGGCCGATCAGCCTTATTGATTCGATCCAAAAGATTGTTGCCAGACTAGTGCTGTGTCGAATTCAGTCCTGGATTGAGGAAAACGATATTCTGACCACACTACAGGCTGGGTTCCGTCCCCACACGGGAACATTAGATCAGGTTTTTAGATTTATGTTAGTCTATTGGCGGGTGGTTACCATCGGTGGGGGTACAATCTATGCGGCATTTATTGACCTCAAATCCGCATTTGATCTAGTGCCCCGCAATAAGATGTGGAGCGCTTTCGTGGAAATGGGGATGCCATTAGAACTTGTAGCCTTTCTGGTCAAACTCCACAACTCAAATTTTGCACAGGTACGTTGGGGTTCACAGGGCAACACCACGGATAGATTCCCAGTATCTAAGGGAGTACGTCAGGGGTGTGTATTGGCACCGACCCTTTTTTCTTTATTCATTAATAGGGTAGTCCAATACTTCATGTCCCATCCAACAGATGCCCCCACATTGGCTGGTATGAAGATACCCCTGCTCATGTTCGCAGATGATACTCTGATAATTTCTAAGACGCAAAAGGGGTTGCAGTCTGCTTTGGTTAGATTTGAGGAGTTTTGTCGCGATCATGAGCTTGTGGTCAACGTGGAGAAGACCAAGTTCATGGTCCTCCACAAAAGTAAGGCGATTAAAGGGAAAATCTATATGAATGATACACTCCTAGAACAAACAGATGTATTCACATACCTCAATCAATCAATCAATCAATCAAGCATTTGTATAGCCGCTACTCACCCGGAGGGTCTCAAGGCGCTAGGGGGAGGGGGGTCCGCTACTGTTCGAACAGCCAGGTCTTGAGTTGCTTCCTGAAGGAGAGGTGGTCTTGGGTCAGGCGGAGGTGGATGGGTAGGGAGTTCCACGTCTTGGCAGCCAGGTAGGAGAAGGATCTTCCTCCCGTTGTGGCTCTTCGGATGCGGGGGACGGCGGCGAGGGCGTGGTTGGTCGATCGTAGCTGGCGGGTGGGAGTGTAGAAGGTCAGACGGTCGTTGAGGTATCTGGGGCCTTGGTTGTGGAGAGCTTTGTGTGCGTGGGTGAGGAGTCGGAACGTGATTCTCTTGCTGACGGGGAGCCAGTGCAGGTCTCTCAGGTGTCCGGCGATGTGGCTGTGTCGGGGGATGTCCAGGATGAGTCGAGCTGAGGCGTCATGGATGCGTTGGAGTCTTTTCTGAAGTTTGGCTGTGGTTCCGGCGTAGAGGGAGTTGCCGTAGTCCAGTCGGCTGGTGACGAGGGCCTGGGTGACCGTCTTCCTGGTTTCGGTGGGGATCCACCGGAAGATCTTCCGCAGCATGCGTAGGATGTTGAAGCAAGACGAGGAGACGGCGTTGACTTGTCTGGTCATTGAGAGGGAGGAGTCCAGGATGAAGCCCAGGTTGCGTGCGTGGTCCGTTGGTTTGGGTGCGTTGCCCAGGGCAGGGGGCCACCAGGAGTCGTCCCAGGCGGAGGGTGATGATCCTAGGATGAGGACTTCCGTCTTATCTTAGTTCAGTTTCAGGTGGCTGTTCCTCATCCACTCGGCTACGTCCTTCATCCCTTCATGTAGGTTGGTTTTGGCGGTTGTGGGGTCGTTGGTGAGGGAGAGGATCAACTGGGTGTCGTCGGCGTAGGAGATGATGTTGAGGTTGTGTTGGCGTGCGATGGCTGCGAGGGGGCTCATGTAGACGTTGAAGAGGGTGGGGCTGAGTGATGATCCTTGTGGTACGCCGCAGATGACTTCGGTGGCCTCGGAACTGAACGGGGGGAGGCGGACTCTCTGGGTTCTTCCGGCGAGGAAGGAGATGATCCACTCCAGTGCCTTCTCTTGGATTCCGACGTTGTTCAGGCGTTGCACTAGGGTGCGGTGGCAGACTGTGTCGAACGCTGCGGAGAGGTCCAGGAGGATGAGGGCCGCTGTTTCCCCGTTGTCGAGCAGGGCTCGGATGTCGTCGGTGGCTGCGATGAGGGCGGTCTCGGTGCTGTGGTTGGCCCGGAAGCCGGACTGTGAGTGGTCGAGGGATCCATTCGTCTCGATGAAGGCGGCCAGTTGTCTGTTGACGGTCTTCTCGATGACTTTGGCAGGAAAAGGAAGGAGCGAGATGGGGCGGTAGTTTTTGAGGTCGGTGGGGTCCGCTGACGGTTTCTTCAGTAGGGCGCAGAGTTCGGCGTGCTTCCAGCTCTCTGGGAAGGTGGCGGTGTCGAAGGAGGTGTTGATGATGTCCCGGAGGTGGGGTGCGATGAAGGGATAACTTTAGATAGGAAACTTCAATGGAAGCCGCAGATCGATGTACTGGCCCTAAAACATGCCCAGTTGGTTGGTGCCCTCCTTAAAGAACTGAGGCTTTCTCAGACAAAGCCGATAGGCCCGGCGTTAAAAATTTACAACACTAAGATTTGCACCTCTATATTATATGGTGCAGAATTATGGGGTTTTGACAATCTAACCCCATTATCAACAGCTCAGAATAAAATGATGAGAGCATTAACAGGTCTCCCTCAATCCACCCTGCTCAAACCCCTTCTTATGGATCTGGGTTGTAACGCAATAGCCGAAACAGCCCGTTTTCGGCCATTAGCATTCTGGAGAAGGCTTTGGTCGACTCCAGAACTGTCCATGTATACAAAGGCGCTAGCTGATGTATGGGGGGCGGACCGTTCAGGAAAGATTGTTTGGTTGAACACAATCAAGAGTTTACTAGCAAAAATGGGGATGAGCAATTTGTGGGAAGATCCAGCAGGTAGCCCTTTTCCCTCCAAAAAGGACCTTAGGTCAGCTTACTGGAACATGGTAAAGTCCGATCAGTACTCTGCAACTGCAGGGTCTTCCCTAACTGGGATGTTCTTGGAGTTGAAAGAGGCGACCGAGTACGAACCATACTGGAACTTTATCACTAAGCCAAGGGACAGGAAGCTGTTCCATCAATTTAGGGTGGGCTCCCTTCCAATAAAAACTTTCACCAGTGGGTGGCGCTCCCAACAGGATGGTAAATGTCCTACGTGCCCTGCCCACTTAGAATCTTTAGCCCACATCCTATTTGCATGTCCAGCCTATAAGGCTCCAAGGAATAAGTGGCTGAAACCGATTTGTTTACGACTGGGCACAAGATCTAGCACTGAGGCTTTGAGAATTTTGAAATCTAGTACCCAGGAGTTTTTAGTGATTGCTGTTGCCAAATTTTTGGGGTGGATGTGGGTCATACGAGCTACCTCGATGAGGACCCACCAAAATTCGCTGGCTGTACCCAATAATGTTAATCCCTAGTATAGAATTCTGGATCAGCATTTTAGTGGATGGTCAAAACAAATAGTATGGGTGAATGTTGTTTTATTTAGGAGGGGGGCAGATAGGGTTGCCGTCAGATATGTCAGCAATTTGACGTATGTCTTGTATTTGCACTGAGCACTTTATTGAGTATGGATTTAGATGTATGGATTTGAACTTTTTTTAAAACTGTTTTAATTTTGATGTTTTATATGGTTTTAAATGGAATTATGGTTATAATTGTGACTTTTATGATTATGATAATCGAAATAAAGACGATTTGACTGACTGACTTGCTGCAGAATGCCATTCATTTGGTCCTCAACCAGAGAGATTCTTGCTTCAGCCTCCTGGATTCGAGTTGGAAGGCTGGCTACTGCATCTTCTATCTTCTCCAAGCGCAGCTGTATCATTGCGATATCCGTTTGTTGTGTTTTTTTCATATCGCGAATTTCTTCGAGAATCATATTTAACATATTTTTAACATCCAGCTGATATGACATAGCCTTCTCATTCTCATCCTCAAGAACCAGATCGCATTCTTTAATTCCAAATAGAGTCTCGTTATTATGTTCGGGCATCAAAGGACCCAGTGATTTAGACTTTCTTAAAGCTAAGGCCGAGGCTACTAACTGGTCTTGCCGATCTAACTGGCCTTGCTGCTCTTGTTGAACTGTCATAATTTCATTGGATTGAATTTGGATGGACATTTCACGAGAAGAGAGAAGAGAAGGCGGGGCCTGAGGAAGCGGAGTCGCGACAGCCTTTGCCAGTGTTAACGCAGTATTTTTAAGCTGTTCCAAATCAAGTGAAGCCATCAGCGGATCTTCAACTTGTGCCTGTATTCCTTGAGTGTCTGGAGAAGAGACCCCTGGAGGAGAGGAGGATGCTGGACCTAGAGCTGTTACTGGCTCTAGTGTTGCAGCTGACGTTATCGTATCTTCTAATATGTCTTGATTATTCTGGGCTAAGAGAGTTCGGCTGAGCATATCTGAACATGGAGAGGTAACAGGAGGTAACATCTTTTTAGAAAAGAGAGGAAAGTCTCTGGCATTTTTTTGCTCTTGATTTTTATAAAGTGCGCCACCTCCTGGTGAGCTAGCTAAGTTAATATCCCTTGGCTTGATTCCTGAAGCCTCTGTTAAACTAATCTCCCTCAGAGACAGATCATCGGCTTCGGAGCTTTGTGAACTGAAGGAGGACTCCGCATGACGCATTTTACCTTCCACTTTAGTCACAGTCAAATTCAGCTTCCCTTTGGCAGTGCGTGCTTTAGCCTTGGCTATAATTGCAGCATCCACTTTCGCTGCAGCAGCGGCGAGTCTCAGCTGTTTCTTCATTATATAATGCTTATCGAGACACCCCCGCTTAGAACACCAATGCCAAACCGCCCAAGCCTCTCGCCAGGTAATTTATGAGCACATCAAGACCCACCCTCCTGCCGTTCTCCAGCAACAGTCCAAGGTTCTGTCACGGTCTCTCTCTCCAATTGACTGACTTTTCAGAGTTTTTAGGCTTTCCAGAATTCTTAAGCTTCAGTTAATTGAAAACCCATACAGCTCTGGTTCTCAGTTTTTTCTGAACCGCCTTGCAGAGTCTCTAGCAACAGCTATTACATCGGGTGGAATATAGCCGGATCCTCTACTCTCCTCCAGTCTCAGCTGAACAGCAGAACAAATAAACTGAGTCCCCCATAAATCGATTTCCAGCCGGCAGCGTCAGCGGGAGCAGTTCTCCGACTTAACCACAGGAAAACCGCAAAGCCGCAAAGCCTCAAAGCCGCCAAGAAATGCAGCCGCCGAAAATACAGGCGCCGGATCCGAGGGTGTGAACGCGGCGAAGTTCTACAACCGCTGCAATCCTTAGCGTCCGTCCGTTCCCGCTCCTGCTTCACCAAACGCCATCATAGGAGGGGGAGGAACATCACCTGAGGCTACGCGCTAGCGCCACTGCCCATTTGGATTGATGGACCAATGTATTATGAGAGATTAGGCTATATTAGGCTACACTTCACATCTGCCATTTTCTTGGATCAGCCTTACCCCACCCGCTTACCAAAGGCTTCTGAATCTAAATCTAGCAGAACAAATAGGGCATATTTCAACTCATCAGGTTATTCCTGGATCTCAGAGATCCAGAATTCCTTCTTGACGAGCTAACCTGCCATAGGGGAAGACAGCCACCTAAGCCAGGCAAAAAACACTGGTTCTGTTCTTGGGAAACGGTCCTTCTATGATGGCTTAAACCTCAGCTGGACTTGAACCACGACACGCTCCAGCCACGCAATCCACCAGTAGTGGGCTACATGTGATATTTTTAGATGTATCAATCACTTCAACATTAATTGCAGGCGATACATTTTAAGGTGATAAAAATGTAATTTCAATGATTTTTATTGTTTTGACATTCATTACGGACCAATATTATTGTTTTGATCTGATGTTAATATTGTTTTTGGTCCCTTGTGTTTTATTCTATGTGTGATGTGGTGTAACATTATAATTATGTATATGTTTTTTTACTTACCAGAGGGATCCCTTGCCTTCCCTCTATTTGCCGTACATTTTTGTCAGTGTTTTTAATTTTAATGTGCAATATCACTGTTTAAGAAGGTCTCTGAACTGAGTGAAGCTGTCCCCAGTAGATGGGAGGTGCTTGATCTCTCTCTTAAGTGCTTGTCCTCAGGGAGAGGCAGGGTTGGTGCTCTGCGGAATGAGGTATGCCTCCATGTACCTCACCCAGGGCTCTCCAGCTTCCCAGTAAAAGGGGAGGGGCGCCTTGAATAGCGCCCCGCTGGTGCCTAAAGAGGCACTGGAAACACTTTATATAGTTTTTTTTGATGATCAGAAATAGAGATATTGAATCTGTGACGTTTTAATGTCTAGTTAAATTGCTAGTAAGGTGATCTATGATAATGGGCGTGTACATATTATTCTGATCGCTAATTTTGTAATGAGCATTCTCTCTTCTTACCTTGGATGGCCCTGATTACAGCTACTTTGGAGTCAGTGTCTCTCACGGGCACGTCCTCTGCATCTTCCATCAGGTTCACTGACATCATGGTGCCTGCAAGAAGAAGATAGTTTAGGAAGGAGGAACAAGGAGCCTGAGGCGAGGCCACCCAAAAACAGTAGGAGAGGAAGGGTGTATCCACCTTTCTTTTCTGTTACTTTTTCCTTCTATTCTCCTCCATGCAATTTTTCTACAGAATCTGTCTGCGGTGGAAAGATGGCTTCCTTAGTTTCCATGACTTTTGGTTGAGCAGTGAAGCCAAGTTCAAAGGAGGTGGCTAAGAGGTTGAGAGTAGGTGTATCATAGCACAGTTATCATACCTGGATCGAATTTTAATTACGCTGCAGTAATCGGAGTAATTTCAGCAATTCCGTGTTACTCCCTGATGCAGAATTACAGATAATTACACGATTATTCCTCATCCCTTGAATTAGAGTAATTTGGAAGGAAAATCCTACTGCAAGAACAAATTTAGTGAGCAGGGGCGACTGCTCGCACTCGCTTTTTGTGTTCTGCTGCATTTAGCGCTGTTTTTTAGCGCAAAATGCATCCTTGCGCCCATATTGGATGTTAGGGGCATTTTACGACAAGAAAATAGCACTGAATGTCAGTAGTAAATTGGGGAAAAATCCTACCCCAAGAGCACATTTAGCGAGCACAAGCAGCCAGTCACACTTGCTATTCGTGTTTTGTTGCATTTAGTGCTGTTTCTTAGTGCAAAATGCATCCTCGCATCCATTTTGGACGCAGGGGTTATTTTTACACTAAGAAATAGCACTAAACTCAGAATTACTCGTATTGTGTAATTTCAGCATAATCTCATGGAATTCTTAGGTAATTCAGTGTGATAATTCTACACGGTATTACACAAGTTATGCCCACCCGTACTTAAAATATAGATATAAAATGCAGCCACTGTTGTTATTTTACATGAAAAAACAATCCTTTAATAACTCATTACCTATAAAAAATAATTTAGAACACAGGGGATCGTTATCCTTGCAGTAATATACGTTGTTCATGATCACTAATTGATTGTGATTATTTGGGAAAATGTATTAAGCATATAGTATGAAGAATCTCCTGATCTTCCTGGCCGTCTGCAAACGCCTTAATATGCAGAGCTTCAAGATCAGCTAGCTCCTTGTAGTGCTCTCTAACATTGTTGGCCTGTGTCCTCTGATTATAAAGGCTAAAACTGAGAGTCTCCCAAACAATTCTAGCTTTCGATGCAGCCCAGACCGTGCCCACTGCTGCACTTCCTCTATTTCTAGTGTAATATCTAGAAGGTGCCCCCTAAAATATAGTTTTAAGGTCTGGGAGAAGGGGGAAAAAAATAACAACTACATCAGCTACGAGAGCACTCCCACTCGACCTATGTCTGATTCACTAGTGGCTTGAAAAAGCTCACTGGGCTCCCCTTTGTTGTATTATCACAGTGATTACAACAATTGTTTTATTCAAATCCATTCTTATTTATTAAATTCATTTTATCAGAAGTTAAAAACGATTTTTAGGTACAAAAAACATTTCTTTTTTATAATTTTTGGGTCTTTTGTGTGCTGTATTACTATATACAATTAATCATTTCAACATTTCCAATTGGTATACATTATGTACATACTTTACATGGAATAACCCCATACTGTGATCCACCTTGCACCACAACTACCTCACATCACATCACAACCTGACCTAACATACTCATACATGCACTCTTCACACACATCCTTCGTCCAGCTATAAAGGCATACACTTTTTTAATCATGGATGAGAGTCCTTCGTTAATTATTCATGATTATGTTCCCAGCTGGATATCCATAATGTCGACGCACGTTTCGGTGGGTAAGTAAATTCACAACCACCTTCTTCAGGACTTCTCCTTGACAATTTAATTTCTAACGGAGGGTGCTGGGGTATCTGTAAGCAGAAGAAATACTTTAGAAAGGGGGGACGCCCATAGTTACTTAATTTTACAGTGGAGATAACTACTACTCTTGCCATAGAACAAGATAAACTAAGACAGAAATAGAGGAAAAAAGAAAAAGCGATACCGTCCTTCACCCTAACACCCAACGTGATAAGAATTCTTGTGAGCCAAGCATTCTCTTGACAGAAATTAAAATTTAAAAATGAGGAAAGTCACCCCATTGTAGATTCCATGAGATAAAAAAGTATAGTTTTTGCGACATGTTAGAAGGGGTGATAGATCGATTTTCACCTTATATCCCTTCCATTTTCCGTGTGTTGGATAGGTCTCATATTAGGTCCTTTGTAACTTAGTCCCTCATATGTGCATAATTATAATTTTTTTACTAACCCAGAGCGGAATGACTGTAATCACAATCCCTGATTGGATTCTGGTGCGCAATTGGGAAACCTGTTCCCAAAAATTGAGGTTTTTTTACAATCCCTTCTGTAGCTGTGTCGTTTGTCTGTTTCCGTGATTGTGAATGATTAATAAGACATATTTTGTGTTTACTACTCTATGTCTTCTTTGTTTATAGTAGTAGTTGGTTCTTCTACTGCATATGGGTAGACAAAGGAATTCATTACCTTTTTTGTCTTTTTTAATATAAGTTGTTTTGGCCCAACCTTGTCGTTACGAAGATCAATGAGGCTTAATTCGCTTTACCTCATTTTGCCTCATGGGGATATAGGCGAAATTTACATTCACTTTCAATGTTTATCCATTATCCTTTCTGCAGTTAGTATCTTTAGGAAATAAGAGAAATAGTATGTTCTATTACAGTGAGTCCGTGTTGAGCAGGCATTTAACTTGAAATACTATTACAGCGCTTTACCTAAGCGCACAACACTACATAGAATCATATTGGGGCCGATGTTGTTCATGGCATCACATCTAACTATGCTCAGCCTATTATTCAAACATGAAGACTAATTCCCTAATATGTCCCCACCTGTGTCTGAGTTGGACAATCTCAGAAACAGGCCAGACTCTCATAAGCTTGCTGTGTGGTGGCATAAACCCATTTTAAGTCTCCCCCAGTACCAGCCCTCTGACCCGCCTTTCCAGGGAGCTTTCATACCGCCGAGCAGGTGTTTCCATCCTCAACTCCTGCCTGGGCAGAGTCACTCACCTCATTTAGTAGATTGCGCATAGAGCCACCTTCTGAAAGGTCAGAATCTTTTTCTGACCTGTCTATCTATCGGAGATTGAGAAGAAACATTACGCAGCCTCAGTATCCAAGCCGGTCTTAGCAGTGGTTGCACCATCCTTCTTGTGGTTTTCCTTCATGGATTTGCCCCGACGGGTGCCCCATGACCAGAAACGCCCTCCTTTCCAGAAAGGATTCCTTTCCCTGATCTCTACCGGCATAATCAATGTTCTGCTCATCCAACCGTGTCTGGATATCGGTTGTTTCCCTTATCATAGTTAATTCTGTACCAGTTTCCAGATTACATATGTGTGGGGATGCACTGGTTAAACATGAACTCTCTCATTTTATAAATAGATTATAGACCCCCTTAGTAGGTTTCGCTGCAGCGGGCATTTCTATGCGGTTCTCCACCCCCTGATCTCAAAAGCTTGCCCCGATGAGGAGATTCTTCAAAGTATTACAGTGGTTAAAGCTAGTGTTAGTAGCTTTTATGCTAGAAAAATAGCAGAGAAGTATCAAGCCATAGGGCTGAGAGTTACAAGTATAGTGATAGTGTAGGAAGGCATCTGGCATTGCACATACAACAAAAAGAGGTGCATAGTGGTATCAGTGCTATAATGGACAAGGATGGGCAACTGGTTAGAACTCCGGAATCCATTGTTAGAGTATTTAAGGAATATTATGAAATCCTCTATTAGGCAGATGTACCTCCTTCGCTGGGTGATGTTAAGCAGTATCTTGATGTAGTGAATGGAGGGGTGGTAGACAAAGAGGAGCAGGTGGCTTTGGATGCTCCTATTACACCAGAGGAAGTGAAATTAGCTCTTAACTCTCCTGCATCTGGAAAGGCGGCAGGACCAGATAAGATACCGCTGGAATTCTATAGTGTATTCTATTCTGTACTGGCCAGGTATATGGTTGACACCTTCCTTGAAGCTCAGCGGGGGCTTTCATCTCCAGCCTCGTGGATAACCACTAATATTGTAGTGTTTATGATAAAAGGGAAGTCCCCACTGAATCCTGGCTCATATAGACCGATCTTGCTTACTGATAGAGACGTTAAGACCTATTCTAAGATACTAGCAACACATCTGGTCAGCATCATAGCCAAACTGGCAACACAGGTTTATTTTGGGTCGTGGGACTACTGACTATATCAGGCGAGTGATCATGTTGTTCGATGCAGCAGGGGTATTAGAGACTCCTATGTCTATGATCCTGCTCAGCACTGAGACAGCTTTCGACCAGGTTGCATGGAGTTATCTATGTGAGATACTTAAGAAAAAAGGGCTAGGCTCTGGTTTTATCCAGATACTATATCATAACCCTACTGCTAGACTTCAAATAATGGGGAGGGAATCTGATATAATTTCAGTAACTAGAGGAACAAGGCAGGGATACCCATGCTCACCTCTTCTATTTGTGCTCTATATCAATCCATTGTTATTGAGACTCGAGAGGAATTTCTTAATAAGGCCGGCAGCTGTGAATAGCTTTAACACTTAGGGCCAAATTGCAATGTTGGGCGGTCTGCAACCAACCATCGGTTGCGGTCTGCTCGACATCTGCCCCTGCGGTACATCCACCGCATTACGATGCAGCGGGTTGAGGCATCGGGCGGAGAGACCGTCCGCTGCTGTTCCGACGGGCTCAAGGAGATCGTTGGAGCGTCAGAAGGCATCATAACCCCATAATGACAGCAGAGCCAGCCTCGGCTCTGCAGTCGGGATTACGATGGCACTTTCCCACAGCCTTTTCATGCCAGCCTTTCCAACTTGAAAAGGCTGTTGGAAAGCCCCCTTCCCCAGGCCCTCCGCTATGGGGCCTGGTGCCCCCCTAAACATCCCTGCACCGTGTTGCAGGGATGTTTAAAGACATCCATTTTTCAACAGCAGCTCGTGCTGCGGGCCTTTTCCACGGTTGGGCGGCTCCAGTCCACCGACATCATAATCAGGCCCTTTGATGTTGGTTTACGCCCTGGATATAGCACTCATGACCATGGATCCGAAGGAGTCATAGATGAGGTAGAAAAGGATGCTGAAATCTCAGGTTATCATTTGAATAGTTTACAACAAAGAAATTCATATTGTAGATGAGCGGAGAGTAGATAATGCATTGTATGTGGGAGTGATTATCGTGACTGGAGTGAAAAATATAATGGGGTTAAATATGAGCCTGATGCTGGCAAAAACCAGTAGGGATTTGATGAGGATTAATAACTTGCGCTTAACATTCATAGGCCGGTGCAATATAATAAAAATACTGATATTACCAAAGGTTCTATTTTTAGGGCACTACCTTTAGAGATAGAGTGGAAATGGCTTAAAAAGTTGGAGGCCATGTGCAGTACTTTATATGGGAATAGAAAAGGGTGAGGAGAGCTTTAAGAGTTTTTTTTTTTTTTGTTCAAAAGGTTTTTTGTTTATTAGGTTTTCAAAAACAAAGCAAGACAAAACAAAGGAAGAGAAAACAATTGCAATACAGAATTATAACAAGATACATAATGTTCAGACAACATGTGTGAAGTCCGATGACTATCTATAGATTCTCACATGAGAAAGAAACAAAACATGTAAAACAAAAACAATATAGAATATACAAAGTACTGCAATAATAATGCAGAATAGAAAAATACAAAAGAAACCGGAAGGAAGTTATATAGTGGTTCACTGAAGGACCTCTTGCCGTCCAATAGTAGGGAAAGCTTCCAACGGTCAAGTATAGGGAGATTACGGCCAGAGAATAACACATTTACAAGTGACAAACATGTGTAGACGTTTGACTGGTCCATCTTTGATGAACATAAAGATACAAAGTGGGCACACAGATTATGGGAGTGTGGTGATAGAAAGTTAATCCAACGTTCAAAACCAGGAGACTACACCCGCCCAGTGCCCTAGGAAGGGGGTAGACCATGATCTATGGGGCTTCAGGGAGGTTTTGTTATAGAGAAGTAAGTGTCCAAAGATGACCAAACCCTGTTATTTTGACGTTTCGAAGAGGAATTCTGAAGAGAGATATTGTCTGCACCTCTTAAGAAAGATATCCAGTTGAGCCAGGCCTTAAAGGAGGAGGCGGCTGTGTTTTTCCAGTTGGCTAATATCGACTCACATGCCGATGTCAGTAAGTCAGGAGTCCATCATTCTGTCTTTGGATTTGAGGATCTAGAAAACCTTGAATTAGTGGTAGAAATTCCTTGTTAGGCGGACCCCATAGATAGTGTGGATAAAGTCAAACACACTGTCCCAAAAGGAGAAGACCTTAGTGCAGTAGAATAGAACATGACAGAGGTCCCCGGTATCAGTATTACAGTTCCAACATAAAGGGTTATCTTTAAGAGACATTTTGTGGAGCCTTGATGGAGTCCAGAAGGATCTATGCAGAAGCCAATACTTTGTTTGGGACAGTGCAGGAGAGATCTTGTGGGATACGACCGAATTCCAAATAAGTTTCCAGTTATCCGGGGGATGGTTCCATGGCTATTCCATTTTTCTAAGACAGTTTTCATGGAGGATGGGGATTTAGGTAATAAGAGGTGATAAAACTTAGAGGCTTGGTGGCCTGATTTGTTAAAGGCCATTATTGTCTTGATGATGGAAGGATCTTTATCAGGGGAGTTTAACTTGGACACGCTTGCTTTGAGTTTAAGAAAATCATAAAAGTCTATGTCTGAAAGGTTGTATTGATGTTTAAATTATCTAAAGGAGAGAGGGGCATCCACTTGCCTTGGGAAGTGGATGCCTTTCGATGCCCATGATTTCCAGAATATAGTTTTCCCTTTGATTTTAATCTTTGTGTTGTTCCATAGCAGTTTCATGTTAGAATGAATGAGAGGGGTCTCTAGGAGTTTATCGATTTTTGTCAGAGTTCTTTTTGTATTGGAGATGATGTATTTTCCGGAGGTAAGGGGTAATATGTTACTAGTTAATAGCGCGATAGGGTGAAGTACACCAAGTAATTCTTTTTCGACTAATAGCCAGGTGGGAGTGTAATAAGGGGGTGGGGAAAGCCAAAGAGAGCCTTGTCTGGCTAGGAAGGCGGTTTGGTACTTTTTGAAATCAACCAGGTTAACACCGCCTAGGTGGACTGGTAAACGTAATTTCTTGAGAGAAATTCTTGCACGTTTGTTTTGCCATAAGAATTTTGTTAATACTTTGTCTAGCTTGTTATGGAATTCCTCCGATAGAACAAGGGGTAGCATACTAATCAGAGAGTTGACAATTGGTGTGATCATCATTTTGATGGTCTCGATAGGGCCCTACCAAATGATAAATTTGGGATTCCAACCCTCCAACAGTGCTTCAATTTTTTTTGTGTTAGTTTTTCGTTGTGGCGGAGCGTTTCTAACAAGTCCGCACTGAATTCTAGACCAAGGTATTTAATATAGTGCGGTTGCCAAGCTAGACCCGTGGATTTCAACAGATCACTAGTACAGAGGTTGTTCAGACCCATGATTTCAGACTTGCCTTTATTAAGTTTATATCCGGACACACGGGCATAAACCTCTATTGACTTTAGTAAGGCCGGGATTGAGTGAGATGCATCTACGGACAGAATTAGTATATCGTTCGCATATGCGGCCACTCTTATTTTCGTGTTATTGAAAGAAACTCCATCTATATCTGGATTAGCATTGATCCTGAAAAGTAAAGGTTCTAGTGTCAAAATGAATAGTGATGGAGAAAGGGGGCAACCCTGTCAAGTACCCCTCTCTAAATTAAAGGCTGAGGATAAGAGACCATCCGAACGTACTATATAAGGCCATGATCATTCTCGTAAAGGTGCCATCGAGGTTATATTTCAACAGGGTCTCTCGAAGAAAGGACCAAGAGACCCTGTCGAAGGCCTTCTTGGCGTCAAGGGTGATGGCTACAGTGTCTGAAGTTGCAAGTTTTTCTTTCTCCATGATATGACAAAGAAGACGGGTGTTATCGCTTGAGAGTCTGTTTTTCATAAAGCCTACCTGAGAGTGATTAACTAAAGACAGCAACAACGGTTCAAGTCTTTTACATAGTATTTTGGCATAGATTTTTGCGTCTATGTTTATTAATGAAATCGGTCTATAATTTTTCACCAGCAGAGGGTCCTTGCCCTCTTTTGAGATAACCACGATAGTGGTCTCGCTGGTTGAGCCGGTAATAGAGCCTGTGTCTGAGACATGCGGAAATAGGGCAAAGAGAGTGGGGGAAAATGTGGAGGCGAATGTTTTATAGAACTTAGCATTGAAACCATCTGGGCCTGGAGCTTTGTTAAGTTTAAGTGAGTCAATGCACTATTCACCTCCTCCAGCGTTATTGGTGCGCTCAGTAATAGTTTGTTCTGGTCCGAGATAGATGGGAGGGCTGACTTCTCAAGGTAAGATCTACCTTCTTCTGTCACGAAGACAGAGTCTTCTTTGTAAAGAGAAACGTAGAAATCCTTAAGGATTTCAATTATTTTATCAGGGTTGGAGTGCGGAATATTATTCTTGTCTTTGAGTGAGTTAATACCCTTACGATTCTGTTTTTGTTTCAGGTAAGAAGCCAAAATTTTCCCTGGTTTGTTGGCTTCACATAGTTTTAAGGATTTGTATTTATTGACCCAGACCCCTGCACATTCGCTCAGTAATCTATTGTAGCCTAGACAGTTTTGTAAGGACCCATCTACCCTTGTCATCAGTGGTGTGAGAGTCGACTGAGAGGCCAGACTTTTTTGCGACTAACGTAATTACCCCAACCTTCTTATTGGTGGCTGGGGAGCAAAGGACGTCAGAGAGCCAGCTGTTCCCAAATGAGGCCACTTCCCTGTTGGATACTTTAGTTTCCTGAAGGAGGAGCACATCTGCTTTGAGTTTGTACAGGTAGTTTTCAATTTTCTTCCTTTTGACCGGATGGTTAAGACCCCTAACATTGAGCGAGGCGATTTTCAGACTCACATCAGTGTGTGTGTTCATAATGAAGATGTCTGTCTATGAAAATATAGTGTTGGGGTAAGTCATCATGTATGAGAATGAGAGAAGGCCCGGTAAGGAGCCCCTGTGGAACAGAGGCCATCCCGAACGACAGAACCGGGAACGTAATGAAGGAGGACTGACCAGAGAAGCTACGGTAAAGAGGTAATGCTTGTCTGGAGAAGTGGACGTGAACCAAAGATAAACAAGAGATGTAGAAGCAAGAAGTCACTGGACGCAACCAGCAAAAACAAATACAAAGGCAAATTAGGATAAACCCCCCCCCCCCCAAACCCAACTCCCCCTCCTGCCCTCCCCTCCGACTGTAAAACATGTCTGTGAGGCTGGCGACAGCGTTGCGGAGCTAGCCCCGCGGTGTACAGCAGAGCTGTTATTTGTGTAATAACGAAAATGATCCAACGTTAAGTACTATTTCACAGGCTTCTCCAATGCTCCAGGAGAGGGTCTAGATAAAAGCCTAGTATAGAGCACGAATACAGATCTATATGTCGTGCAGTGAATGTTGTAGCGATGTATACTAAACCAATACTGCGGGATAAGAAACCTGCATGACTAAAACAGATAAGTATGGCTAACGAGCACACTGAGAGTACAGTGGATAACATGGATTAGCGGAGCAGAGAGCTAAATAGTACACAACCAAGAACTGTTATTGCTTCGTATTGACTAGCGAGCCCATTAGGAAGACAATGGGAGACAGCAAATAAGAAAACAGAGGTTAATAGCAGATTAGTGGAACAGAGGTTAACAGCAGATTACTGGAACAGAGCGCTATATAGCGCCAAGCAAAGAACTGTAATTGTTCCATAATGGCTAACAAGCTTACGCATAATACAATGGGTGACACAGATAAGCGGAACAAAGCACAGAGCAAAGCACTGTAGTGTACCAAGCAAGAACCCAGAGTCAAGTAGGTAACCCCGCCAGAACAAAAGGATATGGATGAAGTCAATGAGAACCACTTGGGTCAATACTTGGACTGGTCAGCGGTGCTGGGTCAACAAAGCTGGGTGTGTGTCTGTTACAGAACCTCCACCCATTTAGGAAAATGTGTAGGTCTCTGTGGTCACTGAAGATATGGTGTCTTCTATTCACCAGAATTTTGAATTTAGCCGGAGCGATGATCGAGAACTGCATGCTGGAGTTTTTCAGTCTAGGTCGCAGGGCTAGGAAGCCTTTTCTGGTCTCCATCGTAGATTTGGAATAATCTTGCGAGGTGAAGGCTTTTTGACCATTTCATAGAATATGGTTGTTCTTGCGGACATAGCTGAGAATTAATTCTGTGTGTTGATATCTTAGTGGACGGCAGACAAAATGACGGTTTTGGTTTCTGTTTGTAGACTTGAAGGAGGGAACAGGGTGTGCTCTTTCCAATTCAAACTCCTTTTTAAAAGAGATTCCTGTCGTTTGCGGGATCCACTTCTCCAAGAAGCTAATACAAGAGTCTGCTGAGTCCTCCGAAACTTCCGGTAGGTTAAAGATGCGCAGGTTCCCTCTACAATTCCTGTCCTCAAGATCAGAAACTTCTCTTTGAAGGGATTTAGAAGTAGACAGAAGGTTGTTTATGACTCTGGTTGAGGTAGTGGAGTTGTCTTCCAGGGTGCTGATGCGAGATTCTGCCTCCGATGTTCTATCATTTGTGGAAAAGTATGTCTGTTGTCTTGCCATTAGCTCAGCCATTTTGCGCTTCATCCTCCATTGCGACCTCTCTACAGGGGTCACAAATGCTCTGTGGCTTCACATCTTGATTCACCTCACCTCTGCACTGCCACCAACACCCTGTTTTCTGACCTGACGCCACCTGCCTGGATCATGCTAAAACCAGTCGAGCAGGACTGCCCATGCCCTTGTTTGCCACAATCTGACTGAACTCTTGCTAAACCCCAGTTTAACAGGACTGTCTACTTGCGCTTACTGTCCTCACCCTGCCCTTCGCCCTACAGGGCTTGACAGCTACCATCTTCGGACTTATCAGATTGACCTCTGCTTGTTGTGTAATTAAGAGCTTCACCTACGCCCTGCAGGGGCCCAACAGTGACCATCTGCTAACTTATCAGATTGACCTATACACGCCTGGGGTGGGGATGAAGGGTATATAAGACGTGGAACCAAAGTGCTTGGCAGATTGCCTCCTCAGACAAGCTGCGGGTGTCTGTTGCTGATGCTCTCTCTCCATCTCATGAGATTGTAATAAATATCCTTTCTCTCGGCGCTCCAGTGTTGGTCTCAGTTTGTATCCCGGACCCGTGGACGAAGGGTGGAACCTGCGCCTTTGGGTGGTCTTCCAAGGAGACCCCCAAATCCACAATTGGCGCCCAAACGTGAGGCCCCATCAGCGACACGGCTGCACGGTCGAGGGGTCCCTACGAGGAGTTTTGAACGGACGGTGGTGGAGTATACCTACGCGAAAGAGACCCTCATCTTCGTAGCCACCACCCGACCTTCGCTGCATCTGAAAAGACCCCCGCAAGTGGCACCAGTCCTGACTGGAGCCCCCAATAGACTTGGATGAGACAAAGGATTCTGGTAGGATCGCCGGTTGGCGATACCTTTTGTTTGTTTGGTTATCTGTTTTTTTTTATTTTTTATTCACTCTTTGCAAAAAGTGAAGGTAAATGGGTAATGTGGACTTTTTGTCCGGCTTAGAAACTTGTGGAGACGCTTGGTAAGATAACATAGAAAAGCATGCCCGTGCGTAGTAAATTTGCACGATGGTTTTGTTGTTGCACATCTCGATCAAGGGTGCTGGAGGATAGTCAGCCGGCTCCTCCGGAAGGTACCCCTAGTAAGGACATGTACATAAAGTACGGTATTTCTCCCATAATGTATAACTCATTGTGGCATAAATACACGTCTAAGGATACAGAGACTCAATGGCCTATGTACGGCTCTTTCGAACCCCAGAAGCTTGAGGACGTAGAGGCACAACTTCATAGGAGGAGGTCCCGACAAGCAATGTTTGATGCCTTGTGTCAGTGGAAAAAGGAAGGGACTGAGAGGGTGAGAAGGGCTCAGGCTAGATTACAGAAAGAGGCTCGGAAAAGTGATAAACAGGCATTAGAGGAATTGCGACGTGAAAAGGTTGCTTCAAACATCGCGTGTGCAGATAGGGAATACAGGTTAAATATGTCCGGTCAATACTCTGTACGTTACACTCCCTTGTCACGAACGGACCCCCAGGAGGAGGAGTTTCTCCTCCACCTATTGCCACCACCGTACCATGTCCCTCCCCATCCTATCCCACAGCCGGCCTGTGAGAATGCACCACCCCCTAACGCCCAACCTCCACCTCCCGACCACACTGCCCCTCCTGCTCCATCTGATCCCGATTTAGCCCCCTCTGTTCGATCACACACACCCCGCATTACACCTACAGAGAAACAGGCTCTGAATGATCTCGTTCGCACCTGCCTGAAGGATCTTTCCACATCAAACCAGATCCGTGCGATCTATGAAGCCTATGCACCACCCTGCAAGGGCTACTTCCTACAGCAATTTGCTCATGAAATACTCTCTGTTTATGAGAAACGCCACGGAGTAACACCAGCAGGCCATATTACAGAATTGAATCGTAAGTTGACAGAGGGACGAGGAAGTGCTGAGGAAAGCCACAGCTTGTTAGCATTTACACTACAAATGATGGAAAGTTTGAGGAGAGACCAGGAGGAAGAGGAAAAAGAACCAGTAGTGGAGGGAGCGATGGGAGGTCATATGGCACCAATAAGGGAAGCTGCTCCAGTTTTTGTCCCTGCTCGAGGACAGGGTACTGCTAAGGGATTAGATAGTCCGGATGTGAAGAGCAGGACGTTATATAATTGGGTGTACACTCCGTGGCTTCGAGCTGACATCTTAGCTTTTAAAAGGACTTACCCGACCCCCGGAAGAATCCTATTGGATTCTACGAAGGGTTGGACACGGTTATTGCCACCTACACCATGACCTTAACAGACATAGATCAATTTTTGGGCTAATACTGCCGCCAGACATCTGGAGACCAATAAGGAAAATAGACGATCAGACTGTATTCGGTCACAAGTGGGAAGATTTAGTAACAATGGATAAGGATAGAAAACCAGGGGAAAGGCCAGCGGAAGCTATTTTAGCACTACCAGGTCGCATAGTAACAAAGCTGAAGGCCACCATTCCGGCCAGAAAGGTTGACTGGACAGTCATTACTGCGTGTAAGCAAACGTCTGAGGAAACGACGTCTGACTACTTCTCTCGACTCAGCCAGGTGTTTGTTGACTATAGTGGACAGGACACAATGACTGAGACAGGCCGACACTTACTAGTTCAGACTTTTGTTAAGGGATTGTTGCTACCGATCTCCACTAGGTTACAGAGTAGCGAAAGCACGTGGCCTGCGGCAACACCAGCGCAGATCCTGACAATGGCCCAATATTACGAACATCTGCAAAATAAAATAGAGGAGGAAAAAGACAAAAAAAGAAAAGACCTAAACGAAAAGGTGATGCTTTCCCAGATGCTTTCCCAGATAAGCACGGGAGGGGGAGGAAACGGTAGGGGCCAACAGAACAATTATATGCCTGTGGCTGCTAGAACACACCAGCCCCCACGTCAACTGTCCCAGGACCAGTGTGCGTATTGTAAAGAAACAGGCCACTGGCGTGCAGATTGTCCACTTTTGCAGCGAAATACCATAGGGAGAGGGCGAGGAGCACCTAGAGGAAGAGGGAGAGGTCCTGCGCCACCCTTTGGCGGACAGCGTCCAAACGTCTTTGATAATTCCAGGCAGGCTGTTACCCAAGATTTTACCACTGATCAGTTCCCCGACAACGAGTATGCATGAGACAGCCAGGGACAGGGGAAGGAACCAGTAGAACTTCTTGTCGATCAAACAGGTCCCTATGTCACAGCTAAGGTGGTTGGTACGCAGGGCAAATTTTTGGTTGACACCGGGGCCTCTAGAAGTGCCCTATCAAAAGAACTGATTCCTAGGGCACCCCTGTCCGGCTTATCGATCACCTCCATAGGATTTGACGGCATGCCCTCTACTAAGGTACCCCTGGACATACAAGGGAACACAGCGATGGCCTCTTTTCTGCTCTCCCCAAATTGCCCAGATAACCTGATGGGCATTGATCTGTTAAAACACTACAGAGCCACCATTCGCTGTTCTCCCCAAAATGTCCGAGTCATATTGTTTGACAATAATTGCCCCATCGGTTATGAATCACGTTTTTATTGTCTCACTGATTCCGAACAGCAGGATTTGTCCCAATTACCAGCTACCCTGTGGGCTGTCACGGACACCGATGTGGGGGAGATTGTCATGGACCCTGTCCAAATAACAGTAAAACAAAATGCACCTCTTCCCCGCCTACCTCAGTATAAGATTTCTGCAGAAGGAGAAAAGGCCCTCATAACTATAGTACAGGATATGATTACATCAGGGGTAGTTGAGAAAGTCCAGTCCAACATTTGCAATAGTCCTATCCTTCCAGTCCTGAAACACACGTCCACTTCTGAGAAAATATACCGTTTCGTCATTGACCTTCACGCGATCAACAAAATAGTGGTCCCGCAATATCCTGTGGTCTCTGACATAACAACTATATTAACAATGATCCCTTCAACTGCTACCACCTTTACCGTGATAGACCTCAAGAATGCCTTTTTCTCCATACCAATACACCCTGATTCACGCTACCTTTTTGGCTTTACCATAAGAAACAGATCATACAGATTCTGCCGGGCTCCACAAGGGTGCACGGAGAGTCCGAGCATATACAGCCAAGCCCTTAAACAACAGCTCGACCAGATACAGTTACCACCCGGCGCTGTCCTCATTCAGTATGTAGATGACATTCTTTTGGCTGCGGACACTCCGGCCCTGGCTCGCACTGCCTCTCTTACTACTTTACACTTTCTGGCGTCACAGGGCCATAAGGTGTCCAAGAATAAGTTACAGTATTGTAGACAGCAGTTGACCTACCTCGGCCATCTGCTGTCTAAGGAGGGACGTACACTCACACCTGACCGCATCCAGACAATACTACGCCTTTTTTCTCCTACTACCCAAAGAGATGTTCATGCACTAATTGGCCTCACTTCTTTTTGTCATCAATGGATTCCAAATTTTTCCCTCATAGTTAAGCCACTCCTTGCTTTACTTACAAAAGACACACCCACACCCCTCCCTTGGACACATGAACACGACCAAGCCTTTGAAGACTTACGCCACGCTCTTTGTTCTGCACCAGTACTGGGCACACCTGACTACTCTAAACCCTTCTGCCTCTACACCCATGAACGCTCAGGATGCGCTCTCTCGGTCTTGACCCAAATTCACGACACCAAACAACGCCCATGCGCCTACTTTTCGGCCACTCTAGACCCTGTGGCCCGAGGTCTGCCCTCTTGTCTTAAAGCGGTTGAGGCTGCGGCCGTCTCTATTCGACAAAGTGAGGGAATTGTTTTAGGATCTAAACTGACGGTGTTAGTTCCCCACGCAGTCGACATACTACTAAACCAGACAAAGACACAACACCTCACTAGTGCACGACTGACAGGATACAAACTTACGTTGTTAGCACCCCACATCACATTAAAGCGATGTACGACCTTGAACCCCGCCACACTCCTGCCCACACCAGATTCAGACACCACAGACACTCCACATGACTGCCTCTTCCAAACAGAAGAACAGACTAAGGGGCGGGTAGATTTGAAAGACATCCCTCTCACGGAACAGGATGGGCAATTATGGGTGGACGGGTCCTGTATTAAACTATCAGATGGTACCACATCTGCTGCCTATGCCGTCACTACTACCAACACCATTGTTGAAACTGCACGCATACCTCAGAAATCGGCCCAGGCAGCAGAGCTTATAGCTCTCACCCGCGCTTGTATCCTTAGTCAGAGTCTAGCTGTCACCATTTACACCGACAGCCAATATGCCTTTGGAGTAGCACACAGTTTTGGTATCCTCTGGAAAGAGAGAGGATTCTTGACGTCACATGGTACGCCCATCCGGCATGGTGACTTAGTAACTGCATTACTCCAAGCCTTCACCTCCCCGAACACTAGCTATTGTCAAATGCAATGCCCACAAGAAAATCACAGACGAAATAGGACTGGGAAATGCCTTAGCTGATGAGACAGCCCGAGCCACTGCACAAGAAAGAACACATACCGCCATGTACATAATAAAATCCCAAGCAGAGAAGTGGCGTGACGTTAGACAACAGATCAGGGACAACCAGTCTACTGCCACTCCTGGAGAACTTCAACAATGGGAAAAGGAGGGCATACTTGACGAGGAGAATTGTTGGCAGTCCAAGGACACAAAATTATGGAAATTGCCAAATGCCTATCTCCTCCCATTGTTGAACATGACTCATTTACCGACCCATACCAATGCTGCCACCATAACTAAAATCTTACAGGAGGTGTGGGATAACAACCAACTCCGGTCTACCGCCACAAGGCTGGTACAGCAATGTTTAGTATGTCTCCGTTACAATGTAGGAAAAGGGACCCGGGTACCACGAGCTGGGTTTGCCATCCCCACAGCACCCTTCGAGGTCTTATAGATGGATTATATCCAGATGGAACGGTGCAACAACCTTAAATATGTCCTAGTGGTTGTTTGCGCATTCAGCAAATGGGTGGAAGCCTACCCGGTCAAAGACAACACTGCCCTAACAACCGCCAAGATGTTGTTGAAAGAATTATTTCCCCGCTATGGCCTTTGCCGGGTACTCTGGAGTGACAGCGGGAGCCACTTCATTGGAGAGGTAGTCAAACACATATTAGCTGGACTAGGGGTCAAGCAAAAATTCCATGCAGTCTTTCACCCCCAGTCAGCAGGCCTGGTGGAAAGATACAATGCCACCATCAAATCAAAACTAGCCAAAATAGTGGAGACTACGGGGCTTAGATGGCCTGACGCATTGCCACTGGCCCTTCTATCAATAAGATCTGTCCCGCATTCTCGCACCTCGTTGACCCCATACGAGGTGGTTTTTGGACGCCCAATGAACATTTGGGGCGTGCCCCCTGCTACCACCATGTCGGATTCTCCTTGTGAAATGCTGAGCGACTACTTGTCGGTACTTACACGAACTTTGTCTTCTATTAATCAGCAGGTTCAGGAAGCGTTGCCCGGCCGATCCACGGGGCCAGGACACACCATCCGGCCAGGCGACTACATCCTGGTGAAGAACTTTGCTCGGAAACAAACGTTGGAGCCCCGGTGGAAAGGTCCTCTGCTAGTCCTTCTAACGACCCGAACAGCCCTACGAGTGGAAGGCAAGAAATCGTGGGTGCATGCCGTTCATTGCCGGAAGGTCCCCAGCATCACACAGACTGACCCAACTCTGTCTGCCTACAAGGAAGTACTGGCACACGACCGCCCAGTGTATGGCCTCCAAGAACCAGAGCTCGAACTGTTTGAAGACCACACTGTGCCAGCCAAAGGAAGATACAACCTCCGTCCTCGCACGACCCCTGGGGCTCCAGCGACTGGACAGGAGGGCTGAGCCAAAAGTCACAGGGCGGTAGTACAGTCTGGTGTGGTGGATCGATACTCCTTATAGTGGGGTATTGAGAAGCCTAGCCAGTGAAGCAACCACCAGCTACCGGCGACACGTAGGGCTCAGTCTCCCTCTCTGACAGCTGTAGAGCCCAAAAGAAGATCGACTATGCCTAAAACCGCAGACCAGAAGAAGGCATTACATAACAGACTGTATAATCGAAGGTCAATAGTGCTAACAGTATTTCTCTGCCTCACGATCATTTTTACCATCATCTTCTGGATCATGGAAGAAAAAGCGCCGGCGAAAGGTACCATATTGCCGACTGATGCCACCCCTACTGAACACTCGCAGGTGTCCTTGCCCCCTTATCTCCAACACAGAAGACAAGACTTTTGGAACAACACTTTTATTCAAATGTTGCATCAGCATAATATGGTCCTGAACAAAACAAACTGTTGGGTCTGTGGTCTTCTGCCTCAATCCATGGAAAACCCAATATCGCTTTTTCCTTACCCCTACTCTGTACATGCCTCTTGCCTTGCCTGGATGATGCTCATCATGGATGCCCAGCAGACTGGCAACATCGCTAATACCATTCTCCAGCAATTCCGGGACGAATTTTGGTGGAACAAGACAGGCAACACCATCAACCCTTTCTGTCCAACTAACAGTCCCATGAAAATATCGGAAGATGAACAAGAGGAAATGCTGATCTTCAACACCACTGACCGTCTTCGCATTTCTAGCTTCAAAAAGAAGGCCCCCGCCAAGCGAACATTGCCCCTATCAGTTGTTCACATTCCTGGACTTATATGCATCAAAGGCTTAGGTACTGAGTACGTTGGGGACAGCTCTTGTGCCATAACAGCAACTCTGAACATGACATTTCCACCACCGCTTGTTGCTTCCCCAAACACCTATTTCGTGTGTGGGACAAAAGCATACACCTGGCTTCACAAAAACTGGGGAGGCACATGTTATATAGCGTTTCTCCTTCCTCCTGCCTATATTGCTCCTCTTCTTCATCATCGCGTCCGCCGCAGCAACGAAGTGGTCGACCAAGCAGACACTACCTCTCAACTGTTCCTGGATGCCATGAAAGGCATCCTTCCCTTCTGGGGACCGATGGAAAACAGCAGAGACATTCGCCACCTCATCAGGGTCATGGAAGCAACTGTCAACATCACAGCTGGTATTCTGGCCAACAACACAGCGGAGCTCCAAGCGGTACGCCTTGTCGTTTTACAAAACCGCATGGTCCTTGACGTCATCCTTGCTGACCGCGGAGGAGCGTGCCGCATCATCGGCACCAGCTGCTGTGTGTACATCCCAGACCATTCCTCATCTGTCTATGAGGCTATTTCCACGCTTCATCAAATCACCTCTGATCTTCATCAAGATACCGGCTCATGGTCCCTTGGCCCCTGGTTGTGCCAACTTCTACTGACTTGGGGATGGAAAGTCCTAATGATCGTCCTGATACCTCTTGTATTGATTTTCTTTTGCTGTCTTTGCATTCAATGTGGTCCCCCACTTTGTGGCCTCTGCGCAAGTGCTATCAAGCCAGTCCCTATAAATACTCATGTCAAGAACAATAAAATAATGAGTGAACGTGAGATACAGCTATTGATGGACATTGCAATTGACTAAAAATGATTTCGCTTATGGCAAAAGGAGGGACTGTGGAAAAGTATGTCTGTTGTCTTGCCATTAGCTCAGCCATTTTGCGCTTCATCCTCCATTGCGACCTCTCTACAGGGGTCACAAATGCTCTGTGGCTTCACGTCTTGATTCACCTCACCTCTGCACTGCCACCAACGCCCTGTTTTACTGACCTGACGCCACCTGCCTGGACTCATGCTAAAACCAGTCGAGCAGGACTGCCCATGCCCTTGTTTGCCACAATCTGACTGAACTCTTGCTAAACCCCAGTTTAACAGGACTGTCCACTTGCGCTTACTGTCCTCACCCTGCCCTTCGCCCTACAGGGCTTGACAGCAACCATCTTCGGACTTATCAGATTGTCCTCTGCTTGTTGTGTAATTAAGAGCTTCACCTACACCCTGCAGGGGCCCAACAGTGACCATCTGCTAGCTTATCAGATTGACCTCTGCTTGTTGTGTAATTAAGAGCTTCACCTACACCCTGCAGGGGCCCAACAGTGACCATCTGCTAACTTATCAGATTGACCTCTGCCTGTATAATTATGGTGTTCATTGTTTTACTGTACACGTCTCCCTTTGTATAATTATGGTGTTCATCGTTTTCTGTATACATCCCCCTTTTCATAATCATGGTGTTTTTTCTTTACTATACACGCCTGGGGTGGGGATGAAGGGTATATAAGACGTGGAACCAAAGTGCTTGGCAGATTGCCTCCTCAGACAAGCTGCGGGTGTCTGTTGCTGATGCTCTCTCTCCATCTCATGAGATTGTAATAAATATCCTTTCTCTCGGCGCTCCAGTGTTGGTCTCAGTTTGTATCCCGGACCCGTGGACGAAGGGTGGACCCTGCACCTTTGGGTGGTCTTCCAAGGAGACCCCCAAATCCACACATTGATGCTAGGTATGTCAGACCTGATCATGGACAGTTCCAATTGCATCGAATTAGTGTTGATTTTGGTAGATTTGGCGAGGTTGTGTACCTCCTCTAACTTTTTAAGGATCATGCCCATGGTATTATTAAACTCAGACTTCCCTTTAACCGGAGAGTCAGGCAGCGGTGGTTCAGGTTTGGTGCGCTTGTTGTTCGGCTTAGGTTCTTTATCTGCTATGGCTTTCGCAGTGGAGAGGCTGGAAGGGCGGCGCTGGGTAAATGCCAGTTTTAGAGAGAGTCTGTGTTATATATATGGCTAGAATTAACGATATTGCACACCCTCTAGTACAAGCAGCACGCAGCAGATGAGATAGAATGTTGTGGTAACCTGGTGGAACAGTAAAGCCCTGATAGGATCCGTCGAGGGAAACAAGCAGGAACGAGTAGGTCTGAGTGGGCCAAGAGCTCAGATCGAATCACATCGTGCATGGATGCCATTTTAGGGTCAGGCAGGGCCCTATGAGGCTTCAGTACATCAATATCATCCACTACAGACCATATTAGCTGATGGACTCCTTGGTAGGGAGAGTATTATCCTAAGGGCATAGAGGGGCAGCTGCTGTTCATGTAAGCCCTTTTTAGCTGAACCAATTTAAATTTTATTCAGAACCGGACGCCATATTTAGGTCAGGCAAGCCGAAAAAAAGAAAACGAGCAGCCTCCTGAAAGTCGTGCAAGAAGAAAGCACAGACCTGCAGCATACCTCCGTGAGAGAACGGTAAATAGGTGGAGCGCGGAGCTCTCTGGGGGCCTTGTGCAGTAAGCGCTTCACTCCCGGCTTTGTCATCCCAGCCGCAGCTGCCGATGTAGCGTGGTACCGGCCGCCATTTTGGGAAGCGGGGATCTGCGGCAGTCGAGAAACAGATAAAAGTACCTAAAAAATATCTTAATTGCAGGATCTTGTTCACGGAACGGCTCTGCAGGTGTTCCGGAGTCGGAGGGTCGGCAGACTTCGTGACCTGTCATTTCGGTGATACAGCCCGCTGTGAAGGACCGCGGCGGCAGAGCTGCACAATTAGGCTGCCATGCGCCGCGCCATCCAAGCGACACTCTAAGAGTTTTGATGCTCCCTGGAGATAGAGGTGGATGGGCTGTGCCTAATTTCAGATATTACCACTGGGCAGCAATGTTGCAGCACATGGTGTTCTTGTCACTGGGTGGCAAAGTAAAGATCTGAGGCCTGAGGGACCACCTCCATTTATGAGCTGATATTGGGAGCTGAGGCTAAAGTATGTTTTTTAAGGAACATAGACCCAAGTTGTTTTTAAAAAGTTAAATTTAAGACACACAGGGCTACATTTAAAATGTGGGTAAAACTTGAGGATAACCTGGGTACAGTATGGTATAATTATTATACTCCCCTCTGGGGTTCATTAATTTTCCCAACTAGGAAAATAATTGTATAATTTAGGAGCAAGCAGGTGGTTTATTGAGTCTAAACCAGGTGTGTTCGTATGAGGAACTGCAGCAGAAATTTTGTTTGACCACACAAAGTTTCTTTAAGTATCTGCAAATTAGGGGTTTTGTGTTAAAAATAGACAAGAATTTTTTTCACTAGAGCCGGTTCCACTTGTTGAAACACTGAGTCGTATAGGGGAGGTAGGGTTAGGCTTATTTATAAACATGGATTCCAGTTTTCTGTTTTTACTGATTTTTTCAGGTAAATACAGACAGAAAACAATGTGTTTCATGTCTATATACATTTTTTAAAGTGGAAAAATAGAGAAAATTGTGCTTCTTGTGAGTGAATCTCCATGCTGTCCTTCATGAATTCCAGGCCAACAGTTGAGCAGATAGACAACATGGGAATTTAAAACCAGGATTATATTTCCCTAGACAAATGCATATGGTAACTTCTTTTTGTACATAATGCTAATATTTGCAGATGGGTGTAGTATTTTGCTATATTTGGTTGCCGAATTTGCTAATACAGGACAGGTATCAAAGTATGAGAGCCTGTTTATCAGGTAAAGTAATGTGGAAACATACCATTTTACAACTCTATTTATACCCAAACACAAAAAAAAATATGGATAAATACCAATAATAATGCAAAAAAAGAAATATGGATAAATACAGACGGAAGTGTTAAAAAAGTAAATACCATAAAACCGGGAGCTCTATTTATAGACTATTAATTGATTTAAATCCAGATGATCCAGAGATGCAAGCAGAAAACTGGGTCAGGAGATTATTTGTTAGTAACATAAATTTCCAGAAATCATTGGAGGTGGGCCAGGAGGTTCCATTATTAGCGGGATTGAAGAGCCAACATTATAAAACAATATTTAATCTTTATTAGAACATTGGAATTTTGGGAGCTCGATTGAAAACAATGGAGTGCTCCGGGCTTCTAATGGCCGGTAGAAGCCCGGAGCTCCAACAACCCAATGTTTGTTCACAGCTCTTGCTGTGAACAAAAGGCCTCACGGAGCCCGAGGGGATTTCAATCCCCTCAAGCTCCGTGGGGCCTTTGTTTTACTATTTAGAACATTCTGCCCTCTATGGACGGAATGTTCTAATAGCCTGAGAGCCCTGCGTAGCGGGCTCTACCGGCCATTAAAGGCCCGCTCCCTTGTTAGACCTTTAATGGCCGATAGAGCCTGCTACAGCGGGCTCTAAGGCCATATCAAACACCTGGTAAAATGTATAGCTGGAGGAAAATGCCTGACTCTAGTGTCCCCTGATGTGGAGGTAATGAAGCGGATCGAGCATGCATGTTTTGCAATTGTGTAAAATTGGGGGCCCTTAAGGATGGAATTAGTAGCTTTCTGAGGTCTTCTATCAATACACAGGTCTTGATTATGCCTCAGCTGATGCTTTTGGAAGTGACGAGCGATTCGCTAATGACAAGTAGAAACTATATTTCATTTTTATGGCCATGGCAGTGGCTCATATCACCATCTCCACACCTTGGCTGAACCCGGAGACCCCTACATATCATCAATGGCTTGCTGTCTATGTATCACCTGGAGAGCAGAGAAAGCGGGGAACTCTGGATTGGGCACCGGTGGCTGATTGGATAGATAAAATTAACTTTTGAGTTGTAATACCGCTTGCCAAGGTAGCATGGTAATGTAATAATTATAGCTAATGAGTCATGGCAATGTATAATATGATAAGACGGAGGTCCATCAAGTATGGAATCATTTTAAGGGCAATCTATTTTGTATTTATCATGTATTTAACTTCTTCCTTGTGTATAGCTATGAATGGAGGTGCAGATTTTGGTATTGGAGCGGTCTCGCAAGAGTCTGACCCTCATGGTAAATTAGGGTGTAGGCCTACAGGCACAGAGAGCACAGCCAGGGACCATGCATGACTTCTTGGAGCTTTTCCTGGCACCTATGACCTAATCGTAGTGCTGGACTTATGCTGACAAAGATCACAACCAGTGATTACCAGGACAGGACAAGTGGGTGACGTCCATTACATGAACAGAGAGAGCTATGGTACAGCTGTATATCAGCAGACCAATAGAAAATATCCTCTGACATAAATTTCATGGCATAAAATGACTGGATTTTCACAAACAACCCCAATTTGACTTGTACTGAGGTCCTACCACTTGCCTGGGCAGACCACGCCGCTATTAAGTTTGAACTGACAGACTCCAACCCCCATCAACGCAAGTTAGAGCCCAAAAAACGAGATAGAAACAAGAGCCTGGAAGGATATCAAAAGCGCAGAGTTAGGAGATCTACTCAAGAAAACGGCTCACCCTTTTCCTTCTATAGTAGAGGATGCCACCTCCGCCTACACCGAGTGGATAGAAACCGCCTGCAATAAACTAGCCCCAGCGAAACTATGGAACCCCAAACGCTCCCAGCCATCAGCCCCCTGGTTTTCTGAAGAACTGAGAAAGCAAAAACACGCTTGTAAACGCTTAGAGCGCGCATGGAGAAGCGGCTATAACAATGCTGATAAAGAGTCCTATAAGCTAAGCCTCACCCTCTACAAGAAACTATTATTTAATACCAAAAGGACGTTCTTTACTGAGCAAATCACTCAGGCAAAATCCTCCTCTAAAGAACTCTTTAAAACAATAATAAAACTGTCCGCCCCCGACACCTCCAAAAATCAGAGCAGTCCTGAACTATGTGAAAACCTTGCCACCTTCTTTCAGCAGAAGGTGGAAGCATTTTTTTTTTCATTTATGCTCACCCAGACAGAGGATACAGGGGCTGCAGACGGGTACATGTCCAGTGAAACCAAGTCAACATCGACGTTAGACAGTTTCTCATCACTGGAGGAGCAAGACTCTATTAAACTCCTGGCTTCCATTCGATCAGGATCTCCATATGACCCCTGCCCGGTGTCCGTGATCAAACAAGTCCCAGAGCTCATTGGTACAGCACTTACCCCTCTGTTCAATGCCATATTCTAATCTGGCCAGTTTCCCAAAAGATGGAAGATAGCATACATTCTCCCACTGCTTAAAAAACAAAATCTTGATCCTAAGGACCCTAATAATTACAGACCTATTTCTCGTCTCCCCCTACCGGCTAAAATGATCGAAAAAGCTATGAATGCTCAACTCAGCATGTTCCTCCAAACAAACAATACACTAGATCCGACACAATATGGATTTAGAACAGAGCAAGCACAGAGCTGGCCTTGATAAAATCCACAGAGGATATAAGAGAGGCCCTGGACCAAGGAGGTAACGTGGTATTGATTATGTTGGATCTCTTGGCGGCCTTCGATACGGTCCATCATATTGTTTTGATGAACCGGCTATCAGAAAGCGGGGTACAAGGGAACGCCTGGAACCTCCTGAAATCTTTCCTCACAGAAAGAGTTCAAACGGTGGACCTAGACAAAGACCGCTCTAAGCCATTTTCCCTTCATTGTGGAGTACCACAGGGCTCGTCCCTCAGCCCCACACTTTTTAATGTTTATGTGTCACCTTTGGCTGCCCTGATAAGATCTTTTGGGTTCCAACTGAAATCTTACGCTGATGACACGCAAATAGTGTTGTCACTCCGGTATGGGCAAGAGGTTGAAACTGGAAAAAGATTCCACGACTGTATGAAAGCGGTCAGGCTATGGATGTCATCAAATTGCTAGCAACTCAATTCGAGCAAAACAGAGGTTATTATCATTGGCAACAACATGAACCTCTGGACGCCAGACTGGTGGCCGGAAGAATTGGGGACCCTCCCCGAAACGACTAAGAAAGCAAAAAACCTGGGGGTTATAGTGGACAACAGACTCACCTTCGGGGACCAGGTAAATGGGGTTGTCTCAGCGAGCTTTTATCTTCTTATAATTATAAGGAAGATAAAGACTTTTCTACCGGCAGACAGTCTCAGGACAATGGTCACGGCACTTATCATGTCGCGGTTGGACTACTGTAACAGTCTTTATCTGAATATCCAAAGAAAACATCTAAACAGACTCCAACTCGTGCAAAACGCGGCGACCAGATTGCTGACTAGGATACCTAAGTTTGTCTCGGTTAAGAAAGAATTAAAACAACTGCCCGCCAAACAACGGACCCAATTTAAAGCCCTCTGCGCTGTTTTTAAGGCCCTCCAGGGAGTGGGCCCCGACCATCTGAAACAGCATTTTCAATGGTAGGTTCCCAGAAGGGCCCTTCGCTCCATAAGAGCAAAAAAAGTGATGGTACCCCCAACCAAAAAGGCAAACTGGGGTGGTGGGAGTTTTATTACATGTGCGGCAAGGGCCTGGAACGAACTTCCATTCCACCTTAAAGACTCAACCGAGCTCCTCTCTTTCAGGAAAGGTCTGAAAACATGGCTTTTCACCATATAGCCGCCTTACACCTCCAGCAATTCGATAGGCAGTGATCAGCGCCAGGACACCCCAGGGTAACCGTTGCACTTAAGAAATTAAATTAACATAACATAACTGTTATTTACAAAAATATAGTTCCAATGGTTGTAGAATTTTTATTATTAATTTCAATAGGGCGATATTTTGTTAAACTATATTTAGCCACTGATATTCTGGCACTATACCATTGGTAAAGGGAGGTACTATGTTTGCAAGGCAGTCACCACAGTCATCAGTCAGCTCAACCTCACTGGTACTCCCACACTGGTCCATGATACAGAGTAGACAGAGTTTTTTTTTAGTTATCTCTATTACAGCCATGGACTTCCTAGTCTGATTGGGGCTTGAATTCAGATAAGTACTGCGGCATTACTAAGAAAGGACAGAAGAGGTCCAGCAGAGTATAATACTTAGCAGTACTCTAGAGGAAATGGGCAGCACACAACTCCATCTTCAAAAGGCACCACAGCAGGGTACCTTTAGGTCTGAGTTGATGGAGATCTTCTCTTTGCTATATGACTTGAAGCAATTCAATACGCTACACATATGCCCAATTTTCCATCACCAGTCATGTGAAAAAGGGCATAACCTTTGACCACATGCTGGACACATTCTAGGCACATAGCACATCTGTCAAGTCATTCCAATTTGGTGGATGTTACACTCTTTTTACTGATATTCACCCACATAACAAAAAATGCCTCCATAGGCTTTAATGGGGTCACCCCCTTTTTAAACCTCAAACACCCTCCAAAAAAGAGTTCATACTCTTCACACCTTAATGGGATCACCTTCTTAAAGACTTCACATGACCCACAATTTTAAGTCAAGAGGTTGACAGGTATGCATTTATCACTGATAAGACACCTTTTGCTAGGCCCTATGAACAACCCCTCCACATAGCTTGCTAAAATACAGTACGCACACTACACATATTCGTGAGATGAGCACAATGGGATGCAACATTAGAGCCATCCTTGGAAACACAATATGAGATAAACCATCTCCCTATATTTTACATTTGTCCACAATTTTCAATGCCTCAAACTCTTCAGCAAAATTATGGAAATAAACATCCTTAAGGTATTAATGTCCTTACACATAGAATTTGTCTACAGCACTCTACCAACTATTTACATAAGCATGCACCCAGACATTAACTGGTGGATAATATATATATTAGGGAGATGCTTTGGCTTTAAGCCACAACCTATTTTGAAACATGCCTCTGCACCCACATCAGGTACACTCAACCTCAGGGGCGGTGTGTCCATTGGGGCGTTGGGGCGTTGCCCCACTAAGCCTCATGGACTCAATCTGTCACCACCAGTATAGTATGTAGCGCTGTTCGCATCGCATGGCAATTGGCAACTCGCAATCGCGCCTATTACAGTCAGCGGCGCGCTGATTCCGCTGAAGGGGGGGGCGGGGCTGCGGCAGTAACTCCAAGTGAAGTCAAGTCACTCACAGTCCCAGCACAGGCAGCAGCGCATGTCTATTTTTGGGCTGGTCATTTTTATGACCAGCCCGAACATGCGCACACAGTCACGCTTGAAGGCTTCCCTATATGTCTTTAGCAGAGCTGAGGGAGGGACCTGCGGGAGGGTGCGCTTCATACAGCAGCAGCACCCCCGTCTCAAATGGGCGACTCGGGCGAGGAGTAACCATGCCCCCCTAGCCAATCCTGGCACATTGGCGCCGCTATTGCAGGGCCAGGATTGGCTGAGGCACCGCGTAGCGCAGCAGTCTGTCACGTGACTAAGTCACGTCACCGCACCACACACGCCGTCGCCAACACCACACACACCACAGCAGACCTCGTGGTGACTCGAGTCGTGACGGTGTTGCATGCAGACAGTGCTCAGTGCTGTTGTTTGTGGCAGACAGTGGCTCGCGTGTGACGCACGACGGTTTGGACTACTCCGAGATCCATCATCTCCTGAGAGTGACCTGGCTGAGTGATCATTCAACTCTTTACTTGACTTCACTTGGAGCAGGAGCCAGAGGCCTGGTTTTAAAGAAAAGTATGAAAGAGTCCGGCGGGGGCCCCGCACATTTGCAAAGTTGGAATGGAATGTTAAATAAATTCACCGCCGGCGTCCTCCAACAACATACCATAGAGTTACGCACACACAGGGGGGGGGGAACTCTTACTCTCTCACTACACTACAGTGAGTCACTCTCACTCACACTACTACTGGATTTTCTTGTTTAGTGTGTTGCCTGGTGATGGTGACCGTGGCACCGACACCGACACTAAACAAGAAAAATCAGTCCTGTGTGCAGTGCACCGACGCGACGCGTACCGTATCCTTTCATTCTTCATTCAGAACTTTCGACTGCGTAATTCATATGTTGCGTACATCATGCACAGATAAATTAAAACTCTGCATCTGCATCATGATAATCGGCTGCCAATACTTAGGCCACTTTGCGATGACCCAACTAGGTGGGAGCCCCAGGAAGTGGGGTGCTGCTCACCATTGCTCTCTCCCTGCCGTTAGCTGCATCAGGCCTCTGGCCGTGTCGGGAGCCGCAGGCAACGCAGTCAATATCAATAGTGGATAAGGGGAGCCTGCTGCTGTACCTCCATTGGAGGTAGCAGCATTAAGGGGAGCCTGCTGCTACCTCCCTGACAAGTGATTATCGGGCGGGCGGGTGTGTAAATAAGCGACCGCGTGGTTGCAAATGGGTATCTTTAAGTCCTAATGCTAATGTCCCCAACCGTTTTCATAAAATCCGAATCAACGTTGTCCATTGCGTTCAGTAGCCGCTTTTTCACCTTTCGTATCCAAATGGTACATTTTAGTCTAGAACGTTATGAATCATTTTGTTTGGCGCCTTCTTGCAGCTTTTTACTATACAGTTACGATTTAGTATGTTGATGGGCGGGTCACGTGATTACTGTAGATGCTCAGTCGGATCGGATCCCTTGATAATCGCGAGAAAGGAGCACTGCGGTGCTTGGAAGAGGCTTATGTTTTCATTCCTGAATCAACGGTAACCACTCTGTAAAGCCACCTTGCTTCAGAAGCAGGGTGGCTTTACAGCGTGGTTACCGTTGATTGTGCCTGGAAGGCTTCGTTTAAGGGAGCTGTTTGGTTTACAGCATGTTGGTTTGTGTGCCCCCTTCTTATGGTTGTCTTTGTGGTAATGGTAGTTGTGGCGCGACTATGGGGCACCTGTTTATAGCTGTCTGCAAGTAAACCATTCCTTAATAGCCTCCTCGGAATTTGCTAACGCGTGTCCTTGCAGGATATTAAAAAAAAATAACTAATGTTTATTTTAGTTTGGCACACATCCTCTCTTTCATTCAAAGGAACGACTTTGTCTTCGTGTCGAGCCTTACTAATGATTGGGGACTCCTGTGTTAATGAAACGCCGAATACCTGCTAGTATGGCATTGTTTTGATTGACCACAGGTTTCTAAGATAGATTTCTGTTTTGCCAGCTTTAGTTTTTCAAACATGTGTCTATTTTCTTTTCAGATAAACAAAATACACCATTGTCGTTTAAAACTGTATTCTCCATTTTTTGTGTATTATCCAAGGTACAAACGAGACCAATTTAAGGAAAGTCCCCTATGGAACCAGTTAATATAACCTTTTTTACACTTTACCCTGTTTCTTTTCTATGCATTGCTTTGCTGAAATGAAAACTCCGTGCTGGTGAGCTGAGCTGTGCAGTGTGCCTCCGCTCCACATTAGAGAAGAGTGGGTTATTTTTCACAGCTCCTGTAACCCCATCACAAACAACCTCAATAGGTTTATTTACAGGAGGACATTGAAATGTTTTTTGTTTTACATTGCATTCAAGAGGTTCCCATATTTGATTGTTATTTATGGTTTACAAGAGCCCAACAACGTAAGCCTGCTGGCTAGGAGCTTGCATTGTAAAGTTATACAAGCTGGCATTTTAAGAGAACTGAAAAGTGTTGCATGCCACAAGGTTACTTTGCTTTTGGATGGTGTGATTATTCCCCGGTCTCCGTCATTCTCCTTTCTCTCTGCCCTATGCAAGATGGGTAACACTAATGCTCCGAGTATTTGAGAAAATGTCAGGAACCACATCCCACTGCCCTCGCATGGTGTGCATATGGGGTCTATAGCTCACGGTCACTGCTTGCAACCATAAGATACGATGGCGCACTTTAATCTCTGCATTTCTATAGCTTTGCCTGATTTGATGGTGTTTGTTGCTTTGGCACAAATTTATCATAATGTTTTCCTTCATTGTAAAAGAGACATTTTTGGGGGTTTCAGTACAAAGAAACTATTGGGTCTCCAGAGGTGCCAAAGCACATTTCCCAATCATGTGCAGATATAATGAGCGTTACAGGAACTTAGGCCTTCGCAGTGGTCAACTACATTTCCAAAAGGCACATATATATAAACACCTATACACAGCATGGCAGGAAGTTGGAGTCATTTGCTATTCAAACACACCTCACACTCGTTTGCTCCACAGGGCTTCCTGCTCTTTGGTGCATTGTATCCTGACAACTGTATTCTGGTTTTCCTAGATCCAAATCTTTCATATATCTTTAAATTGCTTGTGGTTTGAAAGCTTGCTTCACAGTAGACTGTTGCACTAACAAGAATTCACCTTTCCGAGGATTTACGCAAATAGGGTAGGAAAGAAAAGAAGGGAGTTTATGGATGGAAAGTTTTAATATTTATTAAAATCTTAATTGCTGCCTTTGTAATAGGAGACCGATAAAAGTAAAAAGGGGAAGGACTCAAACTCACCTCCGGGATAATTCTTTACAGACTTAGTGGAAAGGCAGAGGGAAATATGACATCCCTTTATTAATGTAATAACTGCACTTTCACAATTGTTTCTTGCTTCTCAAATGTGCTTGAAAATGCACCATTTACCCACTCGTTTTCAAAATTTTCTCGGGGAGAAGCTTAAGATGTTTGGGCTCGCTCGCTGCGCTCGCTCGCCACGGTGCACTCCAACAGAAAGTTTACGCCCCACCACTTTCAAATGTCACCAGCCACCACTGCTCAACCTTTATCTTGTTTAACATGGAGTGCCTCAAACATTACGTTTTTTAAACAGACCATCATATAACTTTTAAAATGCATAACCACACTTGCCCCAGGGCTTATGCTATTTCCATTCTATGCAAACACATGAGTACACACAGTAACTCTATGCTGCATATGACTATAGGCCCTTTACTACCAACTTTCTTTTTTAAAAAGATATAAGTGCTTTTGGAGTATTGTGAATAGTAGTACCATGGATAAAATCATCATTGATGCCATATAACATGTCATGAGTGATGTAACATAAAATCATAAGCAGTGCATGATGGGGGCGCAAGTTATAGTTAGTTCAGTAAACTATAACTGGCTAATTTCCGGGGTAAGTTGGCTTTTAAATGTTACTTCTTAGCTCATTTCAACTCCTAATTATAATGTGATTTTAAACTTGGTTTTTTCCAGTGAATATATATATATATATATATAATCTACTGGCGATTGCCTGTAGGTAGTTACAGTTCAGAGCTAGTTTCCATAGAAGGAGCATTTTTTGTTTTGCTAATAACTTTGGCGACGATTGACGAATCATCACAACTTTTTCACAACTAGTTTGCCACACACTTCAGCTGCTGTCTTGAAAGTTTTGGGTTAATCCATCAAGAGGGGTCCCAATACGCATTTTCCCCATGCAATTTCCCATAGAGATTTTCGACGCAACTCCACCTGGAACCACTGAACGGAATTACACCAAATTTGACAGAAAGCTAGATCTTGGTCCAGAAAGGTCTCTTTTTGTAATTTGGTGTAAATCTGTACAGAATGTTTGGAGTTAGGAAAGAAAAAACATTTATAGATATATAGGGACGCGGATCTATCGTGGATCCCCCGCGGCGGATCCGCAGATTCATGCGCAACCAGCAATACCTTGATTGGCTGGTCGCAAGCTGAGAGGAAAGTTACGGCCGCCATTTTATATAATGGGACACGGTCCTGGGGACTGAAATTAAAACTGAAAACTGATAGAATGAGTCAGGGTAGAGGTACCATGACCCAATCAGTGTGATAGAGGGGCTGGTGAGAGACCCCTGATGGGCAAAATATTGCCCAAAAATGTTTTTTTCCTTCCATGTGCGAGAATCTGTGGATCCGTTGTGGCGCGCAGCGTGGCCCCTTGTGAATCTGTGACAGATCCATGGATCCAGACCCTATTAAAAAAAAATACACCCACTCACAGACCAACTTACACACTCTCTTACCCCCTCACACTACCACTTATACACCCACTCACACACCCATACAGCCACTCACAAACCCTCTTACATGCCCTCACAAGCACTCACGCACCCATTCACAGACTCACACACCCACTCACACACCCATGCAGCCTCTGAGACACCCACTCACACACCCATCCAGCCACTGACACACCCACTCACACATCCACACAGGCACTCACACACTCAGTCACACACCCATATAGTCACTCACACACACCCACTCACAGACCCACACATCCACTACTACACCCACTCATGCTGCCACACAACCACTCACACACCCACTCATAGGCACACAAATCCATGACTAAACCCACTCACAGAGCCACACAGCCACTCACACAGTAATTCACACACTGACACACCAACTAGCACACCCACACAACCACTCACATAACCACTCACACACCCATGCAGCCACTTACATACCCAATCACAGACCCACAAAACTACTCACACACCCACTTACAGACCCACAAAACTAGCCACACTCCCACTCACAGATCCCACAGCCAGTCACACACTCACTCACACAGTCTTCCAGCCACTTAGACAACCACTCAAACAGCCATACAGCCACTCAGACACCTACTCACATACCCACTCACACACTCACATACCTAATCACAGATCCACACAGGCACTCCCACACCCAGTCACACACTGATACAGCTACTCACACACCCACTAACAGCCCCATAAAACCACTACTACACCCTCTCACAGACCCACACAGCCACTCACACACCCATTCACACACTGACACACCCAATAGCACACCCACACAGCCACTTACACATCCACACAGCCACTCATACACCCACTCAAGACCCACACAACCTCTCAAAAACTCACTCACAGACACACACAGCCACTCACACACTCATACACTTCCATTTCCATTTTAGTACTCTAGATGATATTGCAAAACATTATCAAGAGTCTTCTTTAATACTTTATAGGTTTATTCCCCATGGTGAATAATAAAGTAGTCACGTGTACTACTTTAAATTCACTTATGCGGGGTGTGATACATATATACATACAAAAAATCACAAACACTTAAACACACAATTGCACAAAAACATAAAACATGTAGCTAGCTCTTTCTTTCATCAGATGGAGTGGTTCTAACAAGAACCGTTTTTTTGCGTTTTTGGGAAAGATTTTATATTTTTTCTGGGGGAACAAAAATAAGCAGGGCTATATCAGGGGTAAGGGAAGGGAACTTGGAGGAAGCAACTAGCTTCAGTCTTTCAAAAAAATGCAACATTGAATGGAGAGGACAAAAAAAATTAATAGCTGTGGCTATTCACAGCATCCATATAGGGAGCCACAGAAGAGATGTTCAGACCCACAAGATGTGACATTTGCCACAGTGAGTCACCATCTGAGAAAGTTTCTCAGAAAAACCAGGGATGGTGATCATTTGCTGTGGTGCCGATATTTCCGCAGTTGGCCCAGCTGATGTTGATTCTCCACCTGCTGCCTTCTCCCTCATCATGAGATTGTACGTTCACTGATGTATTGTCTTCAAGTGTTTCCACATGGATGAAGTTCCATGGGAATATTTGTTCCCCGTAATAACTTTTTCACACAGATGTTGCACTGTACAATTTTGGCTACACCTTCTTTTCTCCACATGGAATAGAGAAGTGTTTCCAGACATCAAATTCTTTTTTCGGTGGTGGCATATCCTTTTCCTCATCTTCTACAGGTTCAGGATCTCTCTATTCCTCTGAAGAAGACATAGCTTCACTGAAAGTAAGACGTTTTGCAGGAATGCAAAAACACACAGTGGAGCACTGGATTCCAATATTCTCTGTAGAGATCTGAAAGCCAAATGAGTAAGTTAAGGTGCGCTGAGTAAGTTAAGGTGCGGTTTGCAATATGCATAGGTGGGGACTTACTGTAACCAGGGCCGGACTGGCTACCGGGCGTTTTGGTCGGCTGCCAAGCTGGGGCCCGATTTTACTGCTGTGGGGGCTGATTTATGTTGATGGGAACCTGCATTTGCTTCTAAGTAAAGAAAGCAAAACAAATGGTTTTAAAGCATACTTTAAAACCATTTGGTTTTCCATTCTTTACATGGAAAGGCCCGGTAGCCAGTCCGGCCCTGACTGTAACCAATCAGAAGTGAGGTTTTTGTGTGTTCCTGGCATTGCGGCGGATCCATGGTGCTTTCACAACGAATCTGCAGATTCACCAAACTCGGAGAACAAATAAGTATGTTTTAAAACACACTGGGGGCAGATTTACTAAGATTTCACACAGTTTTTGCATCACAAAAGTGACGCAAATCGGCACATAATCTTTTTGTCTGATTTCCTTTCCAGCACTAAACTTGTTTAACACTGGAAATAACGTGAAAGTAACGCGAAGCAGCGCTTAGCGCTGCTTTGCATTCCTTAGCACCAAGGGGGAGTACCATTAGTGGTGCATGGTCATTCCCATGCAACCACTCAAGGTTTCTGACGCTAAACCCAATTTACTAAATAAAGTAGACAGTGTTTAGCATAAGAAAATAGCGCACCTTTCAACCAGGCACTATGAAGGAGAAATGTTTTTTTTCTCCTTTATTTTCCGACTTTGCGTGTGTACTGTATTATACAGCACACGTACAAAGTGGTAAAATGTTTAAAATTAGTGTAAGCATAGTATTTTGTACTGGAAGGGTATCCTTCCAGTACAAAACCTACGCTTGACTCATGGAGACACCCTTTCACTATGGCGCAGAAGTGTCTCAGTGGCACACAGAAGCTAATCTCAGCACCGGCACTAGAGAGAGGGGAGGAGAGTGCCTTATTTCAGTAAATTTGGCACTCTCCTGCTCTCTCCTCACGCAGCGCAGTGCAGCATTTGCAGCTTCTGCACTGTGCTGCATGAGAAATTGGTAGATTTGGCATCTAGAGTTCCAAATATTAATGTATGCATATGTTTTCTCTGATGTCAATGTTAATATTTTCGGGGTCTGTATATAATATTTTTTTTAATTTAAACGTTTGACGAATCCGCGGATTCGCAGCGATTTCGTCACAAGAACTAGTACCATAGAGTAGCCATATGGGCTCCTTTCTCAAATTCGCAGCAGATCTGCAGATCCATAAAATGATTAGAAAAAAGAGAAAAACTTGTTTAACTGCATTTACAAAACCCTATATAACTCAGATTACCCTGAATTGTTACTTTTAAAATGTATAATAATAATAAATTTGAGAATAAAATGTATTTATAAATATGTAAAAATGTGTATTACTAAATTGAACTTATAGGTGAAATTGTGGGACAATTTATATTTAAAACACTGTGAAATTCACTGAAAAAACAAAGGTTACAGGGACATTATCATTAGGAAATAATTTTTAAAAACCATAGAAATTCACTGAAAAAACCAAGATTACAGGGATGCTATTGTGGAAGTTGAACATTTTTACGTAAATTTAGCCTAATAATAATATAGAAATGTGCTTTAATAGTAACGTAGGAATTACGTGTCCATTTAGTGGTAAGAGAAAATGCATTTTTATTAAACGTGCCACATAGAAAATGCTGTTTATTTTATTTTTTTGGCAGAAAGCTCCCATTTCTATTGTTCTTTCACTACTAGGCCTCACAATTATTCTCATTCTTTACTGTTCCTTTAATAATAAAAAATGATTTTCTTTAAATGCTGACTTAACGTTAGAATTGAACTCCAGAACTTGACATCTTCATGAAATGTGCTGTTTGCAGCAAAATGTATTTCATTTCGCCTCACACCATATAATTTCATCATATTTAGACAGTTTTCTATGCCACATGCTTATAATGAACATGTATATTAACGAAAAAGAAGTTGCTTGCTATAAGCTGTGATTTTCATAATCTAACCAGGACATGCTAGATATTAATGTTTCATATTCATAGAGCAGACTATTGTTACACAATGGGACACTGAACAGCTGACAGAGTAGGCTTGCTGAAGGTTCTCATCAGAACCTTCCTAGATGTATCTTTTGTAACATTTTGTTGCAACTTTCAAACAACAACATGTCGACATGGACGTTTACCATGGGAATCGAGGAAGAAGATGACAGACCATCGGAAGAACCTTTCCTACTGACAAGGGATGAAGTCAACAATTCAAGTTTGCAACATGATTTGTGCTTTTCTATATAGTACATGTTCCTAGCTAGAGAGTCAATGCTTTCTATGCGCATCTTCCTTGCCATGGCCCTTAGCATTTTATTGTTCTACTCTAGCCCAGGATTGTTGTAAGCTACTGCTACCTGTGATTTTCCTTGATTTCCTTACCCTTTGTGAGGAGACTTCCTATCTTTATGCTAATAATAGCTACTGCTGTGAATATTTCTTTTACCAAATTTTCCGGTTGTTATGGCAGCTGTTAGGGAACTCGGCTGAGTTTCCAGAACTACTCTTTATGAGGAGTTCGACCCTTCATAACTATTAGCTTTTTCCTAAATTTACTTGATCTTTTCCAAAGAAACTCTCTATGGGTTCTCGCTAGGATAGGTTAGGTCCTTTAGATTAAGATAGGGACAAATTATTTCATGGAACATGCTGTTAATTTGTATGCTGTTTCTAATAACATTTTATTTACTATTTCTGTAAACGGATTTATTTGACTAACCTGAATAAAAGAACAAAAATACTAACTAATCTCTTTAATGAGAAATAACATTTTAAAACTTCATCAAACCTCTCATCATTGACTGAACATTAAATGCTGTAAGTTGATGATTGATTATTTTAGCAATGTATTCAGGTTTCCATTACATTCAATGATGTCATCAGTGATGTAATTTGAGATGTCATCAGTGACGCCATCAGAGATGTCACTGACCATGTCATGAGTGATGCAATATGTGAGGCCATAATCAGTGCATTGCTGGGGCATAAATTACAGTTAGCTCAGGTAACTATAACTGCTGAATTTCTACGGTTTTGTGTGTGTAAAATCTGGACCTAACTATAACGTCCCTGTAATCTTTTTTTTTTTTTAGTACAGGGCAGAAGTTCTAAAAAAAGAAGTTGGGGACCTAACCATGTTAGGTAGTATTCAAGTGACATCATGGTGCGTGACACCACAGAACGTGACATTGCACGTGGCATTACAGGAAGTGACATCAGAACTTAAGACCTCACACATATGTTTAGCAGATCTATCATGAGTACACTTGAGTGCATTACAATATTTAACAAATCTTACGCCAGGGTTGTGCCAAAAAAGTGGTGCAACACAGATGCATAATTTGGGCCTCAACTCCTACATTTATTTTTTAAAACAATGCCACAAAGAAATTAGTTACAAGGAGAAATGTGGAAGTAAATCTGTTGTGCCTAATTGGTTACAAAGCCTGCATTTTAATATATCTCATGGGGTTAAGGCGCCTGTATCAGGGATCTTTGTGTGTCCAGTAGATCTCAGATAATAATAATAATGGTCAGATAACTCTGGAGATTAACATATTTGCTGGAGAAATCTCTGTTTTGTCTACTCTCAGTTTTGAACTAAAATAGCATAGAGGGTTAATATGTCTCCTGCAAAGCACATCATTCATGCAGCACGCAGATGGCAGATTTTTATGTTATGAAAAAGGGTAAATGGGTTACTGCTTTTAGCACAGAGATCCTTTTGTTACTTGCAGTTCATAAACTGTAATCCTTCTAATATAACACAGAGAGCTATGAAGGACATGTAACTCCTCCACCTTGTAACCCTCACTGTATTATGTAATACATCCTGTACATTGATTTACACACTTTTGTCAATGTACAATGTGTATATGTGATGTAAAGAGCTCTGACACTCTGCATTGTGATGAGTAGTGCCATAAAAGAAATAACACAAAATAGTGGTAGTTAAATTGTTATTTGTGCAAATACTTGGACAGACCATCACATCTGGCATTCTTCCAGTGCACCAGTATCACAACAGGCAAACGTATATAGTATGCAGCTAAGTAAATTGCCTCACTGTCCTATTTATAGCCTTTTAGCCCTCCGTAGCGGGCTTTACTGGCCATTAAAGGCCCACTCCAACATTAAAGACCCGAGCCGAAGGCAGCGGGCTATAAAGCTATTAGAACATTAGAGGGCAGAATGTTCTAACAAATGGCAAAGGCCTCAGTGAGCCCGAGGGGATTTAAATAACCTCGGGCTCACTGTGGCCTTTGTTCACAGCAACACCTGTGAACGACAAACATTCAAATGTTGAAGCTCCGGGCGTTTACCGGCCATTAGAAACCCGGAGCACTTTCATGTATACAATGGAGCTCTCAACATTCCAATGTTCTAAAATAGGATAATACCACTTTACTTGAGGATGCTCCTATGTCCCTAATGCCAAGATACAGGACCCTAGGATATTTTTAAAAATATATGGATTGATCGCACATGCTTCATGATTGGTTATCCTGTCCTCGCCAAAGAATCTTCTAATGGTGGGCGGCCCTTGGCTGCATTGAGGGTACTTATAGGGAAGAAGAGGTGAAGGATCCAGGTAGAAAATGAAAATCCCGCTCACCTTCCAGTTTTAAAACTTCATCTAAAAACCTACTTGTTGACACCTGTCTAATGGGTGTGTAGACTGATAGTTCCTTCCATTTACTTATGAGCTTTCTGCCAGCACCGGGACACCTCCTAGGAGACAGCTGTGTGATCTATAAATGCCATGAATTGAAATGAATTGAGCCTACCCTAAGGTTGTTCCATTTTATTAGACGGGTGGTGAAGAGGCAGTTAAAAAGGAGATATGGGATGCGTAAGAGACATTACTGGTTCTTACATCCAACTGGGTCAGCCCTCATAGTGGTCCAACATGGGTCCAGGGCTTTATCAGGACCGGAATCCTACTTTCCCTAAATTGAGTCCCTAGCTACATGCATACATCACCAGCACACATACATATAGTACCAAAGAGGATGTTTTGCTGGGGAGTGGAGATTCACTCATCAATTAGTATTCATGAGGTCCCTCACAATGGGATTTTCAAGCATTATGGAGGCGATAATGAGGGGATCCTTGTAGTCACACATTCGTCAAAGGTCTCTCCTGTTTGCCAACCTACTTGTGCGTTTGTTCTCCTCCCGACGAATCTCCACTCCGGTCCTAATGAAAGCCCTGGGCTCATTTGGCCACTATGAGGGCTGAAACATGTTGACCCAGTTGGAAGTAAGAACCAGTAATGTCTCTTACACATCCCAAAGCCCGGTATGACCGATGATGAAGCATGACACCCAGGGAGGAGTGTGAGGTCATCCCATATATTTTAATATATATCCTAGAGTCCTGTATCTTGGTATTAGGGGCATAGGTGTGTTCTCAAGTAGAGTTGCATTGTCCTATAACAAGGATACTGAGGCAATTTATTTAGCCTCGTGCTAGATTAGTTTGCCTGTTGGGATAGTGGTAATCATTTGGGAGAAGTCTAACTTCCTCTATCATTCCCACAGTACATGCAAATCTCTGATATACAGGGACGGGGCGGGTGGGGGAGTCAAAAGCATGCTTCTCTTAAGTACTTGCGAAGTAATAACAAGCTGTGTGCCTTTATTTGCCCTCCATTGAATTTGCATCTAGGTGTGAGGCTTCAGATAACTCCCAGCCAGGATACTCCAACAAAAGGCGGCCTTTGTTTTGGATCCAGCTGGAATTTAAAATAACAAATCACCCTCGCCTGCATGTTGCTGCTCAGAACTAAAGCAGACAACATGCAGGTGCTGCTGAATGTGTCCTGGTGTCTGAAAATTACACTGGGATGAGTGCAGCATATTTCTGTTCTACTACTCCTGAGTGCACACATGTTCCTGTCAGGATGAGTTTGAAACCGGTATTGTAGAATTTTCATTGGGTTCCACTTCCAGTGCATGTGTCTTGGAGGCCAGCAACTCCAGACCACACACAACCAAAAGCTGTGCCCAGCGTGGGCAAGTGCCCTAAACACTGTTGCGCAGCTATGGGCGGGGTGCAACCCAACACCCAGTGCAATGTGCAATGCCAGTGCAATGTGAAACACCGCCGTAGGGGTCGGGCATTCTGAATAGCGGATGTCCTCCGTGGTATCGTTATTTATCAAGTGCGATAAATAGCACCTAAACTCGTAATCGACTGATATTCACAAAAACTACACCTTCATGCAACCTGACCAATGAGAAATCCGACCTACGGGCTCATTACTAAATTGCTGACAATGGGACCTGTGTTCTAACCCGGACACTTGAACAAAACCTTTGTGTGGCAGGGGCTGCAAAAAAAAATTATATAGCTCAATCTCGCTTTGCCTAAAAATCGAACCGAGAGGCATGTGAATTTGGAAATTAAATATGAAAACTCCCCCTCGAGGCGCCCGATCTCCTCCTCACCGCCATTAAAGTTCCGTTGCTTGTGTTCCCATGCTAGGATAATGCCACACAAGCCAACAACATTCTGGAGCTGATATAGGCATGCGCCACTCCCCTACCCAGCATCTACTTTCGTTTTCAGAGGCACTCACCTGCTGAAGAAATCTTGCAATTGTCCTGTATGTTAACGCTATCTGGTGATACTGACCCGGTTGAGGTAGCTGAGTGAGTTGACGTGCCTGCTACTGCAAAAGCTGAACAATCTGGAGGTCGCTCATTTGAATTACTGCAGAATCGACTCAACCAATCATCCTCTCAGCCATCGACACAGGGGGGAGTTCTTAGCTTGGCACCTGGAACACCTGCTATTTACAGCGCCTGGGGGCCTCGAGACCCTGAGAAGTTCTAAGCGCTGCCTAAGAGGTGCGATCCTGACTCACCTTGTGGCCCTGCACCGGTCTTTAGCTGCCTGCACGTTGCCTAGGTAGAGCTCCATTGAGCTGAATGCAGCTAGCTCAGTGAGCTGCTTGTGCCCCGGCGGCAAGGCTGGTGAGCAGTGCGCTTGTGAGTGCCTGGGGGTGGGGGAGCAGATGGACACTAATCTCCCATGTAATTCGCCCTCATCGGCTGACCTCATTACGTGTCAACCGAGCTGAGCAGCAGAACCATTCTCTAGCTCAGGAATACTTTAATAATTAATATTATTGACAATTTACAAGACACTCCTGGCAAACTAAATTGCAGAGTCTTTCGCCGACAGAATCTCTGGTGGTGCTAGCCCTCAGTCCAATGGCACTGCCCATTGGCACAGCGTTTCTGCCCGCTGTAAGGACACGGGGGACGTTTTAAAGCGTGTCTCGCGGGCCCTGCACTCCAAGGCAGGGCTGGATAAGCTCCCTTAAAGCAGGGAAGCTTCTTAAAGAAGTCGAGCAGTGCGGCCTCGTGGCAGATGCGGCTGAGCTTCTCACAAGGGTACAGGAACAGCGACAAAGAATAGGCAGTTTAAAAATAATATAGTAGACATTAACAAAACCAAATTTTACCACTGTACTGTCACATTACTGCTCTCATTGGTTATTGTGTTTTATGTACTTTTTATTTTGACAGAGTACAAACTATAACTATATTTATAGATTTAGATGTTTTGTGTAGATTCTTTTATTTTATTTCAAGTATGTACTTTATATAGATGTAAACATTTGAAATAACTCACAACTCTGGCTAAACAGTCACATCTTCAGTTCATCTGTGATACTTTTGCTGTACTGCACCCAGACTCACCCTGCCTCGTCTGCGTCATCCAGAGAGGCAAGAAGGCTAACAACTGTTCATCACAAACTAAGAGCATGGAGTCCTTGTCGGTGGGAACCCTGGAACCCTGATCTTTGAGAGTGCTTGGTGCATGCAGAGGAGACAACGTCTAAAAGGAACAAACGAACCCTCTACCGCACAAAGGTGCAGCCCACACTGCGTCTGCGCGACCTCGCAACCACGGAGAGCCAAGGGGAGCGAGGTTATCCAGCCGAGATGCGGGACTCGGAGTACCTGCAGTATCAGGACACCAGTGGTCACTGAGAGTACCCGGTACAGCTCTGTCGAGCAGCCATAACGGGTCCTTCCACAGACTGCCACAGAGCTCAGAAAAACACAGTCAGTCCACTATTTAAGGGACGGTAAAGGATATGATAACTTCGATACAAGAGTCTTATCTGGGGTAGTCTTAAGGATTACTGAGTACATTTCTTTCAGGGCAGACATGTCACATTGAACTTAGTGTCTGCTGCACACCTGATGGTGCTTGTTGTCTCACACAAGGCCAAGGTAGGTAGAATGTTTGTTTAAGAGGGAACCGCTGCAGCCCCCGCCCGCTATGCAAACCGACTGCTCGTTTCACCTGACCACTTCCAGGAGAAGAGACGCCTGCGTGCGGTGAGTGCTGTGACATCTGGCGCCGCGGGACACTCGACGCAATGAGAAAGGGAAACAAAAAGCCACCAGTAGCGGGGCTCGCGCGTGGCGCCATAAGCGGCGGAGCCACCTACAAGGTACCGCCTGTTGAGATGAGCAAAGGTACGTCTGGGGCTGTGAGTGAGGAGGGGCGCGAGGTGAGAGGGAAGAGCGCCGCTGAGGCAACGCGGGCGGGTTCTCTGGAAGCAAGGCGAAGGGGGCACGCGACGAGGTGAAATACTGCACGATTCATGTGATAAATGACGGGTCATATAAGGTCAAAAGGAAGCAGTATTTTCAAAGTCAATGAAAGGATGTCTGTCGTTGAGTTCCAAGCATTGGTGCAAGAGCGAGTGCTGGGGCCATAGGACAAAATGTCTTACAAAGGGCACGCGAGTCCATACGCAGGATGTAGGTTGGCAGCCCATAGGCACAGTGCATTGAGTCGGTTTGCTGAGCTTCTGAAATTCCTATGAAAGGCACAGTGAGTGCATATATAGGGAACAGTAAGTCAGAATGTGCAGCATGCGAATACCACATGCAGGGCACAGTGAACCCGCATACATCACACAGTGAGCCAACATGCATCGCACAGTGAATCCATTTGAAGCACAGGGAGCGACCGTATGCAGAGCATGGGAGTTTGTTCATATTCAGGGTACAGTGCGTCCATGTGCAGAGCATGGGAGTTTGTTTGTATTCGGGGTACAGTGTGTCCATGTGCAGGGCATGGAGAGTTTGTTCGTATTCAGGGTACAGAGGGTCCATGTGCAGAGCGTGGGAGTTTGTTCATATTCGAGGTACAGTGCGTGCATGTGCAGAGCATGGGAATTTGTTCTTATTCGGGGTACAGTGCGTCCATGTGCAGAGCATGCGAGTTTGTTCATATTTGGGGTGCAGTGCGTCCATGTGCAGAGCATGGGAGTTTGTTCGTATTCAGGGGACAGTGCGTCCATGTGCAGAGCATGGGAGTTCGTTCATACTCAGGGTACAGTGCGTCCATGTGCAGAGCATGGGGAGTTTGTTTGTATTTGGGGTACAGAGTGTCCATGTGCAGAGCATGGGAGTTTGTTTGTATTCAGGGTACAGTGCGTCCATGTGCAGAGCATGGGAGTTTGTTCATATTCAGGGTACAGTGCGTCCATGTGCAGAGCATGGGAGTTTGTTCATATTCGGGGTACAGTGCATCCATGTGCAGAGCATGGGAGTTTGTTCGTATTCGGGGTACAGTGCGTCCCTGTGCAGAGCATGGGAGTTTGTTCATATTCAGGTTACAGTGTGTCCATGTGCAGAGCATGGGAGTTTGTTCGTATTCAGGGTACAGTGCGTCCATGTGCAGAGCATGGTAGTTTGTTCATATTCATGGTACAGTGCGTCCATGTGCAGAGCATGGGAGTTTTTGTTTGTATTCGGGGTACAGTGTCCATGTGCAGAGCATGGGAGTTTGTTCGTATTCAGGGTACAGTGTGTCCCTGTGCAGAGCATGGGAGTTTGTTCATATTCGGGGTACAGTGCGTCCATGTGCAGAGCATGGGAGTTTGTTCGTATTCAGGGTACAGTGCGTCCATGTGCAGAGCATGGGAGTTTGTTCAGATTCAGGGTACAGTGCGTCCATGTGCAGAGCATGGGAGTTTGTTTGTATTCGGGAAACAGTGTCCATGTGCAGAGCACAGGAGTTTGTTTTTATTCGGGGTACAGTGTGTCCATGTGCAGAGCATGGTAGTTTGTTCATATTCACGGTACAGTGCGTCCATATGCAGAGCATGGGAGTTTGTTTGTATTCGGGGTACAGTGTCCATGTGCAGAGCTTGGGGAGTTTGTTCATATTCATGGTACAGTGCGTCCATGTGAAGAGCATGGGAGTTTGTTTGTATTCGGGGTACAGTGTCCATGTGCAGAGCATGGGAGTTTGTTCGTATTCGGGGTACAGTGTGTCCCTGTGCAGAGCATGGGAGTTTGTTCATATTCGGGGTACAGTGCGTCCATGTGCAGAGCATGCGAGTTTGTTCATATTCAGGGTACAGTGCATCCATGTGCAGAGCATGGGGAGTTTGTTTGTATTTGGGGTACAGTAGGGCCATGTGCAGAGCATGGGAGTTTGTTCGTATTCGGGGTACAGTGCGTCCATGTGCAGGGCATGGGGAGTTTATTCGTATTCAGGGTACAGAGTGTCCATGTGCAGAGCATGGGAGTTTGTTCGTATTCGAGGTACAGTGCATCCATGTGCAAGGCATGGGAGTTTGTTCGTATTCGGGGTACAGTGCCCCATGTACAGAGCATGGGGAGTTTGTTCGTATTCAGGGTACAGAGTGTCCATGTGCAGAGCATTGGAGTTTGTTCGTATTCGGGGTACAGTTGTCCATGTGCAGAGTATGGGAGTTTGTTCATATTTGGGGTACAGTGTGTCCATGTGCAGAGCATGAGAGTTTGTTCTTAATCAGGGGACAAAGTGTACATGTGCAGAGCATGGGAGTTTGTTCATATTTGGGGCACAAAGTGTCCATGTGCAGAGCATGGGAGTTTGTTCATATTCGGGGTACAGTGCGTCTATGTGCAGAGCATGGGAGTTTGTTCATATTTGGGGTACAGTGCGGCCATGTTCAGAGCATGGGGAGTTTGTTCGTATTCAGGGTACAGAGTGCCCACGTGCAGAGCATGGGGAGTTTGGTCGTTTCCGGGGTACAGTGTGTCCATGTGCAGAGCGTGGGAGTTGGTTCGTATTGGGGGTAACAGTGCGTCCATGTGCAGAGCATGGGGAGTTTGTTCATATTCAGGGTACAGAGTGTCCATGTGCAGAGCATGGGAGTTCATATTCAGGATACAGAGTGTCCATGTGCAGAGCATGGAAGTTTGTTCATATTCAGTATACAGAGTGTGAATGTGCAGAGCATGGGAGTTTGTTCATATTTGTGGTACAGAGTGTCCATGTGCAGAGCATGGGAGTTTATTTATATTGAGGATACAGAGTGTCCATGTGCAGAGCATGGGGAGTTTGTTCATATTCAGGGTACAAAGTGTCCATATGCCGAGCATGGGAAGTTTGTTCATATTCAGGGTACAAAGTGCCCAGGTGCAGAGCAGGGGGAATTCATTTCATTTCAATCTTTATTTCGATTTTAAAAAAACCATAAAAGATTACATAAAAACATCATACAACAATACATCAAAGGCTAACCCGCCCGATAGTACGCAATTTAAGAAACAATTTAAAAAACAATTTAAAAAGCAGTTATAACAATGCTTTAAAACCCAAATACAAGGCTCCACGGTGACCAACTAAAATCAAACATCTGGTTATAAATTGATTAACACACACATGTTTATTAAAAATGCCTAAAATTTCAGTCCCATTCTCTTTCTTGTTAGGTCGACACTAAAAAGGTATCTGCTTACACTAAATACAATTGCTTGTGTTGTGTCTGTTCGCAATAATCTTCCTGCCTCATTACATGATCTAATACCCAAAAGTTGACAGATGGGTTTGATCCACTTCCTCCTAGCATAAGTGTAGGCTGGACAGAAAAATAGCACATGCAGTTCATTCTCTTTTGCACCTGTGTGGCAGATATCACAACAACCATTGTTTGCACCACCTACGCTACGTACCCATTTCATAGTATTTGCATTAATCTGCAAAATGCCGTAGCGAAATTTAAGGTAAAGAGATTTGGCAAGTTGTGGTTGAATTTCATCTAAAAAGGACTCGAATTTACCGTTTGGTTTTATTGTGAGAAACCTTGTGGATAAAGTACCTAGTTTTGGACAATGTGATAAAGTATCTTGAGTAAATGCCCAAAAAGTCTGTTTCAACAGCTTTTTTGATCCCAAAGACAAACCCTGAGGTTTCTCCCAAAACTGTTTTAGTCCTAGTTTGTAAAACCAATCCTGAATATGATTCAACCATGGTAACCTTGTAATATTTTTAATTCTAAAAATTTCCTCCAAACCTTCTCTATAATGAACAAGTTCATCTGTGGACCACAAACGTACCCAAAATAATAGTGGCCGCAAAGCCGCATGCTGGTCAGTGCGGCGAATGTTTAAATCTATTACTACTGGTGTTAGAGGTGTGCGTGTTGGCAAACATAACAATTTCCTAAAAAATGTATTCTCGTACACCATAAAACTATTCTTTGTCACATGTCCCCACAATTCAGCCCCATATAGGCAAGCAGGTTGTACCCTATATTTATATAACTCCAACGCAAGAGAGACAGCTTTAGATAAGCTGCTCTCATGCTTCCTTACTATTGGGACTGAATTTTGAATTAATATTGTTTTGCTTTTATCCAACTGTGGTCTCCAGTTCATTTTAGAATCTAGAGTAATACCTAAATAATTAAAATTTAGCACATATTCTATCCTCTCATTTTTTACAGTTAAGTTTTTAAAAAAAGATTTGTGCGGATTAACTGCCATGTATTTTGTTTTAGTAGAGTTGATTTCCAAGCCCTTTATTTCACAGTAGGTTTCGAAAGTATTAAGTAAATTTTGCAGACCTTTTGGGGTTTGTGATATTAAAATTGTATCGTCGGCAAATAAAAGTGCCGGTACTGGCACCCCCAACTTGGGAGAGTCATGCTCGCAGCCCAAGAGATATTCAGGGATATCATTAACGTACAACGAAAATAAGGTAGGGGCCAGCACACAACCTTGCCTTACCCCCTATTTACTTGTATACGATCAGTAAGTTCGCCATTTGGCCCCCATCTAACCCTTGCAAAGTTATCCTCGTGTAACCTAATAATCTGCACGAGGATTTCCCCTGGGACACCCTGATCTCTTAATGATTTCCACAGGAGATTTCTGGGTATGAGGTCAAAGGCTGCCTTAAGGTCTACAAAGGCTATATACAGATGGGCTTTCTTAACTGTAATATACTTCCAAATTATACAGAGAAATCTAAAAACCTGGTCAATTGTGCTAGTTTTGGCTCTAAAGCCTGCTTGGTACTTGGATAAAATATTATACTCCCCAATCCAATCGCTCAGTTTATTTAAAATTTGACGTGCATATATCTTTTGTAAAACATCAATTAGACTAATCGGCCGATAATGCGACGGGTCGTGGCGGTTACCCTTTTTAAAAATAGTTGCGATCTCTGCACCCCTCCACGTTTCAGGAATCGGTGCACCCGATGCAACTGTATTACACAAAAGATTAACATAGGGAGCCCAAACCTCCTTCTCATGCCTCCATAGGTCACCTGGTATCTTATCTGGCCCAGGGGCCTTCCCTTGTTTTATTGCATTTATTGCTACTATTGTTTCCGCTAAGCTAAAATGTAGAGGGGTCTCACTTGGGTGAATAGCAAGTTCTTCAAAATTAAAATTAATATCATTTTTAGTGGTTGAGTATAATTGTGAAAAATGAGTTACCCAGGTATTTGCATCAAGGAAAAGGTCCTTGTTACATTTCCCTTTTTGTTACCCTTAGATAATAAACGCCAAAAGGTAGCTTGGTCATTTGATTTACATGCTTTTATCAGCTCAGACCAAATATTATCCTCCCAACTTTTCTTTGCCTTGATTAATACCCCCTTATAGTGAATCCTTTTTTCCCTTAGGGTTACTATATCCTTATCCTTTGTTGCCTGAATCAGATCCTTTTTTGCATTGCGGCATTCTTTGTTATACCATGGGTTCTCTAGCAAGGCTAAATTAGATATTCCCTTTTTTAATTGTTTTGGGGCCTTACTTAATATTGGTTCAAGTCCTTCTACCAACTTATCATGCATTTCCATGATTGGTATCTCTGTTAATGGCAAATTTATATATGGAGAGACTATTTCTATGTAAGTTTCATACATTTTTTTAATGATCTTGTCATTCCCCAGAACCAAGGGCCATCTGAGTGCTCTGCGATTATTCGATAGTAGAGGCTCAATTAAACTGTGACGAAGGTCACATCTCCTTAAATAACTTGGCTGAAATAGGGAAGCTGAGAGCGTCAAACATAAAGGACGATGATCACTCTCTATTCTATCTTCAACAACTAGATCTTGCATCATAGGCCATAGAGGGATAGAAACCAATATATAATCTATATAGCTTTTAGAATTACCCCGGATAAATGTTGGTAAATGTGGGCTGTCAGAAGATAATCGCCCATTACAGGCGCGTAAACCATGGGCTGAAACCAGCCTCAGTAACTGCGCTACAGCACATGTACACAAAACTACTGGGCTACTATTCAGTGCTGGAATATTATTGGCCAAGTCCTCATCTTCAAAAATATTTTCAAATCCAGCCACTGGTTCAAATTTACGATTAAAATCACCCCCAATGATTATCAGAGCACTCTTGTTTATTATAGTTAGCATTTGATCCAGCTGCTCAATGACTTGAACATCTCTACTTGCTACGCTTGGTCTACTATATATATTAAAAATGTAGACTTCCCTTTTGTCTGGTGCTAAAAACTTTATTCCCAATATATCTTGGCAAGGGGAATCAATTTGCGTGAAGTCAGCACCCAAAGTGATTTTTAACCAAATGGCAAGGCCTCCCGAGGGCCTTCCTCTCACTGAGGGAATTGCAGCAGTACTAAAAGTTTTAAACCCTATCTTATGGGGGTTTCTATTGCCCAGGTTTCTTGGAGGAGGACTATTTCACTCTGACCTATGTAATCCTGCCATATTGCATCCCTTTGGTTTTTCTTAATCCCTGCAATATTCCAAGAAGTCAACTTTATCTCTGTTTTACGTTCTTCACTAATTTGGTCACCATTTATCTTCTTGCGTCCATTTTCCAAACTTAATGCTTCCTCACTATTATTACCAAGATTATTATTAACAAAATTACCATTTAATGTAAGTTCCTCTCCCTGGTAAACTAATGGATCTTTCACGATGTTCTCTATGTTTACATCTGCTATGTCATTTAAAGGTCCTCCAAAGCTCCTACGTGCATTTACATTCTGGATGCTATTTAAGTTAACTATCTGGTTCCCTTCACGAGTACCAGTATGCGCCTCGGAGGCCACATTATCATTATCTATAGTTCCCGTCTCCATAGGGGTGATTAAAACATCAATAGATATCAGTACAGCAACACCATCATTAGGTTTAGATCTTACATTTTTACAAGTAATTATCCTTGTCTTATCCTGCCCTATTTTGAGTAGTTGTCAGTCCTGGGAATCCAAGTCTGACAGTGCTTGGAACCTATTAGATTGTGTAACCGATGGAAATCCAATAACTTTGTTCCCACCTTCCGGCTTATAAAAGTATCCTAAAGAGAGTGCACTAATATCAGTTTTAGGGGTAAAGGTTGCATCACAATACTGTAAAAGATGATGAACCATCTTTGGCCTGCGGAAGTTGACCACAATGCAATCACCTCTTATACTCTTAGTAGATTGCCCTATCCACCCTACTCTACGAACCATTATTATCTCATAAGCATCAGATGGGTGGAGGTTCTTGTGTTTAGTCAGCCAATCAAAAGTTTTATTCCATAAGTCAATCCAGTTTTCTTTCTGCCCAACCCTCAGAGGTGGGACCCCTGTCAAAATCAAAACATAAGGACATGATTCCGGGGGAGACGCAATGTTTCAGTATTAGGGGCTAAGGAAGCATTAGATTCACTAATTCTCTGGCACCCAACGAGAGAACTCGCATCATCCATTTTACCCATAGTTGTTACATGTCCCTTCTGTGCACCCTGAGAGACTATCACATTCGGACCCACAGACGGTGGAACCAACCTATTTTTTCCCTTATTATTTGAAATAGAATTATTCTCGTTTGTTTTAACAATATTCTCGTCTTGGTCAGCTGATAAACAACTGTCCATCACTAACCTTAAGTCCTCCCTTTCTACTCTGGTTGGTAACACACCCACAATGTTACTACTTAGGGTATTAATTGCAGACTCTAGGAGGCTGATTTTATAAAAACATTTCTCAACCAAGTCGCTAACACAAGTTAAGGCTGCTCCTAACCCAAAATCATTCACTCCTGTAGAGAACTCAGTCATAACTCCCTTAGTGTTAGCTACACTCTGCGCTGATGGCAATAAGGTCAGCTCTGTTTGTGTACCAACTGAAATATTTTTCAGTGAAGAGAAGGTACCAATGCTGCCCTTGCCCTTAGATTTACTTATCTCTGTGTCCCGTTTTCTTTTGTTTAACCGTGGCTCAATCTTATCTTTGGTCACATTTTTTGCGGCCCTGGCCCTAGTAGCTCTATTAGGAACCACTGAAGAGCTTGAAATTTCTTCAGAGGAAGATAAAAAAGGAATAGAGTTCAATGGGACACTTGTAGCAATATTCGGTGGAATCTCCTTATCAATGTCCCCCAGTACAGGTGAAGAGATGCCAGTTGTTAAGTGTCTCTGTAAAATAGCAGGGTCTAAGGAAAGACGTCTCTCAGTCAAATGAATTTCGTGGGTTAAGAGTGACTCCGCTCTTACTAAAAAGGCATCTAAGGTGCCAGCAACCCCCTTGCGTTTTTCCATTTTCTTTTAGACGACTAATTGAATCAAACAACCCAGGTATTCTCTATGCTTTAAGCTCTTGCACAGTACCTTAGATATTCTTTTGAATTAGGAATTTTCACAATAGCAAAGTGCACAATCTGAGCTTCTCAGAGGGGTGGCCCAGCCCAGCCTCAATCTGTCTCTGACGGGCTCAGACGGGCCCGCCCTTGGCCCGGGCTTCGCCCGGCACCTCCCGCGCACGTCCCGCGCTGTGGGTGTAGAGGCTGCGCTTTATGCGCGAAGATGGTCCGGTGCCTCCCCCTCGTCAGCAGGACCCGAAACACCTGGGTAGGCTCGCGTTGCACCCTGGGTGATGTAGTCCTCCAAAGGGTGATAAAGCGGAATACGGCGTCCAAAACAGGCGTCCAAATAGGCGTTAGCAAGGATCAGCGCCCACAACAAGGATCGACAGTGTCACCAGGAAAGGACGTTAAAACAACAGCGGGACCCACGCTGCGGGGGTAGAGGCTGCGCTTTATGCGCGAAGATGGTCCGGTGCCTCCCCTCGTCAGCAGGACCCGAAACACCTGGGTAGGCTCGCGTTGCACCCTGGGTGATGTAGTCCTCCAAAGGGTGATAAAGCGGGATACGGCGTCCAAAACAGGCGTCCAAATAGGCGTTAGCAAGGATCAGCGCCCACAACAAGGATCAACAGTGTCACCAGGAAAGGACGTTAAAACAACAGCGGGACCCACGCTGCGGGGGTAGAGGCTGCGCTTTATGCGCGAAGATGGTCCGGTGCCTCCCCTCGTCAGCAGGACCCGAAACACCTGGGTAGGCTTGCGTTGCACCCTGGGTGATGTAGTCCTCCAAAGGGTGATAAAGCGGGATACGGCGTCCAAAACAGGCGTCCAAATAGGCGTTAGCAAGGATCAGCGCCCACAACAAGGATCGACAGTGTCACCAGGAAAGGACGTTAAAACAACAGCGGGACCCACGCTGCGGGGTAGAGGCTGCGCTTTATGCGCGAAGATGGTCCGGTGCCTCCCCCTCGTCAGCAGGACCCGAAACACCTGGGTAGGCTCGCGTTGCACCCTGGGTGATGTAGTCCTCCAAAGGGTGATAAAGCGGGATACGGCGTCCAAAACAGGCGTCCAAATAGGCATTAGCAAGGATCAGCGCCCACAACAAGGATCGACAGTGTCACCAGGAAAGGACGTTAAAACAACAGCGGGACCCACGCTGCGGGGGTAGAGGCTGCGCTTTATGCGCGAAGATGGTCCGGTGCCTCCCCTCGTCAGCAGGACCCGAAACACCTGGGTAGGCTCGCGTTGCACCCTGGGTGATGTAGTCCTCCAAAGGGTGATAAAGCGGGATACGGCGTCCAAAACAGGCGTCCAAATAGGCGTTAGCAAGGATCAGCGCCCACAACAAGGATCGACAGTGTCACCAGGAAAGGACGTTAAAACAACAGCGGGACCCACGCTGCGGGGGTAGAGGCTGCGCTTTATGCGCGAAGATGGTCCGGTGCCTCCCCTCGTCAGCAGGACCCGAAACACCTGGGTAGGCACGCGTTGCACCCTGGGTGATGTAGTCCTCCAAAGGGTGATAAAGCGGGATACGGCGTCCAAAACAGGCGTCCAAATAGGCGTTAGCAAGGATCAGCGCCCACAACAAGGATCGACAGTGTCACCAGGAAAGGACGTTAAAACAACAGCGGGACCCACGCTGCGGGGGTAGAGGCTGCGCTTTATGCGCGAAGATGGTCCGGTGCCTCCCCCTCGTCAGCAGGACCCGAAACACCTGGGTAGGCTCGCGTTGCACCCTGGGTGATGTAGTCCTCCAAAGGGTGATAAAGCGGGATACGGCGTCCAAAACAGGCGTCCAAATAGGCGTTAGCAAGGATCAGCGCCCACAACAAGGATCGACAGTGTCACCAGGAAAGGACGTTAAAACAACAGCGGGACCCACGCTGCGGGGGTAGAGGCTGCGCTTTATGCGCGAAGATGGTCCGGTGCCTCACCCTCGTCAGCAGGACCCGAAACACCTGGGTAGGCTCGCGTTGCACCCTGGGTGATGTAGTCCTCCAAAGGGTGATAAAGCGGGATACGGCGTCCAAAACAGGCGTCCAAATAGGCGTTAGCAAGGATCAGCGCCCACAACAAGGATCAACAGTGTCACCAGGAAAGGACGTGAAAAACAACAGCGGGACCCACGCTGCGGGGGTAGAGGCTGCGCTTTATGCGCGAAGATGGTCCGGTGCCTCCCCCTCGTCAGCAGGACCCGAAACACCTGGGTAGGCTCGCGTTGCACCCTGGGTGATGTAGTCCTCCAAAGGGTGATAAAGCGGGATACGGCGTCCAAAACAGGCGTCCAAATAGGCGTTAGCAAGGATCAGCGCCCACAACAAGGATCGACAGTGTCACCAGGAAAGGACGTTAAAACAACAGCGGGACCCACGCTGCGGGGGTAGAGGCTGCGCTTTATGCGCGAAGATGGTCCGGTGCCTCCCCTCGTCAGCAGGACCCGAAACACCTGGGTAGGCACGCGTTGCACCCTGGGTGATGTAGTCCTCCAAAGGGTGATAAAGCGGGATACGGCGTCCAAAACAGGCGTCCAAATAGGCGTTAGCAAGGATCAGCGCCCACAACAAGGATCGACAGTGTCACCAGGAAAGGACGTTAAAACAACAGGGGGAATTCATATTCAGGGTACAGAGTGTCCATGTGCAGACCATGGGAGTTTGTTCATATTCGGGGTGCAGTGCGTCCATGTGCTGAGCATGGGTTTTTGTTCGTATTCGGGGTACAGTGCGTCCATGTGCAGAGCATGGGAGTTTGTTCATATTTGGGTTACAGTGCGTCCATGTGCAGAGCATGGGGAGCTTGTTCGTATCCAGGGTACAGTGCGTCCATGTGCAGAGCATGGGAGTTTGTTCATATTCAGGGTACAGTGCGTCCATGTGCAGAGCATGGGAGTTTGTTCGTATTCAGGGTAGAGTCCGTCCATGTGCAGAGCATGGGAGTTTGTTCATATTCAGGGTACAGTTCGTCCATGTGCAGAGCATGGGAGTTTATTCGTATTCGGGGTACAGTGCGTCCATGTGCAGAGCATGGGAGTTTGTTCATATTCGGGGTACTTTGTGTCCATGTGCAGAGCATGGGAGTTTGTTCATATTCGGGGTACAGTGCGTCCATGTGCAGAGCATGGGAATTTGTTCGTATTTGGGGTACAGTGCGTCCATGTGCAGAGCATGGGAGTTTGTTTGTATTCGGGGTACAGTGTCCATGTGCAGAGCATGGGAGTTTGTTCGTATTCAGGGCACAGTGCGTCCATGTGCAGAGCATGGGAGTTCGTTCATACTCAGGGTACAGTGCGTCCATGTGCAGAGCATGGGGAGTTTGTTTGTATTTGGGGTACAGAGTGTCCATGTGCAGAGCATGGGAGTTTGTTTGTATTCAGGGTACAGTGCGTCCATGTGCAGAGCATGGGAGTTTGTTCATATTCAGGGTACAGTGCGTGCATGTGCAGAGAATTGGAGTTTGTTCATATTCGGGGTACAGTGCGTCCATGTTCAGAGCAAGGGAGTTTGTTCGTATTCGGGGTACAGTGCATCCCTGTGCAGAGCATGGGAGTTTGTTCATATTCAGGGTACAGTGCGTCCATGTGCAGAGCATGGGAGTTTGTTCGTATTCAGGGTACAGTGCGTCCATGTGCAGAGCATGGTAGTTTGTTCATATTCAGGGTACAGTGCGTCCATGTGCAGAGCATGGGAGTTTGTTTGCATTCGGGGTACAGTGTCCATGTGCAGAGCATGGGGAGTTTGTTCATATTCATGGGACAATGCGTCCATGTGCAGAGCATGGGAGTTTGTTCGTATTCAGGGTACAGTGCATCCATGTGCAGAGCATGGGAGTTTGTTCGTATTCAGGGTACAGTGCATCCATGTGGAGAGCATGGGAGTTTGTTCATATTTGGGGTACAGTGTGTCCATGTGCAGAGCATGAGAGTTTGTTCTTATTCAGGGGACAAAGTGTACATGTGCAGAGCATGGGAGTTTGTTCATAATTGGGGCACAAAGTGTCCAAGTGCAGAGCATGGAGAGTTTGTTCGTATTCGGGGTAGAGTGCGTCCATGTGCAGAGCATGGGAGTTTGTTCATATTCGGGGTACAGTGCGTCTATGTGCAGAGCATGGGAGTTTGTTCATATTTGGGGTACAGTGCGGCCATGTTCAGAGCATGGGGAGTTTGTTCGTATTCAGGGTACAGAGTGCCCACGTGCAGAGCATAGGGAGTTTGTTCGTTTCCGGGGTACAGTGTGTCCATGTGCAGAGCGAGGGAGTTTGTTCGTATTGGGGGTACAGTGCGTCCATGTGCAGAGCATGGGGAGTTTGTTCATATTCAGGGTACAGAGTGTCCATGTGCAGAGCATGGGAGTTCATATTCAGGATAAAGAGTGTCCATGTGCAGAGCATGGAAGTTTGTTCATATTCAGGATACAGAGTGTCAATGTGCAGAGCATGGGAGTTTGTTCACATTTGTGGTACAGAGTGTCCATGTGCAGAGCATGGGAGTTTATTTATATTGAGGATACAGTGTCCATGTGCAGAGCATGGGGAGTTTGTTCATATTCAGGGTACAAAGTGTCCATATGCCGAGCATGGGAAGTTTGTTCATATTCAGGGTACAAAGTGCCCAGGTGCAGAGCAGGGGGAATTCATAATCAGGGTACAGAGTGTCCATGTGCAGACCATGGGAGTTTGTTCATATTCGGGTGCAGTGCGTCCATGTGCTGAGCATGGGTTTTTGTTCGTATTCGGGGTACAGTGCTTCCATGTGCAGAGCATGGGAGTTTGTTCATATTTGGGTTACAGTGCGTCCATGTGCAGAGCATGGGGAGCTTGTTCGTATCCAGGGTACAGTGCGTCCATGTGCAGAGCATGGGAGTTTGTTCACATTCAGGGTACAGTGCGTCCATGTGCAGAGCATGGGAGTTCGTTCGTATTCAGGGTACAGTGCGTCCATGTGCAGAGCATGGGAGTTTGTTCGTATTCGGGGTACTTTGTGTCCATGTGCAGAGCATGGGAGTTTGTTCATATTCGGGGTACAGTGCGTCCATGTGCAGAGCATGGGAGTTTGTTCGTATTCGGGGTACTTTGTGTCCATGTGCAGAGCATGGGAGTTTGTTCATATTCGGGGTACAGTGCGTCCATGTGCAGAGCATGGGGAGTTTGTTTGTATTTGGGGTACAGCGTGTCCATGTGCAGAGCATGGGAGTTTGTTCGTATTTGGGGTACAGTGCGTCCATGTGCAGAGCATGGGAGTTTGTTTGTATTCGGGGTACAGTGTCCATGTGCAGAGCATGGGAGTTTGTTTTTATTCGGGGTACAGTGTGTCCATATGCAGAGCATGGGAGTTTGTTCATAGTTGGGGTACAGTGCGTCCATGTGCAGAGCATGGGAGTTCGTTCAGACTCAGGGTACAGTGCGTCCATGTACAGAGCATGGGTAGTTTGTTTGTATTTGGGGTACAGAGTGTCCATGTGCAGAGCATGGGTGTTTGTTCATGTTCGGGTTACAGTGCGTCCATGTGCAGGGCATGGAGAGTTTGTTCGTATTCAGGGTACAGAGTGTCCATGTGCAGAGTGTGGGAGTTTGTTCATATTCGAGGTACAGTGCGTGCATGTGTAGGGCATGGGAATTTGTTCGTATTCGGGGTACAGTGCGTCCATGTGCAGAGCATGGGAGTTTATTCATATTTGGGGTGCAGTGCATCCATGTGCAGAGCATGGGAGTTTGTTCGTATTCAGGGGACAGTGCGTCCATGTGCAGAGCATGGGAGTTCGTTCATACTCAGGGTACAGTGCGTCCATGTGCAGAGCATGGGGAGTTTGTTTGTATTTGGGGTACAGAGTGTCCATGTGCAGAGCATGGGAGTTTGTATTCAGGGTACAGTGCGTCCATGTGCAGGGCATGGGAGTGGTACAGTGCGCCATGTACAGAGCATGGGGAGTTTGTTCGTATTCAGGGTGCAGAGTGTCCATATGCAGAGCATGGGAGTTTGTTCTTATTCAGGGTACAGTGTGTCCATGTGCAGAGCATAGGTGTTTGTTCGTATTCGGGGGCAGTGCGTCCATGTGCAGAGCATGGGAGTTTGTTCATATTTGGGGTGCAGTGCGTCCATGTGCAGAGCATGGGAGTTTGTTCGTATTCAGGGGACAAAGTGTCCAAGTGCAGAGAATGGGAGTTTGTTCATATTTGGAGTACAAAGTATCAATGTGCAGAGCATGGGGAGTTTGTTCGTATTTGGGGTACAGTGCGTCCATGTGCAGAGCATGAGAGTTTGTTCATATTCGGGGTACAGTGCGTCTATGTGCAGAGCATGAGAGTTTGTTCATATTTGGGGTACAGTGCGTCAATGTGCAGAGCATGGGGAGTTTGTTTGTATTCAGGGTTCAGAGTGCCCATGTGCAGAGCATGGGGAGTTTTTTCGTATTCAGGGTACAGTGTGTCCATGTGCAGAGCATGGGAGTTTGCTCGTATTCCGGGTACAGTGCGTATATGTGCAGAGCATGGGGAGTTTGTTTGTGTTCAGGGTACAGAGTGTACATGTGCAGAGCATGGGAGTTCATATTTGTGGTACAGAGTGTCCATGTGCAGAGCATGGGAGTTTATTTATATTGAGGATACAGAGTGTCCATGTGCAGAGCATGGGGAGTTTGTTCATATTCAGGGTACAAAGTGTCCATATGCCGAGCATGGGAAGTTTGTTCATATTCAGGGTACAAAGTGCCCAGGTGCAGAGCAGGGGGAATTCATATTCAGGGTACAGAGTGTCCATGTGCAGACCATGGGAGTTTGTTCATATTCGGGGTGCAGTGCGTCCATGTGCTGAGCATGGGTTTTTGTTCGTATTCGGGGTACAGTGCGTCCATGTGCAGAGCATGGGAGTTTGTTCATATTTGGGTTACAGTGCGTCCATGTGCAGAGCATGGGGAGCTTGTTCGTATCCAGGGTACAGTGCGTCCATGTGCAGAGCATGGGAGTTTGTTCATATTCAGGGTACAGTGCGTCCATGTGCAGAGCATGGGAGTTTGTTCGTATTCAGGGTAGAGTCCGTCCATGTGCAGAGCATGGGAGTTTGTTCATATTCAGGGTACAGTGCGTCCATGTGCAGAGCATGGGAGTTTATTCGTATTCGGGGTACAGTGCGTCCATGTGCAGAGCATGGGAGTTTGTTCGTATTCGGGGTAATTTGTGTCCATGTGCAGAGCATGGAAGTTTGTTCATATTCGGGGTACAGTGCGTCCATGTGCAGAGCATGGGGAGTTTGTTTGTATTTCGGGTACAGAGTGTCCATGTGCAGAGCATGGGAATTTGTTCGTATTTGGGGTACAGTGCGTCCATGTGCAGAGCATGGGAGTTTGTTTGTATTCGGGGTACAGTGTCCATGTGCAGAGCATGGGAGTTTGTTCGTATTCAGGGGACAGTGCGTCCATGTGCAGAGCATGGGAGTTCGTTCATACTCAGGGTACAGTGCGTCCATGTGCAGAGCATGGGGAGTTTGTTTGTATTTGGGGTACAGAGTGTCCATGTGCAGAGCATGGGAGTTTGTTTGTATTCAGGGTACAGTGCGTCCATGTGCAGAGCATGGGAGTTTGTTCATATTCAGGGTACAGTGCGTGCATGTGCAGAGAATGGGAGTTTGTTCATATTCGGGGTACAGTGCGTCCATGTTCAGAGCAAGGGAGTTTGTTCGTATTCAGGGTACAGTGCGTCCCTGTGCAGAGCATGGGAGTTTGTTCATATTCAGGGTACAGTGCGTCCATGTGCAGAGCATGGGAGTTTGTTCGTATTCAGGGTACAGTGCGTCCATGTGCAGAGCATGGTAGTTTGTTCATATTCAGGGTACAGTGCGTCCATGTGCAGAGCATGGGAGTTTGTTTGCATTCGGGGTACAGTGTCCATGTGCAGAGCATGGGGAGTTTGTTCATATTCATGGTACAATGCGTCCATGTGCAGAGCATGGGAGTTTGTTCGTATTCAGGGTACAGTGCATCCATGTGCAGAGCATGGGAGTTTGTTCATATTCGGGGTACAGTGCGTCCATGTTCAGAGCAAGGGAGTTTGTTCGTATTCAGGGTACAGTGCGTCCCTGTGCAGAGCATGGGAGTTTGTTCATATTCAGGGTACAGTGCGTCCATGTGCAGAGCATGGGAGTTTGTTCGTATTCAGGGTACAGTGCGTCCATGTGCAGAGCATGGGAGTTTGTTTGCATTCGGGGTACAGTGTCCATGTGCAGAGCATGGGGAGTTTGTTCATATTCAGGGTACAGTGCGTCCATGTGCAGAGCATGGGAGTTTGTTCGTATTCAGGGTACAGTGCGTCCATGTGCAGAGCATGGGAGTTTGTTCATATTCAGGGTACAGTGCGTCCATGTGCAGAGCATGGGAGTTTGTTCGTATTCAGGGTACAGTGCGTCCATGTGCAGAGCATGGGAGTTTGTTTGCATTCGGGGTACAGTGTCCATGTGCAGAGCATGGGAGTTTGTTCATATTCAGGGTACAGTGCGTCCATGTGCAGAGCATGGGAGTTTGTTCGTATTCAGGGTACAGTGCGTCCATGTGCAGAGCATGGTAGTTTGTTCATATTCAGGGTACAGTGCGTCCATGTGCAGAGCATGGGAGTTTGTTTGCATTCGGGGTACAGTGTCCATGTGCAGAGCATGGGGAGTTTGTTCATATTCATGGTACAATGCGTCCATGTGCAGAGCATGGGAGTTTGTTCGTATTCAGGGTACAGTGCATCCATGTGCAGAGCATGGGAGTTTGTTCATATTCGGGGTACAGTGCGTCCATGTTCAGAGCAAGGGAGTTTGTTCGTATTCAGGGTACAGTGCGTCCCTGTGCAGAGCATGGGAGTTTGTTCATATTCAGGGTACAGTGCGTCCATGTGCAGAGCATGGGAGTTTGTTCGTATTCAGGGTACAGTGCGTCCATGTGCAGAGCATGGTAGTTTGTTCATATTCAGCGTACAGTGCGTCCATGTGCAGAGCATGGGAGTTTGTTTGCATTCGGGGTACAGTGTCCATGTGCAGAGCATGGGGAGTTTGTTCATATTCATGGTACAATGCGTCCATGTGCAGAGCATGGGAGTTTGTTCGTATTCAGGGTACAGTGCATCCATGTGCAGAGCATGGGAGTTTGTTCGTATTCAGGGTACAGTGCGTCCATGTGCAGAGCATGGTAGTTTGTTCATATTCAGGGTACAGTGCGTCCATGTGCAGAGCATGGGAGTTTGTTTGCATTCAGGGTACAGTGTCCATGTGCAGAGCATGGGGATTTTGTTCATATTCATGGTACAATGCGTCCATGTGCAGAGCATGGGAGTTTGTTCGTATTCAGGGTACAGTGCATCCATGTGCAGAGCATGGGAGTTTGTTCATATTTGGGGTACAGTGTGTCCATGTGCAGAGCATGAGAGTTTGTTCTTATTCAGGGGACAAAGTGTACATGTGCAGAGCATGGGAGTTTGTTCATAATTGGGGCACAAAGTGTCCAAGTGCAGAGCATGGAGAGTTTGTTCGTATTCGGGGTAGAGTGCGTCCATGTGCAGAGCATGGGAGTTTGTTCATATTCGGGGTACAGTGCGTCTATGTGCAGAGCATGGGAGTTTGTTCATATTTGGGGTACAGTGCGGCCATGTTCAGAGCATGGGGAGTTTGTTCGTATTCAGGGTACAGAGTGCCCACGTGCAGAGCATGGGGAGTTTGTTCGTTTCCGGGGTACAGTGTGTCCATGTGCAGAGCGAGGGAGTTTGTTCGTATTGGGGGTACAGTGCGTCCATGTGCAGAGCATGGGGAGTTTGTTCATATTCAGGGTACAGAGTGTCCATGTGCAGAGCATGGGAGTTCATATTCAGGATAAAGAGTGTCCATGTGCAGAGCATGGAAGTTTGTTCATATTCAGGATACAGAGTGTCAATGTGCAGAGCATGGGAGTTTGTTCACATTTGTGGTACAGAGTGTCCATGTGCAGAGCATGGGAGTTTATTTATATTGAGGATACAGTGTCCATGTGCAGAGCATGGGAAGTTTGTTCATATTCAGGGTACAAAGTGCCCAGGTGCAGAGCAGGGGGAATTCATAATCAGGGTACAGAGTGTCCATGTGCAGACCATGGGAGTTTGTTCATATTCGGGGTGCAGTACGTCCATGTGCTGAGCATGGGTTTTTGTTCGTATTCGGGGTACAGTGCTTCCATGTGCAGAGCATGGGTGTTTGTTCATATTTGGGTTACAGTGCGTCCATGTGCAGAGCATGGGGAGCTTGTTCGTATCCAGGGTACAGTGCGTCCATGTGCAGAGCATGGGAGTTTGTTCACATTCAGGGTACAGTGCGTCCATGTGCAGAGCATGGGAGTTCGTTCGTATTCAGGGTACAGTGCGTCCATGTGCAGAGCATGGGAGTTTGTTCGTATTCGGGGTACTTTGTGTCCATGTGCAGAGCATGGGAGTTTGTTCATATTCGGGGTACAGTGCGTCCATGTGCAGAGCATGGGAGTTTGTTCGTATTCGGGGTACTTTGTGTCCATGTGCAGAGCATGGGAGTTTGTTCATATTCGGGGTACAGTGCGTCCATGTGCAGAGCATGGGGAGTTTGTTTGTATTTGGGGTACAGCGTGTCCATGTGCAGAGCATGGGAGTTTGTTCGTATTTGGGGTACAGTGCGTCCATGTGCAGAGCATGGGAGTTTGTTTGTATTCGGGGTACAGTGTCCATGTGCAGAGCATGGGAGTTTGTTTGTATTCGGGGTACAGTGTGTCCATATGCAGAGCATGGGAGTTTGTTCATAGTTGGGGTACAGTGCGTCCATGTGCAGAGCATGGGAGTTCGTTCAGACTCAGGGTACAGTGCGTCCATGTACAGAGCATGGGTAGTTTGTTTGTATTTGGGATACAGAGTGTCCATGTGCAGAGCATGGGTGTTTGTTCATGTTCGGGTTACAGTGCGTCCATGTGCAGGGCATGGAGAGTTTGTTCGTATTCAGGGTACAGAGTGTCCATGTGCAGAGTGTGGGAGTTTGTTCATATTCGAGGTACAGTGCGTGCATGTGTAGGGCATGGGAATTTGTTCGTATTCGGGGTACAGTGCGTCCATGTGCAGAGCATGGGAGTTTATTCATATTTGGGGTGCAGTGCATCCATGTGCAGAGCATGGGAGTTTGTTCGTATTCAGGGGACAGTGCGTCCATGTGCAGAGCATGGGAGTTCGTTCATACTCAGGGTACAGTGCGTCCATGTGCAGAGCATGGGGAGTTTGTTTGTATTTGGGGTACAGAGTGTCCATGTGCAGAGCATGGGAGTTTGTATTCAGGGTACAGTGCGTCCATGTGCAGGGCATGGGAGTGGTACAGTGCGCCATGTACAGAGCATGGGGAGTTTGTTCGTATTCAGGGTGCAGAGTGTCCATATGCAGAGCATGGGAGTTTGTTCTTATTCAGGGTACAGTGTGTCCATGTGCAGAGCATAGGTGTTTGTTCGTATTCGGGGGCAGTGCGTCCATGTGCAGAGCATGGGAGTTTGTTCATATTTGGGGTGCAGTGCGTCCATGTGCAGAGCATGGGAGTTTGTTCGTATTCAGGGGACAAAGTGTCCAAGTGCAGAGAATGGGAGTTTGTTCATATTTGGAGTACAAAGTATCAATGTGCAGAGCATGGGGAGTTTGTTCGTATTTGGGGTACAGTGCGTCCATGTGCAGAGCATGAGAGTTTGTTCATATTCGGGGTACAGTGCGTCTATGTGCAGAGCATGAGAGTTTGTTCATATTTGGGGTACAGTGCGTCAATGTGCAGAGCATGGGGAGTTTGTTTGTATTCAGGGTTCAGAGTGCCCATGTGCAGAGCATGGGGAGTTTTTTCGTATTCAGGGTACAGTGTGTCCATGTGCAGAGCATGGGAGTTTGCTCGTATTCGGGGTACAGTGCGTATATGTGCAGAGCATGGGGAGTTTGTTTGTGTTCAGGGTACAGAGTGTACATGTGCAGAGCATGGGAGTTCATATTTGTGGTACAGAGTGTCCATGTGCAGAGCATGGGAGTTTATTTATATTGAGGATACAGAGTGTCCATGTGCAGAGCATGGGGAGTTTGTTCATATTCAGGGTACAAAGTGTCCATATGCCGAGCATGGGAAGTTTGTTCATATTCAGGGTACAAAGTGCCCAGGTGCAGAGCAGGGGAATTCATATTCAGGGTACAGAGTGTCCATGTGCAGACCATGGGAGTTTGTTCATATTCGGGGTGCAGTGCGTCCATGTGCTGAGCATGGGTTTTTGTTCGTATTCGGGGTACAGTGCGTCCATGTGCAGAGCATGGGAGTTTGTTCATATTTGGGTTACAGTGCGTCCATGTGCAGAGCATGGGGAGCTTGTTCGTATCCAGGGTACAGTGCGTCCATGTGCAGAGCATGGGAGTTTGTTCATATTCAGGGTACAGTGCGTCCATGTGCAGAGCATGGGAGTTTGTTCGTATTCAGGGTAGAGTCCGTCCATGTGCAGAGCATGGGAGTTTGTTCATATTCAGGGTACAGTGCGTCCATGTGCAGAGCATGGGAGTTTGTTCGTATTCGGGGTAATTTGTGTCCATGTGCAGAGCATGGGAGTTTGTTCATATTCGGGGTACAGTGCGTCCATGTGCAGAGCATGGGGAGTTTGTTTGTATTTGGGGTACAGAGTGTCCATGTGCAGAGCATGGGAATTTGTTCGTATTTGGGGTACAGTGCGTCCATGTGCAGAGCATGGGAGTTTGTTTGTATTCGGGGTACAGTGTCCATGTGCAGAGCATGGGAGTTTGTTCGTATTCAGGGGACAGTGCGTCCATGTGCAGAGCATGGGAGTTCGTTCATACTCAGGGTACAGTGCGTCCATGTGCAGAGCATGGGGAGTTTGTTTGTATTTGGGGTACAGAGTGTCCATGTGCAGAGCAAGGGAGTTTGTTCGTATTCAGGGTACAGTGCGTCCCTGTGCAGAGCATGGGAGTTTGTTCATATTCAGGGTACAGTGCGTCCATGTGCAGAGCATGGGAGTTTGTTCGTATTCAGGGTACAGTGCGTCCATGTGCAGAGCATGTTAGTTTGTTCATATTCAGGGTACAGTGCGTCCATGTGCAGAGCATGGGAGTTTGTTTGCATTCGGGGTACAGTGTCCATGTGCAGAGCATGGGGAGTTTGTTCATATTCATGGTACAATGCGTCCATGTGCAGAGCATGGGAGTTTGTTCGTATTCAGGGTACAGTGCATCCATGTGCAGAGCATGGGAGTTTGTTCATATTTGGGGTACAGTGTGTCCATGTGCAGAGCATGAGAGTTTGTTCTTATTCAGGGGACAAAGTGTACATGTGCAGAGCATGGGAGTTTGTTCATAATTGGGGCACAAAGTGTCCAAGTGCAGAGCATGGAGAGTTTGTTCGTATTCGGGGTAGAGTTCGTCCATGTGCAGAGCATGGGAGTTTGTTCATATTCGGGGTACAGTGCGTCTATGTGCAGAGCATGGGAGTTTGTTCATATTTGGGGTACAGTGCGGCCATGTTCAGAGCATGGGGAGTTTGTTCGTATTCAGGGTACAGAGTGCCCACGTGCAGAGCATGGGGAGTTTGTTCGTTTCCGGGGTACAGTGTGTCCATGTGCAGAGCGTGGGAGTTTGTTCGTATTGGGGGTACAGTGCGTCCATGTGCAGAGCATGGGGAGTTTGTTCATATTCAGGGTACAGAGTGTCCATGTGCAGAGCATGGGAGTTCATATTCAGGATAAAGAGTGTCCATGTGCAGAGCATGGAAGTTTGTTCATATTCAGGATACAGAGTGTCAATGTGCAGAGCATGGGAGTTTGTTCACATTTGTGGTACAGAGTGTCCATGTGCAGAGCATGGGAGTTTATTTATATTGAGGATACAGTGTCCATGTGCAGAGCATGGGGAGTTTGTTCATATTCAGGGTACAAAGTGTCCATATGCCGAGCATGGGAAGTTTGTTCATATTCAGGGTACAAAGTGCCCAGGTGCAGAGCAGGGGGAATTCATAATCAGGGTACAGAGTGTCCATGTGCAGACCATGGGAGTTTGTTCATATTCGGGGTGCAGTGCGTCCATGTGCTGAGCATGGGTTTTTGTTCGTATTCGGGGTACAGTGCTTCCATGTGCAGAGCATGGGAGTTTGTTCATATTTGGGTTACAGTGCGTCCATGTGCAGAGCATGGGGAGCTTGTTCGTATCCAGGGTACAGTGCGTCCATGTGCAGAGCATGGGAGTTTGTTCACATTCAGGGTACAGTGCGTCCATGTGCAGAGCATGGGAGTTCGTTCGTATTCAGGGTACAGTGCGTCCATGTGCAGAGCATGGGAGTTTGTTCGTATTCGGGGTACTTTGTGTCCATGTGCAGAGCATGGGAGTTTGTTCATATTCGGGGTACAGTGCGTCCATGTGCAGAGCATGGGAGTTTGTTCGTATTCGGGGTACTTTGTGTCCATGTGCAGAGCATGGGAGTTTGTTCATATTCGGGGTACAGTGCGTCCATGTGCAGAGCATGGGGAGTTTGTTTGTATTTGGGGTACAGCGTGTCCATGTGCAGAGCATGGGAGTTTGTTCGTATTTGGGGTACAGTGCGTCCATGTGCAGAGCATGGGAGTTTGTTTGTATTCGGGGTACAGTGTCCATGTGCAGAGCATGGGAGTTTGTTTGTATTCGGGGTACAGTGTGGCCATATGCAGAGCATGGGAGTTTGTTCATAGTTGGGGTACAGTGCGTCCATGTGCAGAGCATGGGAGTTCGTTCAGACTCAGGGTACAGTGCGTCCATGTACAGAGCATGGGTAGTTTGTTTGTATTTGGGGTACAGAGTGTCCATGTGCAGAGCATGGGTGTTTGTTCATGTTCGGGTTACAGTGCGTCCATGTGCAGGGCATGGAGAGTTTGTTCGTATTCAGGGTACAGAGTGTCCATGTGCAGAGTGTGGGAGTTTGTTCATATTCGAGGTACAGTGCGTGCATGTGTAGGGCATGGGAATTTGTTCGTATTCGGGGTACAGTGCGTCCATGTGCAGAGCATGGGAGTTTATTCATATTTGGGGTGCAGTGCATCCATGTGCAGAGCATGGGAGTTTGTTCGTATTCAGGGGACAGTGCGTCCATGTGCAGAGCATGGGAGTTCGTTCATACTCAGGGTACAGTGCGTCCATGTGCAGAGCATGGGGAGTTTGTTTGTATTTGGGGTACAGAGTGTCCATGTGCAGAGCATGGGAGTTTGTATTCAGGGTACAGTGCGTCCATGTGCAGGGCATGGGAGTGGTACAGTGCGCCATGTACAGAGCATGGGGAGTTTGTTCGTATTCAGGGTGCAGAGTGTCCATATGCAGAGCATGGGAGTTTGTTCTTATTCAGGGTACAGTGTGTCCATGTGCAGAGCATAGGTGTTTGTTCGTATTCGGGGGGCAGTGCGTCCATGTGCAGAGCATGGGAGTTTGTTCATATTTGGGGTGCAGTGCGTCCATGTGCAGAGCATGGGAGTTTGTTCGTATTCAGGGTACAGTGCGTCTATGTGCAGAGCATGAGAGTTTGTTCATATTTGTGGTACAGTGCGTCAATGTGCAGAGCATGGGGAGTTTGTTTGTATTCAGGGTTCAGAGTGCCCATGTGCAGAGCATGGGGAGTTTTTTCGTATTCAGGGTACAGTGTGTCCATGTGCAGAGCATGGGAGTTTGCTCGTATTCGGGGTACAGTGCGTATATGTGCAGAGCATGGGGTGTTTGATTGTGTTCAGGGTACAGAGTGTACATGTGCAGAGCATGGGAGTTCATATTCCGGATACAGAGTGTCCATGTGCAGAGCATGGTAGTTTGTTCATATTCAGGATACAGAGTGTCAATGTTGAGAGCATGGGAGTTTGTTCATATTTGGGGTACAGAGTGTCCATGTGCAGAGCATTGGAGTTTATTTATATTAAGGATACAAAGTGTCCATATGCAGAGCATGGACAGTTCATATTCAGGGTACAGAGTGTCCATGTGCCGACCATGGGAGTTTGTTCATATTCGGGGTGCAGTGCGTCCATGTGCAGAGCATGGGAGTTTGTTCGTATTCAGGGTACAAAGTGCCCATGTGCAGAGCATGGGGAGTTTGTTCGTATTCAGGGTAAAAAGTGCCCAGGTGCAGAGCATGGGGAGTTTATATTCAGGGTATGGGGAGTTTGTTCATATTTGGGGTACAGTGCGTCCATGTGCAGAGCATGAGAGTTTGTTCATATTCGGGGTACAGTGCGTCTATGTGCAGAGCATGAGAGTTTGTTCATATTTGGGGTACAGTGCGTCAATGTGCAGAGCATGGGGAGTTTGTTTGTATTCAGGGTTCAGAGTGCCCATGTGCCGAGCATGGGGAGTTTGTTCATATTCAGGGTAAAGAGTGTCCATGTGCAGAGCATGGGAGTTTGTTCGTATTCAGGGTACAGTGCGTCCATGTGCAGAGCATGGGAGTTTGTTCGTATTCGGGGTACAGTGCGTCCATGTGCAGAGCATGGGGAATTTGTTCATATTCAGGGTACAAATTGTCCATGTGCAGAGCATGGGAAATTTGTTCATATTCTGGGTACAAAGTGCCCAGGTGCAGAGCATGGGGAGTTCATGTTCTGGGTACAGAGTGTCCATGTGCAGACCATGGGAGGTTGTTCATATTCGGGGTACAGTGCGTCCATGTGCAGAGCATGGGAGTTTGTTCGGATTCAGGGTACAAAGTGTCCATGTGCAGAGCATGGGGAGTTTGTTCGTATTCAGGGAACAAAGTGTCCTTGTGCAGAACATGGGGATTTCATATTCAGGGTACAGAATGTCCATGTGCAAAGCATGGGAGTTTGTTCATATTCGGGGTACAGTGCGTCCATGTGCAGAGCATGGGAGTTTGTTCGCATTCCGGGTACAATGCTTCCATGTGCAAAGCATTGGAGTTTGTTCATTTTTGGGGTACAATGCATCCATGTGCAGAGCATTGGAGTTTGTTCGTATTCGGGGTACAGTGCTTGCATGTGCAGAGCATGGAAGTTTGTCCGTATTCGGGGTACAGTGCGTCCATGTGCAGAGCATGGGGAGTTTGTTCATATTCATGGTACAGAGTGTCCATGTGCAGAGCATGGGAGTTTATACGTATGCGGGGTACAGAGTGCCCAGGAGCAGAGCTTGGGGAGTTCATATTCAGGGTACAGAGTGTCCATGTGCAGACCATGGGAGTTTGTTCATATTCGGGGTACAAAGTGTCCATGTGCAGAGCATGGGAGTTTGTTCATATTTGGGGTACAGTGCGTCCATGCGCAGAGCATGGGGAGTTTGTCTGTATTAAGGGTACAGAGTGTCCATGTGGAAAGCATGGGAGTTTATACGTATTCGGGGTACAGAGTGTCCATGTGCAGAGCATGGGGAGTTTGTTCATATTCAGCGTACAAATTGTCCATGTGCAGAGCATGGGAACTTTGTTCATATTCAGGGTACAAATTGTCCATGTGCACAGCATGGGGAGTTTGTTCATATTCAGGGTGCAGTGCGTCCATGTGCAGAGCATGGGAGTTTGTTTGTATTCGGGTTACAGTGTCCATGTGCAGAGAATGGGAGTTTGTTCGTATTCGGGGTACAGTGTGTCCATGTGCAGAGCATGGGAGTTTGTTCGTATTCGAGGTACAGTGTGTCCATGTGCAGAGCATGGGAGTTTGTTCATATTCGGGTTACAGTGCGTCCATGTGTAGAGCATGGGGAGTTTGTTCGTATTCAGGGTAGAGAGTGTCCATGTGCAGAGCATGGGAGTTTGCTCGTATTCAGGGTACAGTGCGTCCATGTGCAAAGCATGGGAGTTTGTTTGTATTCAGGGTACAGTGCGTCCATGTGCAGGGCATGGGAGTTGTACAGTGCGCCATGTACAGAGCATGGGGAGTTTGTTCGTATTCAGGGTACAGAGTGTCCATGTGCAGAGCATGGGAGTTTGTTCGTATTCAGGGTACAGTGCGTCCATGTGCAGAGCATGGGAGTTTGTTCATATTCGGGGTACAGTGCGTCCATGTGCAGAGCATGGGAGTTTGTTCATATTTGGGGTACGGTACGTCCATGTGCAGAGCATGGGAGTTTGTTCGTATTCAGGCGACAAAGTGTCCAAGTGCAGAGAATGGGAGTTTGTTCATATTTGGAGTACAAAGTGTGCATGTGCAGAGCATGGGGAGTTTGTTCGTATTCGGGGTACAGTGCATCCATGTGCAGAGCATGGGAGTTTGTTCATATTTGGGGTACAGAGTGTCCATGTGCAGAGCATTGGAGTTTATTTATATTAAGGATACAAAGTGTCCTTATGCAGAGCATGGAGAGTTCATATTCAGGGTAGAGAGTGTCCATGTGCAGACCATGGGAGTTTGTTCATATTCGGGATGCAGTGCATCCATGTGCAGAGCATGGTTGTTTGTTTGTATTCCGGGTACAGTGTGTCCATGTGCAGAGCATGGGAGTTTGTTCATATTCAGGGTACAGTGCGTCCATGTGCAGAGCATGGGAGTTTGTTCGTATTCGGAGTACAGTGCGTCCATTTGCAGAGCATGGGGAGTTTGTTCGTATTCAGGGTACAGTGTGGCGATGTGCAGAGCATGGGAGTTTATACATATTCGGGGTACAGAGTGTCCATGTGCAGAGTGTCCATGTGCAGAGCATGGGGAATTTGTTCATATTGAGGGTACAAATTGTCCATGTGCAAAGCATGGGAAATTTGTTCATATTCAGGCAGGTGCAGAGCATGGGGAGTTCATATTCTGGGTACAGAGTGTCCATGTGCAGACTATGGGAGGTTGTTCATATTCGGGGTACAGTGCGTCCATGTGCAGAGCATGGGAGTTTTTTCAGATTCAGGGTACAAAGTGTCCATGTGCAGAGCATGGGAAATTTGTTCATATTCAGGGTACAAAGTGCCCAGGTGCAGAGCATGGGGAGTTCATATTCTGGGTACAGAGTGTCCATGTGCCGACCATGGGAGGTTGTTCATATTCGGGGTACATGGCGTCCATGTGCAGAGCGTGGCAGTTTGTTCGTATTCGGGGTACAGTGCTTGCATGTGCAGAGCATGGAAGTTTGTCCTGTCTTGTGGATTGTTACCTGCCTTGTTATGTTGGCCTAGGCCTGGCTGCCATGCTGCTTTTCTTTGCGCACGTTACACTGAGCCGGGCCTTCCTCGCCCTTTGCTCGTGCCAAGTTCTTTTGCACTGTCTGCATTTTCTGTTGTTCACCTTTTTGGGCTCAGTCTGCACAAACATGTACAAGGTCACATAACAATGTATTCTGGTTCTTCCTGATATGGCCAGTCTCGCGCACCCAGACATAACATTATGTGCAATTGCCATGAAGGATTTGATATGCTTTTAATACTGTGGTTTACTAGCGCTTAAACACACTTGGAGAAATCCCTTTCAGTGAGAAGAGCTATGATGTCCTGCTGATGTAATTCTGCATCTAGAGACTGAGGTATGGGGGTTCGCTAGTCAAAGCCCAGAGGTCTTCTATTATTATAATAAACTATCTTACTGCAAGGGGAGGGTGGTAATGTTATTTATACGTTTATCCACTGAGCTCTGAGATGCTTTCCCCGTTTGTATTCTATGGAATTGTAACCATGCTGCTTATATTAGTCATATGCATTATGCTATTAGTACTGACACGTGTACTGTACATTAGAGCACGTAAGTTGGAATAAACATTTTAACCTATCCAGTGTCTCTTCCTACGCATCTTGTGGACAAGTACGAGTGAGTGACGAAAGAGTGTTCTTGCTTCTGCGAGTCCTGAGATAAAGATACCGTGTTCTGGGTTGTCCAAACATTAGTACTTGGGTGCTAATGGGATGCTAAGCTAGTTGGGTTGGGGTTTTTGGGTGCTACGGTATATGGTGGCAAACCACTGTATTCCGGGGTCCCATTTTCCTGTGCATAGCTCTGTGTATGTGCAGAAACCTTATGACATGGCGCGACCACCGTGGGGCAGCTTATCTGCGAGACGCTTGAGTAGTACTTGTGCTTGTCCACAAACCCCTCGCGTACGCTTCCGGAGGCGTATGTGACGGTGATACCTCCTATATTGAATATTTTATAGGTTCTTTCAAGCTTGATGTTATTAAAAAGGTTAGTTAACAGACCCATTTTGTGCTCCCTGTTAGGTTGTCGAATATATCTGTTTAGTCATGGCTGGTGTGGCGATTGCTGCACATAGTCGAGGGGCACTCCGAGACCACTTACGGGTGTATGGAGTGCCTGATACAGGGATCGAGTTGGTCTTTGTGGTTCAAGCCGATCCGGCTTACCACTTTGAGGTGTTTTACACTTGGATCACTTTTGAAGCGGTGGAGGCAGATGATAATCTGTTTCATGAATATAAGCCCACCGCTATTCCTGCTGCCTATCGACCCTATACCACTCTTGAAGTACCTCTCACGGCTTGGCAGCACCGTGTTTGGTTTAATGGCGCCCTACCACAACCAACTACCGCAGTTCGTTTAGGCCCCTTGTCAATTCAGGGGGCCACTTGGCCTGTATTGGCCGGGTATACCCCGCATCCAAATTATCTGGCATTACCGCTTGCGGAACTGCGCACTATGCATACCGGAGTGGTGCGAGTGCATCGAGCCTTGGTGACATACGTTACAGGTAGCCTCCATGGAGCTGCTCCTGTAGTCGCAGGCCAACCAGCTATTGCAGCTGGAGTGACTATAAGTCCTGTCATGGTAAATTCTGTGATGGGCAAACGTCCACAAAATAAGGACGACTATCCTTACTGGCTTGCAGAAAAGTTCGATCAGATAGAAGCAGTGTTTCCACATACATCCCCAGTAGATAAACACCGCATCCTCACGATAAGTTTGCCAAAAGACATAATCCCCGATTTGACATCATGTGAAAACTGGGGTAAGGTATTCGCAGCAGTTTATTCAAAATGTTTTGGTACTCCTTCCATGACGGTTCTACCCTCTGTAATTAAAAAAGTACAAGACGAACATGGCCCTGAAGCGGCTGTGGAATTAGGGATGAGACTAGTGGGAGTGTTTGATGTAGTAGCTGAGCTGATCCTTGGAAATGTCAAGGGCGATGCTATGAACTTTCAAGTAGCGAATGCTTTGGCTTTGGTCCCAGAGTTGGACAGGCCTCGCGAATTACCGAAAATTATTGCCCGGGCTTATAAAACAATTGGAAGAAATAGCCTAGGCAACAAGCCTTTTGTAAAAATGCAAACTCAATCGCAACCACAAATTACACAAACAAAAAGTACATCTGAGAAAGATGATAGACCAGTCTTCACTAAAAAGAGTTGGAGACAGAAAAAACAGGGTAAGCAACAAAAGAAGCCGGGGTCGAGAGGCGCTTCCCCAGTTTCGGTTTCTTCTGAACGTACTTATGATTTACGTGATAGGTCGAGAATTAAATCACCAGAAAGGTTTCAGAGCTCTGATACGCGTTCTCCTCGTTCTTCACAGGCCCAGACGTCGTCACAGGCTGGTGGAGGAGGACGTCAAGATAGAGGAAGGGGCCGAGAGGCTCCCCAGGAGCGAGACCAACCTCGACAACAAGTCAGAGGGAAAGCAGAAGACTTTCACCTTCCTCGACCGCAATTTCAGAAGAAAAAGGTTGCCGCTGTTACAGCGAAATATGCCACAGACCGTGAGAACGAGACTCCTGAATTGGACGTGGGCAGTGACCCTCCTAGACAGCGCCGCGGAAGTTACCATAGTGCGGGAGGCGCTACGTCCTCATATGGAGGCGACAGCAACTGAAACATTCGTTACTGTAGAGACAGCTGACACCAGAGTGGCACCCCCTGACAGACTGTACAACATAGTCATCCAAATTGAAGGTGATATACCGCGTGAAATAACAGGGATTTTTGGGAAAATCTAACCTCTTCATATGACATTTTGTTAGCAGAGGTGGATTGGCCACCCCCATTCGTTCTCGCTGCACATAAAGGAGAGAAGGTTATCCTTCCAAGCTTTTCACGGCATGTCCCAAAAGACAAAGCTGAAGCACTTGCAGCTGAGTGGGCTGTGTACCTGGCTCCAGCGTTATACCGCAACCATGTGGGATGGGATGTAGAATCACCTCCCCATGCAATACCTTTGCGGTCACTACCGCAGCCACAACCCCAATATCCCATCAAACGGCAGGCAAAAGGCCCCGTCTCCGAAATTCTGACACAGTTGGAATATCAGGGAGTAATTGAACCATGCGTATCACCTATGAACAATCCCCTTTTCGTGGTTTCTAAACCCGATGGATCGTACCGCTTAGTTTTGGATTACCGGCATTTAAATACTCATTGTCGGAACTTTGCGGTGCAAAATACACACAGTTCTGCGCTTGTAGACAGTCTTGTTCGTAAAAAATACAAAACGACACTTGACCTTTCAAACGGTTTCTACACGCACAACCTAGCCCCGGAGAGTGGCCAATGGACCGAATTCACATCCGGTGGTAAATTATTCCAGTTCCGGCGATTACCCATGGGCTATAAAAATAGTCCGGGTATATTCGCCGCCCGTGTTGTTTCTTTGTTAAATGACATTGATCAAGACGCATGTTCGTACGTAGATGACATCTATCTGACAGACGACGAGTTATATCAGCATCTGTCCCGTGTGGACCGCATTATTCTTGAATTTGCGGAGCAGGGTTACAAATTTAACTTTGCTAAGTCACACATTGCTGAATTTACCGTTCTGTTCTTGGGCTATGAGCTCAACAACGAAGGTAAGGGCTTAGCCCCCATTTCTTGGAAAAATGTGCACATTTGTGCCCCCAAATACTCTGAAAAACTTCAGTCTTTGCTGGGTTTCCTGAATTTCGGGCGTACTTACATTCCCGAATATGCCCAGCGTATCAAGCCTTTGTATGCTTTGATACAACCTACATATTCAAGGTCTTGCTGGCTGCCTGAGCATACCTCAATTCTGCAGTCTTTGCAGACAGACCTATTAGAGTCTAAATATCTTTTGACTCGTGATAACCACACAAACCTGGTGATTAGAATTATTCCGGGGCGGTGGGATTCACCTACTTAACCTTTAATGAAGGTGATACAGTACCTATCGCATACAAGTCACATCTGTACACTTCCGCTGAATTGCGCTTTACATCTGTTGAAAAAGTTCTGACTGCAGTGCAAATGGCGATTCTAAAAGAACGCGCACTGGCACAGGGTAAGCGGATTCTGGTGGTAACACCCTGTCCTGCCCTGGAGGCAGTAACAAAGGCAAGTGTACCGAACTCAAAAGCAATGCATCCCCGTTGGATACAATGGGCTACATCTTTGACGTCTTCGGACGTCACTTTTGTCTTTGATTCTTCTCTTCAGACTCAGGAGTATTTACAGTATGAATTCGTTCATCCTCCTCCTTTGTTTTTACTGCCGCTTGAGGATTACAAATGTGTGATCTACACCGATGGTTCGGCGCAACCGGCCACTGGGTCCAAGCACGCTTATTCTGCTGCATGTGCTATTGTTGCGGGATCCTTTGTGGATGGCAAGTTCAAATCCACTGTAGTGCATACTCGCACACTTGGAGATAGTACCGCACAATTGGCCGAGCTGCATGCATTGCTACTTGCGCTTGAGTTCGCTTCTCAGGATGAGACTACTCTTATTGTATGTGATTCCTTCTACTGTGTACAATCTTACAATGACAATCTGTTTTTCTGGTCGAAAAATGACTACAAGGACGCAAAAGAGAGCACAATTAAGCATAAAATGCTTTGGGTTCGAGTGGCAGAATTGCAACAACGTATGCCCCTCACACAGGTGGTTCACACCTTAGGCCATCAGCGGGTGGGCGCACACGCTATTGGTAACGATCTGGCAGATGAAGCTGCCCGTTCAGCAGTAGTCACGTGTTCAGTAGCAGCGGTTACCAGGTCCATGTCTAAAATAGACCCTGTAATATTAGCAGCTATTGCTGCAACCAAGGAAGGTAATAATTACCCTACAGGTTTCCCTTCCAAGTATTCTTACACATTAAGTCCCGATCAGGTTCCTTATGTAACTATACCTGACGTTGGAGATCGGCTGATCCCCAACGCGGACCGCAGGAGTGCCTTGATATCAGCTGCACACGAAGGCATGGCTTCGGCTCATGCAGGTGTGTCAGCTACAGTTTCCATCTTGCAGCAGCGTTATTGGTGGCGTGGGTTATATAAAGACACCCGTGCTTTTGTTCTTTCTTGCGACGTTTGTCAACAGATTAAGCCTTCCACGGTAACACGTCCACCACAAACACCGCTCTGCATTGCTAACAGACCCTTTGGGTGTGTTTACTTGGATCACTGCGGTCCATTCTCATCAGACACTGCTTATAAATACATCTTAGTGGCAGTGGACTCGTGCACACGGTTTCTCTGGGTCTGGCCACAACGGAGTGCTGACGCCCGAAATGTAATCAGGGATTTGCGTGTCTTTGTGGGAATTTTCGCATGCAGCACCTTCCATTCGGACCAAGGTCCAGCGTTTGCCTCTAGGGCTTACAAGGATGCAATGGCTTCGCTTGGGGTGCGGGTGAAATTTTCGTCTCCGTATAGGCCTGAGGGCAACTCTATCGTTGAACGAATGAACCGTGACTTAAAGCAATCCTTAACAGCTAGGGTTTTAGGTACTGGCAGGAACTGGCTGGCCCATTTGTATACCGTTCAGCGTGCACTTAATAATCTCCCTAGAAGACCTCTGGGTGGGCGGACCCCATACGAAATGCTCTTTGGCATAAGAATGTTTGTGCCTGACCTTGAGGGTCCAGACATCGCGGCGCAATCCGCCAAGTTTGATGTAGATAATCATTCTGCTATGTTACAGGACTTACAAGAAGCCCGAGACAAACTTGCAACTACACATTTGCCTTCAGCCACAGATCCTGCGTTGCAGATTCCGGTAGCCGGCTGGCTTCCAAAGGTTGGAGAACTGGTTCGAGAGAAGGTTGAAAACAAGAAAGAATTCGGCCCCTCTTTTCGTGCACCGGTTCCAGTTCTGGGCTTGAAGGGAACACGTACAGTCATTTTACCACCGCTTCCTGGTCGCAAGGAGAACAGATACATCTCAGTGGAAAATGTCAAGCTACAGCGCCTGGCCGATCCTGAATAGTGTCACACCAGCGGTCTCTTGTCCTGCCATTTATCGGACATATGTTCGTGGCCCATCTACACGAACGGTCGCTGATGCTGTAATTGAGATGGTTGATTTGCCTGAATCCTCTCCTTTGCCTGAAACTATAATTGTTCCCCAACTCTCCACCAACAACGACGAGGACAAGTATACCTATCCTGCATCTGAATCGGTGGCGCATCAACCAACAACGCCACTTGGCCCGACTCGTTATTCCTTTGATTCGGATTCCACCTCTTCAAAGTCCCATCCAAGTTCAGTATTTTTGTATCCTGGTTTAGAGACAATTTTTGATTCCACCCTGGACATACATCTGGTTGGTACTTTTCTTGATTTTTTGTTCATGTCCATTGGCTTTGTCACAGTGTTTTTTCTACTAATCAATGGTCACTATTTACCTGAACGCTCTGCTGTAGACTATGTTTCTGGAACTTTGGCTCCTCATTCCTCGTCTCACATCATGAAGCGTGACCACACATTTGTGAACATTTCAGCTTTTCCAGTTGCTGATGGCATCGTATGGGATGCAGTGAACTATCAAATCCATGGTCCGACGGAAATTATTAATGTACCTAATGTCCTTCGTGTTTCAATGGGTGATGTAGTAAAAAATAACATTCATTCTGATGATTGGGATGTGCATGCCGTTGAAGCATTGTTTGCCGATTTAAAATATTATGCATCTTTTAATGCTGAAGATTTATATATGAATTCTGCGAATTATGCCGATTTGTATTGTTACCAACATTGGGGTAATCATTTTCTCCATAAGCCAAGTGCCCTGCGTAGTTCTGTTAACTACACCCAATGGGAACATTGTCCAAACCCCTTGCCAGGTAGCTCCCAAACTCTTCGAAATAAGTTTACCTATTTTACTGATTTTAATCGGTCTAACCCCGCATCCTATTATTTTAAACTAAATACCACGTCAACTCAGAAAGTTATGTTAACACACACCAAATTGCTTTATTCGGGTTCCTTTTTAAGTGCCCTAGCAGTGGGTGGTTATGAGTACTGGGAGAATACAGTAGATTTGAAATCAATTTGGGGCTCCAAGCCATGGCAGGTACAAGGAACCGAGGCATTGCACCGTGCTTGCCTTATCCCTACCCAAATTATGTTCCTAAATGATTCTATTTATCAGACTACGTGTTGGGGCTTAGCTACCACTAAACAATTAAACACGCCCTCGATTCCATCCCTGTCGAGTTTTCCCAATGATAGCTCACGTCTTAACCTGTCCCTGGCGACCCTACAGGCTCTGTTACAGAATAATTTGTTTAATGTTTCCGGAATCGATCTGTCACCCTGGTTGGTATGGCCTATATCATCTAATGCATGCCAAATGCGTTTTCACGACTCAGGTACTGGCTACACACAGGATAGGCCTGATCCGAGATTTACTGCTTCCCGTACTGTCACTACATATTCTGTTGGTAAATTATGCAAACAATGGCTACAACATTCGTCCCTTGATTCTGTTAAACAACATTTGTCCCTCCTTTCAGGCACTATTGATCTGTCCGACTTTGTTTTGGGACCTCGTGGTCCCCGACCTAAGAGATTCATTTATGAAACGTATAATGAACTCTGGAAGCTATCACAAATGGAAGCTGCTTCCCGTCTTCGGGAAATAGATCAAGCAAATATGGAAAAGGTGCTTGCTGTTGTTGACAATAGTATTAATACCCTGTCTTCTCGCATTTACACTTTAGAGAATATTGTGTCCTCTGTTGTTGATATTGTACAAGATGATGTTTCTGTGTTATATCATGGTCAGAATCAATTGCGCTCAGTTATGCAGTTTGCATGGACTTTACAAACACTTAAGTTAGGTAAAGTGCCTTGGCATTTTTTGAACACCTCTGCCTTATTTCTACCTTTTAACTTAACTGACAAACAGCAATTTATGTCCATGAAGGATGCAACTTACACTCTATTACATATCGAAAAGGTGGATCCTTTGCCGTTCTCTGTTGCAGAACTCGATTCTGCTGTATGGCTAGTCCATGGGGTTATAGCTTTACCATTTTCCTTGTTTGAATTTGACTCGTGCATGAAACATTATCCTGTGGGCCGTTACCGGCCATTGGGCAGTGCTTTCCTGCATGAACTCTGGTCCTTGCCTTTCATGTATAAATGCCTTCGGGACGGCAAGGAAGTCTTTCTCACGGGGGAGTACTGCGACTCGACTATAGGTCATTCGCTTATTTGTAAACACATTAAATTGCATGGCTCATGCAGCGTTTCCTCTCCTAATCTTGCTTGTGTGCTGAAAGGTATTCCTGCTCCTGTTATTTCACCTACTTTCACTCTCCTTTCCAATGGTAGTTATTTACTTTTAAATAACGAAAACTGTTGTGGCCTGCAGGCTGGCATTCCTTACATTGTAACAGTTTCGCACAGGGTTGTCTGCTGCAAAAATGTGCTGTTTCCTCCCCCTCACGGCAAGGTTGATATCTCTATTTGGCCTTCCATCCCTACCCTGGAAGCAGATTTCAATAGACTGAGCAGAATAAAGGCACTATTATTAAACGAGGAAGTTATGCTCACGTCCGCCCGGGAGACATTCATTCTCCAGGTGGCGAGTACCCACAGTGAAATACAGGCCCTTTTAAACACTAATCTCCCCCAACATTTTGGGGAGTTAATACATCGTATTTTTAACGCATCTAACACTGAAGGCCTAGTGCACTTTTTTAAGGTCGTGGGGTCGGGTTTGGTGTCCTCCTTCCAAACTATTTTTGGTGTCATCCCGGCTTTCATACATTCTATTTTTTCCAGTGTCTTTGGCGGTTTCCCATTGATCCTCGCTTTAGCGGCTGGTGTCTTGCTCTTAATTTGCTTTCTGCGCAATGGCTGCTCCCCGATGGGACCTGCTCGATCCAGAACGCCTCCAGCTGCTCCGTGAGCGCCTTTTGGCTGGTTTTGGTGTCTTGCCATTGGCGACACTGAGTGTGTCATATACTCTTTCATTTCGCTTTGCGTATTTCACTTGCGTGCAACCTGTGATGACTTGTGTCCGCTGTCCTTTCACCTGGACTCTGGATTATTGCCTCTCCAATTCGTCATTGTCTGTTCCGGATTTTGTTCAGTTGATGGGTCCCTTAGAGGCCCATGAGCAGGACTGTTCCGTTGCTGGCTGTATGGCACGTGCGGCTGCACTGGGGATTTTGGCGCAATGGGATATCTGGGCGGCTGCCCAGGATCTCCTACAACGAAGCTGTTTCAATTATCACGCAAGCTGTCCCGCATTGCTTCTGGATGCTCCCTTTGCTGAGGAGCATTCCTGCTCTTTTGAACTCATGGATTGGATGGCATCTATGTTTTTTGACGATTCCAATGATGAACTCTTGGAGGGTATGGCTTTTTCTGCACTTTCACTTTCATGGATTGACCTGCCCTTCGCCGTTTGGGCGCTCCCTGTGCTCCGACGTCAATTTTCTCCTCTGATGGGCCTCTGTCCTGGCCGCCAGACTGTCCAGGGGAGGGTGTCTTGTGGATTGTTACCTGCCTTGTTATGTTGGCCTAGGCCTGGCTGCCATGCTGCTTTTCTTTGCGCACGTTACACTGAGCCGGGCCTTCCTCGCCCTTTGCTCGTGCCAAGTTCTTTTGCACTGTCTGCATTTTCTGTTGTTCACCTTTTTGGGCTCAGTCTGCACAAACATGTACAAGGTCACATAACAATGTATTCTGGTTCTTCCTGATATGGCCAGTCTCGCGCACCCAGACATAACATTATGTGCAATTGCCATGAAGGATTTGATATGCTTTTAATACTGTGGTTTACTAGCGCTTAAACACACTTGGAGAAATCCCTTTCAGTGAGAAGAGCTATGATGTCCTGCTGATGTAATTCTGCATCTAGAGACTGAGGTATGGGGGTTCGCTAGTCAAAGCCCAGAGGTCTTCTATTATTATAATAAACTATCTTACTGCAAGGGGAGGGTGGTAATGTTATTTATACGTTTATCCACTGAGCTCTGAGATGCTTTCCCCGTTTGTATTCTATGGAATTGTAACCATGCTGCTTATATTAGTCATATGCATTATGCTATTAGTACTGACACGTGTACTGTACATTAGAGCACGTAAGTTGGAATAAACATTTTAACCTATCCAGTGTCTCTTCCTACGCATCTTGTGGACAAGTACGAGTGAGTGACGAAAGAGTGTTCTTGCTTCTGCGAGTCCTGAGATAAAGATACCGTGTTCTGGGTTGTCCAAACATTAGTACTTGGGTGCTAATGGGATGCTAAGCTAGTTGGGTTGGGGTTTTTGGGTGCTACGGTATATGGTGGCAAACCACTGTATTCCGGGGTCCCATTTTCCTGTGCATAGCTCTGTGTATGTGCAGAAACCTTATGACAGTCCGTATTCGGGGTACAGTGCGTCCATGTGCAGAGCATGGGGAGTTTGCTCATATTCATGGTACAGAGTGTCCATGTGCAGAGCATGGGAGTTTATACGTATTCGGTGTACAGAGTGCCCAGGAGCAGAGCTTGGGGAGTTCATATTCAGGGTACAGAGTGTCCATGTGCAGACCATGGGAGTTTGTTCATATTCGGGGTACAGAGTGTCCATGTGCAGAGCATGGGAGTTTGTTCATATTTGGGGTACAGTGCGTCCATGCGCAGAGCATGGGGAGTTTGTCCGTATTCAGGGTACAGAGTGTCCATGTGGAAAGCATGGGAGTTTATACGTATTCGGGGTACAGAGTGTCCATGTGCAAAGCATGGGGAGTTTGTTCATTTTCGGCATACAAATTGTCCATGTGCAGAGCATGGGAACTTTGCTCATATTCAGGGTACAAATTGTCCATGTGCAGAGCATGGGGAGTTTGTTCATATTCAGGGTGCAGTGCGTCCATGTGCAGAGCATGGGAGTTTGTTTGTATTCGGGGTACAGTGTCCATGTGCAGCGAATGGGAGTTTGTTCATATTCGGGGTACACTGTGTCCATGTGCAGAGCATGGGAGTTTGTTCGTATTCGAGGTACAATGTGTCCATGTGCAGAGCATGAGAGTTTGTTCATATTCGGGTTACAGTGCGTCCATGTGCAGAGCATGGGAGTTTGTTCGTATTCGGGGTACAGTGCGTCCATGTGCAGAGCATGGGAGTTTGTTCATATTCGGGGTACAGTGCATCCATGTGCAGAGCATGGGAGTTTGTTCAAATTTGGGGTACAGTACTTCCATGTGCAGAGCATGGGAGTTTGTTCGTATTCAGGGGACAAAGTGTCCAAGTGCAGAGAATGGGAGTTTGTTCATATTTGGAGTACAAAGTGTGCATGTGCAGAGCATGGGGAGTTTGTTCGTATTCGGGGTACAGTGCGTCCATGTGCAGAGCATGTGAGTTTGTTCATATTCGGGGTACAGAGCGTCCATGTGCAGAGCATGGGGAGTTTGTTCATATACAGGGTACAGAGTGCCCATGTGCAGAGTATGGGGAGTTTGTTCGTATTCGGGGTACAGTGCGTACATGTGCAGAGCAGGAGGAGTTTGTTCATATTCAGGGTACAGAGTGTCCATGTGCAGACCATGGGAGTTTGTTCATATTCGGGGTACAGTGCGTCCATGTGCAGACCATGGGAGTTTGTTCATATTCGGGGTACAGTGTGTCCACGTGCAGAGCATGGGAGTTTGTACGTATTCAGGGTACATAGTGTCCATGTGCAGAGCATGGGAGTTTATATGTATTCGGGGTGCAGAGTGTCCATGTGCAGAGCATGGGGAGTTTGTTCATATTCAGGGTACAAATTGTCCATGTGCAGAGCAAGGGAAGTTTGTTCGTTTTCAGGGTACAAAGTGCCCCGGTGCAGAACATGGGGAGTTCATATTCCGGGTACAGAGTGTCCGTGTGTAGAGCATGGGAATTTGTTCATATTCGGGGTACAGTGCGTCCATGTGCAGAGCATGGGAGTTTGTTCGGATTCAGGGTACAAAGTGTCCATGTGCAGAGCACGGGGAGTTTGTTCGTATTCAGGGAACAAAGTGCCCAGGTGCAGAGCACGGGGATTTCATATTCAGGGTACAGAATGTCCATGTGCAGTGCATGGGAGTTTGTTCATATTCGGGGTACAGTGCGTACATGTGCAGAGCATGGGAGTTTGTTCGCATTCGGGGTACAATGCGTCCATGTGCAGAGCATGGGAGTTTGTTTATATTCGGGGTACAGTGCGTCCATGTGCAGAGCATGGGAGGTTGTTCGTATTCGGGGTACAGTGCATCCATGTGCAGAGCATGGGGAGTTTGTTCGTATTCATGGTACAGAGTGTCCATGTGCAGAGCATGGGAGTTTATAGGTATTCGGGGTACATAGTGCCCAGGAGCAGAGCTTGGGGAGTTCATATTCAGGGTACAGAATGTCCATATGCAGACCATGGGAGTTTGTTCATATTCGGGGTACAGAGTGTCCATGTGCAGAGCATGGGAGTTTGTTCATATTCGGGGTACAGTGTCAATGTGCAGAGCATGGGAGTTTGTCCGTATTCAGGGTACAGAGTTACCATGTGGAGAACATGGGAGTTTATACGTAGTCGGGGTACAGAGTGTCCATGTGCAGAGCATGGGGAGTTTGTTCATCCTCAGGGTACAAATTGTCCATGTGCAGAGCATGGGAAGTTTGTTCATATTCAGGGTACAAAGTGCCCAGGTGCAGAGCATGGGGAGTTCATATTCAGGGTACAGAGTGTCCATGTGCAGACCATGGGAGTTTGTTCATAATCGGGGTACAAAGTGTCCATGTGCAGAGCATGGGGAGTTTGTTCGTATTCAGGGAACAAAGTACCCAGGTGCAGAGCATGGGGAGTTCATATTCAGTGTACAGAATGTCCATGTGCAGAGCATGGGAGTTTGTTCATATTCCGGGTCCAGTGCGTCCATGTGCAGAGCATGGGAGTTTGTTTGCATTCGGGGTACAATGCGTCCATGTGCAGAGCATGGGAGTTTGTTCACATTCGGGGTACAGTGCGTCCATGTGCAGAGCGTGGGAGTTTGTTCGTATTCGGGGTACAGTGCTTCCATGGTCAGCGCATGGAAGTTTGTCCGTATTCGGGGTACAGTGCGTCCATGTGCAGAACATGGGGAGTTTGTTTGTATTCATGATAAAGAGTGTCCATGTGCAGAGCATGGGAGTTTATACGTATTCGGGGTACAGAGTGCACAAGAGCAGAGCTTGGGAAGTTCATATTCAGGGTAGAGTGTCCATGTGCAGAGCATGGGAGTTTGTTCATATTCGGGGTACAGTGCATCCATGTGCAGAGCATGGGAGTTTGTTCAAATTTGGGGTACAGTACTTCCATGTGCAGAGCATGGGAGTTTGTTCGTATTCAGGGGACAAAGTGTCCAAGTGCAGAGAATGGGAGTTTGTTCATATTTGGAGTACAAAGTGTGCATGTGCAGAGCATGGGGAGTTTGTTCGTATTCGGGGTACAGTGCGTCCATGTGCAGAGCATGTGAGTTTGTTCATATTCGGGGTACAGAGCGTCCATGTGCAGAGCATGGGGAGTTTGTTCATATTCAGGGTACAGAGTGCCCATGTGCAGAGTATGGGGAGTTTGTTCGTATTCGGGGTACAGTGCGTACATGTGCAGAGCAGGAGGAGTTTGTTCATATTCAGGGTACAGAGTGTCCATGTGCAGACCATGGGAGTTTGTTCATATTCGGGTTACAGTGCGTCAATGTGCAGACCATGGGAGTTTGTTCATATTCGGGGTACAGTGTGTCCACGTGCAGAGCATGGGAGTTTGTACGTATTCAGGGTACATAGTGTCCATGTGCAGAGCATGGGAGTTTATATGTATTCGGGGTGCAGAGTGTCCATGTGCAGAGCATGGGGAGTTTGTTCATATTCAGGGTACAAATTGTCCATGTGCAGAGCATGGGAAGTTTGTTCGTTTTCACGGTACAAAGTGCCCCGGTGCAGAACATGGGGAGTTCATATTCCGGGTACAGAGTGTCCGTGTGTAGAGCATGGGAATTTGTTCATATTCGGGGTACAGTGCGTCCATGTGCAGAGCATGGGAGTTTGTTCGGATTCAGGGTACAAAGTGTCCATGTGCAGAGCACGGGGAGTTTGTTCGTATTCAGGGAACAAAGTGCCCAGGTGCAGAGCACGGGGATTTCATATTCAGGGTACAGAATGTCCATGTGCAGTGCATGGGAGTTTGTTCATATTCGGGGTACAGTGCGTACATGTGCAGAGCATGGGAGTTTGTTCGCATTCGGGGTACAATGCGTCCATGTGCAGAGCATGGGAGTTTGTTTATATTCGGGGTACAGTGCGTCCATGTGCAGAGCATGGGAGGTTGTTCGTATTCGGGGTACAGTGCATCCATGTGCAGAGCATGGGGAGTTTGTTCGTATTCATGGTACAGAGTGTCCATGTGCAGAGCATGGGAGTTTATAGGTATTCGGGGTACATAGTGCCCAGGAGCAGAGCTTGGGGAGTTCATATTCAGGGTACAGAATGTCCATATGCAGACCATGGGAGTTTGTTCATATTCGGGGTACAGAGTGTCCATGTGCAGAGCATGGGAGTTTGTTCATATTCGGGGTACAGTGTCAATGTGCAGAGCATGGGAGTTTGTCCGTATTCAGGGTACAGAGTTACCATGTGGAGAACATGGGAGTTTATACGTAGTCGGGGTACAGAGTGTCCATGTGCAGAGCATGGGGAGTTTGTTCATCCTCAGGGTACAAATTGTCCATGTGCAGAGCATGGGAAGTTTGTTCATATTCAGGGTACAAAGTGCCCAGGTGCAGAGCATGGGGAGTTCATATTCAGGGTACAGAGTGTCCATGTGCAGACCATGGGAGTTTGTTCATAATCGGGGTACAAAGTGTCCATGTGCAGAGCATGGGGAGTTTGTTCGTATTCAGGGAACAAAGTACCCAGGTGCAGAGCATGGGGAGTTCATATTCAGTGTACAGAATGTCCATGTGCAGAGCATGGGAGTTTGTTCATATTCCGGGTCCAGTGCGTCCATGTGCAGAGCATGGGAGTTTGTTTGCATTCGGGGTACAATGCGTCCATGTGCAGAGCATGGGAGTTTGTTCACATTCGGGGTACAGTGCGTCCATGTGCAGAGCGTGGGAGTTTGTTCGTATTCGGGGTACAGTGCTTCCATGGTCAGCGCATGGAAGTTTGTCCGTATTCGGGGTACAGTGCGTCCATGTGCAGAACATGGGGAGTTTGTTTGTATTCATGATAAAGAGTGTCCATGTGCAGAGCATGGGAGTTTATACGTATTCGGGGTACAGAGTGCACAAGAGCAGAGCTTGGGAAGTTCATATTCAGGGTAGAGTGTCCATGTGCAGACCATGGGAGTTTGTTCATATTCGGGGTACAGAGTGTCCATGTGCACAGCATGGGAGATTATACATATTCGGGGTACAGAGTGTCCATGTGCAGAGCATGGTGAATTTGTTCATATTCAGGGTACAAATTGTCCATGTGCAGAGCATGGGAAGTTTGTTCATTTTCAGGGTACAAAGTGCCCAGGTGCAGAGCATGGGGAGTTCATATTCCGGGTACAGAGTGTCCATGTGGAGAGCATGGGAGTTTGTTCATATTCGGGGTACAGTGTGTCCATGTGCAGAGCACGGGAGTTTGTTCGGATTCAGGGTACAAAGTGTCCATGTGCAGAGCATGGTGAGTTTGTTCGTATTCAGGGAACAAAGTGCCCAGGTGCAGAGCATGGGGATTTCAAATTCAGGGTACAGAATGTCCATGTGTAGTGCATGGGAGTTTGTTCATATTCGGGGTACAGTTCGTCCATGTGCAGAGCATGGGAGTTTGTTCGCATTCGGGGTACAATGCGTCCATGTGCAGAGCATGGGAGTTTGTTCATATTTGGGGTACAGTGCGTCCATGTGCAGAGCATGGGAGTTTGTTCGTATTCGGGGTATAGTGCTTCCATGTGCAGAGCATGGAAGTTTGTCCGTATTCGGGGTACAGCGTGTCCATGTACAGAGCATGGGAAGTTTGTTCATATTCAGGGTATAAAGTGCCCAGGTGCAGAGCATGGGGAGTTCATATTCAGGGTACAGAGTGTCCATGTGGAGACCATGGGAGTTTGTTCATATTCGGGTTATAGAGTGTCCATGTGCAGAGCATGGGAGTTTGTTCATATTCGGGGTACAATGCGTCCATGTACAGAGCATGGGAGTTTGTTCATATTCGGGGTACAGTGCGTCCATGTGCAGAGCATGGGAGTTTGTTCAAATTTGGGGTACAGTACTTCCATGTGCAGAGCATGGGAGTTTGTTCGTATTCAGGGGACAAAGAGTCCAAGTGCAGAGAATGGGAGTTTGTTCATATTTGGAGTACAAAGTGTGCATGTGCAGAGCATGGGGAGTTTGTTCGTATTCGGGGTACAGTGCGTCCATGTGCAGAGCATGGGGAGTTTGTTCGTATTCAGGGTACAGAGTGCCCATGTGCAGAGTATGGGGAGTTTGTTCGTATTCGGGGTATAGTGTGTCAATGTGCAGAGCATGGGAGTTTGTTCGTATTCGGGGTACAGTGCGTACATGTGCAGAGCAGGGGGAGTTTGTTCGTATTCGGGGTACAGTGCTTCCATGGTCAGCGCATGGAAGTTTGTCCGTATTCGGGGTACAGTGCGTCCATGTGCAGAACATGGGGAGTTTGTTTGTATTCATGATAAAGAGTGTCTATGTGCAGAGCATGGGAGTTTATACGTATTCGGGGTACAGAGTGCACAAGAGCAGAGCTTGGGAAGTTCATATTCAGGGTAGAGTGTCCATGTGCAGACCATGGGAGTTTGTTCATATTCGGGGTACAGAGTGTCCATGTGCACAGCATGGGAGATTATACATATTCGGGGTACAGAGTGTCCATGTGCAGAGCATGGTGAATTTGTTCATATTCAGGGTACAAATTGTCCATGTGCAGAGCATGGGAAGTTTGTTCATTTTCAGGGTACAAAGTGCCCAGGTGCAGAGCATGGGGAGTTCATATTCCGGGTACAGAGTGTCCATGTGGAGAGCATGGGAGTTTGTTCATATTCGGGGTACAGTGTGTCCATGTGCAGAGCACGGGAGTTTGTTCGGATTCAGGGTACAAAGTGTCCATGTGCAGAGCATGGTGAGTTTGTTCGTATTCAGGGAACAAAGTGCCCAGGTGCAGAGCATGGGGATTTCAAATTCAGGGTACAGAATGTCCATGTGTAGTGCATGGGAGTTTGTTCATATTCGGGGTACAGTTCGTCCATGTGCAGAGCATGGGAGTTTGTTCGCATTCGGGGTACAATGCGTCCATGTGCAGAGCATGGGAGTTTGTTCATATTTGGGGTACAGTGCGTCCATGTGCAGAGCATGGGAGTTTGTTCGTATTCGGGGTATAGTGCTTCCATGTGCAGAGCATGGAAGTTTGTCCGTATTCGGGGTACAGCGTGTCCATGTACAGAGCATGGGAAGTTTGTTCATATTCAGGGTATAAAGTGCCCAGGTGCAGAGCATGGGGAGTTCATATTCAGGGTACAGAGTGTCCATGTGGAGACCATGGGAGTTTGTTCATATTCGGGTTATAGAGTGTCCATGTGCAGAGCATGGGAGTTTGTTCATATTCGGAGTACAATGCGTCCATGTACAGAGCATGGGAGTTTGTTCATATTCGGGGTACAGTGCGTCCATGTGCAGAGCATGGGAGTTTGTTCAAATTTGGGGTACAGTACTTCCATGTGCAGAGCATGGGAGTTTGTTCGTATTCAGGGGACAAAGAGTCCAAGTGCAGAGAATGGGAGTTTGTTCATATTTGGAGTACAAAGTGTGCATGTGCAGAGCATGGGGAGTTTGTTCGTATTCGGGGTACAGTGCGTCCATGTGCAGAGCATGGGGAGTTTGTTCGTATTCAGGGTACAGAGTGCCCATGTGCAGAGTATGGGGAGTTTGTTCGTATTCGGGGTATAGTGTGTCAATGTGCAGAGCATGGGAGTTTGTTCGTATTCGGGGTACAGTGCGTACATGTGCAGAGCAGGGGAGTTTGTTCGTATTCAGGATACAGAGTGTCCATGTGCAGAGAATGGGAGTTCATATTCAGGATACAGAGTGTCCATGTGCAGAGCATGGTAGTTTGTTCATATGCAGGTCACAGAGTGCCAATGTGCAGAGCATGGGAATTTGTTCATATTCGGGGTACAGTGCGTCCATGTGCAGAGCATGGGAGTTTGTTCGCATTCGGGGTACAATGCGTCCATGTGCAGAGCATGGGAGTTTGTTCATATTCGGGGTACAGTGCGTCCATGTGCAGAGCATGGGAGGTTGTTCGTATTCGGGGTACAGTGCATCCATGTGCAGAGCATGGGGAGTTTGTTCGTATTCATGGTACAGAGTGTCCATGTGCAGAGCATGGGAGTTTATAGGTATTCGGGGTACAGTGCGTTCATGTGCAGAGCATGGGGAGTTCATATTCAGGGTACAGAGTTTCCATATGCAGACAATGGGAGTTTGTTCATATTCGGGGTACAGAGTGTCCATGTGCAGAGCATGGGAATTTGTTCATATTCGGGGTACAGTGTCAATGTGCAGAGCATTGGAGTTTGTCCGTATTCAGGGTACAGAGTTACCATGTGGAGAACATGGGAGTTTATACGTAGTCGGGGTACAGAGTGTCCATGTGCAGAGCATGGGGAGTTTGTTCATCCTCAGGGTACAAATTGTCCATGTGCAGAGCATGGGAAGTTTGTTCATATTCAGGGTACAAAGTGCCCAGGTGCAGAGCATGGGGAGTTCATATTCAGGGTACAGAGTGTCCATGTGCAGACCATGGGAGTTTGTTCGTATTCAGGGTACAAAGTGTCCATATGCAGAGCATGGGGAGTTTGTTCGTATTCAGGGAACAAAGTGCCCAGGTGCAGAGCATGGGGAGTTCATATTTAGTGTACAGAATGTCCATGTGCAGAGCATGGGAGTTTGTTCATATTCCGGGTCCAGTGCGTCCATGTGCAGAGCATGGGAGTTTGTTTGCATTCGGGGTACAATGCGTCCATGTGCAGAGCATGGGAGTTTGTTCACATTCGGGGTACAGTGCGTCCATGTGCAGAGCGTGCGAGTTTGTTCGTATTCGGGGTACAGTGCTTCCATGGTCAGCGCATGGAAGTTTGTCCGTATTCGGGGTACAGTGCGTCCATGTGCAGAACATGGGGAGTTTGTTTGTATTCATGATAAAGAGTGTCCATGTGCAGAGCATGGGAGTTTATACGTATTCAGGGTACAGAGTGCACAAGAGCAGAGCTTGGGAAGTTCATATTCAGGGTAGAGTGTCCATGTGCAGACCATGGGAGTTTGTTCATATTCGGGGTACAGAGTGTCCATGTGCACAGCATGGGAGATTATACATATTCGGGGTACAGAGTGTCCATGTGCAGAGCATGGTGAGTTTGTTCATATTCAGGGTACAAATTGTCCATGTGCAGAGCATGGGAAGTTTGTTCATTTTCAGGGTACAAAGTGCCCAGGTGCAGAGCATGGGGAGTTCATATTCCGGGCACAGAGTGTCCATGTGGAGAGCATGGGAGTTTGTTCATATTCGGGGTACAGTGTGTCCATGTGCAGAGCATGGGAGTTTGTTTGGATTCAGGGTACAAAGTGTCCATGTGCAGAGCATGGTGAGTTTGTTCGTATTCAGGGAACAAAGTGCCCAGGTGCAGAGCATGGGGATTTCATATTCAGGGTACAGAATGTCCATGTGTAGTGCATGGGAGTTTGTTCATATTCGGGGTACAGTTCGTCCATGTGCAGAGCATGGGAGTTTGTTCGCATTCGGGGTACAATGCGTCCATGTGCAGAGCATGGGAGTTTGTTCATATTTGGGGTACAGTGCGTCCATGTGCAGAGCATGGGAGTTTGTTCGTTTTTGGGGTATAGTGCTTCCATGTGCAGAGCATGGAAGTTTGTCTGTATTCAGGGTACAGCGTGTCCATGTGCAGAGCATGGGGAGTTTGTTTGTATTCATGGTACAGAGTGTCCATGTGCAGAGCATGGGAGTTTGTTCAAATTTGGGGTACAGTACTTCCATGTGCAGAGCATGGGAGTTTGTTCGTATTCAGGGGACAAAGTGTCCAAGTGCAGAGAATGGGAGTTTGTTCATATTTGGAGTACAAAGTGTGCATGTGCAGAGCATGGGGAGTTTGTTCGTATTCGGGGTACAGTGCGTCCATGTGCAGAGCATGGGGAGTTTGTTCGTATTCAGGGTACAGAGTGCCCATGTGCAGAGTATGGGGAGTTTGTTCGTATACGGGGTATAGTGTGTCCATGTGCAGAGCATGGGAGTTTGTTCGTATTCGGGGTACAGTGCGTACATGTGCAGAGCAGGGGAGTTTGTTCGTATTCAGGATACAGAGTGTCCATGTGCAGAGAATGGGAGTTCATATTCAGGATACAGAGTGTCCATGTGCAGAGCATGGTAGTTTGTTCATATGCAGGTCACAGAGTGCCAATGTGCAGAGCATGGGAATTTGTTCATATTTGGGGGTACAGAGTGTCCATGTGCAGAGCATGTGAGTTTATTTATATTAAGGTTACAGAGTGTCCATGTGCATAGCATGGGGAGTTTGTTCATATTCAGGGTACAAAGTGTCTATATGCAGAGCATGTGGAGTTCATATTCAGGGTACAGAGTGTCCATGTGCAGAGTATGGGGAGTTTGTTCGTATTCAGGGTACAGAGTGCCCATGTGCAGAGTATGGGGAGTTTGTTCGTATTCGGGGTATAGTGTGTCCATGTGCAGACCATGGGAGTTTGTTCATATTCGGGGTACAGTGCGTCCATGTGCAGACCATGGGAGTTTGTTCATATTCGGGGTACAGTGCGTCCATGTGCAGAGCATTGGAGTTTGTTCGTATTCAGGGTACATAGTGTCCATGTGCAGAGCATGGGAGTTTATACGTATTCGGGGTGCAGAGTGTCCATGTGCAGAGCATGGGGAGTTTGTTCATATTCAGGGTACAAATTGTCCATGTGCAGAGCATGGGAAGTTTGTTCATTTTCAGGGTGCAAAGTGCCCCGGTGCAGAGCATGGGGAGTTCATATTCCGGGTACAGAGTGTTCATGTGTAGAGCATGGGAGTTTGTTCATATTCGGGGTACAGTGCGTCCATGTGCAGAGCATGGGAGTTTGTTCGGATTCAGGGTACAAAGTGTCCATGTGCAGAGCATGGGGAGTTTGTTCGTATTCAGGGAACAAAGTGCCCAGGTGCAGAGCACGGGGATTTCATATTCAGGGTACAGAATGTCCATGTGCAGTGCATGGGAGTTTGTTCATATTCGGGGTACAGTGCGTCCATGTGCAGAGCATGGGAGTTTGTTCGCATTCGGGGTATAATGCGTCCATGTGCAGAGCATGGGAGTTTGTTCATATTCGGGGTACAGTGCGTCCATGTGCAGAGCATGGGAGGTTGTTCGTATTTGGGGTACAGTGCTTCCATGTGCAGAGCATGGAAGTTTGTCTGTATTCGGGGTACAGTGCATCCATGTGCAGAGCATGGGGAGTTTGTTCGTATTCATGGTACAGAGTGTCCATGTGCAGAGCATGTGAGTTTATAGGTATTCGGGGTACAGTGTGCCCAGGAGCAGAGCTTGGGGAGTTCATATTCAGGGTACAGAGTGTCCATATGCAGACCATGAGAGTTTGTTCATATTCGGGGTACAGAGTGTCCATGTGCAGAGCATGGGAATTTGTTCATATTCGGGGTACAGTGTCAATGTGCAGAGCATGGGAGTTTGTCCGTATTCAGGGTACAGAGTTACCATGTGGAGAACATGGGAGTTTATACGTATTCGGGGTACAGAGTGTCCATGTGCAGAGCATGGGGAGTTTGTTCATCCTCAGGGTACAAATTGTCCATGTGCAGAGCATGGGAAGTTTGTTCATATTCAGGGTACAAAGTGCCCAGGTGCAGAGCATGGGGAGTTCATATTCAGGGTACAGAGTGTCCATGTGCAGACCATGGGAGTTTGTTCATATTCGGGATACAAAGTGTCCATGTGCAGAGCATGGGAGTTTGTCCGTATTCAGGGTACAGAGTTACCATGTGGAGAACATGGGAGTTTATACGTATTCGGGGTACAGAGTGTCCATGTGCAGAGCATGGGGAGTTTGTTCATCCTCAGGGTACAAATTGTCCATGTGCAGAGCATGGGAAGTTTGTTCATATTCAGGGTACAAAGTGCCCAGGTGCAGAGCATGGGGAGTTCATATTCAGGGTACAGAGTGTCCATGTGCAGACCATGGGAGTTTGTTCATATTTGGAGTACAAAGTGTGCATGTGCAGAGCATGGGGAGTTTGTTCGTATTCGGGGTACAGTGCGTCCATGTGCAGAGCATGGGGAGTTTGTTCGTATTCAGGGTACAGAGTGCCCATGTGCAGAGTATGGGGAGTTTGTTCGTATTCGGGGTATAGTGTGTCAATGTGCAGAGCATGGGAGTTTGTTCGTATTCGGGGTACAGTGCGTACATGTGCAGAGCAGGGGGAGTTTGTTCGTATTCAGGATACAGAGTGTCCATGTGCAGAGAATGGGAGTTCATATTCAGGATACAGAGTGTCCATGTGCAGAGCATGGTAGTTTGTTCATATGCAGGTCACAGAGTGCCAATGTGCAGAGCATGGGAATTTGTTCATATTCGGGGTACAGTGCGTCCATGTGCAGAGCATGGGAGTTTGTTCGCATTCGGGGTACAATGCGTCCATGTGCAGAGCATGGGAGTTTGTTCATAATCGGGGTACAGTGCGTCCATGTGCAGAGCATGGGAGGTTGTTCGTATTCGGGGTACAGTGCATCCATGTGCAGAGCATGGGGAGTTTGTTCGTATTCATGGTACAGAGTGTCCATGTGCAGAGCATGGGAGTTTATAGGTATTCGGGGTACAGTGCGTTCATGTGCAGAGCATGGGGAGTTCATATTCAGGGTACAGAGTTTCCATATGCAGACAATGGGAGTTTGTTCATATTCGGGGTACAGAGTGTCCATGTGCAGAGCATGGGAGTTTGTTCATATTCGGGGTACAGTGTCAATGTGCAGAGCATGGGAGTTTGTCCGTATTCAGGGTACAGAGTTACCATGTGGAGAACATGGGAGTTTATACGTAGTCGGGGTACAGAGTGTCCATGTGCAGAGCATGGGGAGTTTGTTCATCCTCAGGGTACAAATTGTCCATGTGCAGAGCATGGGAAGTTTGTTCATATTCAGGGTACAAAGTGCCCAGGTGCAGAGCATGGGGAGTTCATATTCAGGGTACAGAGTGTCCATGTGCAGACCATGGGAGTTTGTTCGTATTCAGGGTACAAAGTGTCCATGTGCAGAGCATGGGGAGTTTGTTCGTATTCAGGGAACAAAGTGCCCAGGTGCAGAGCATGGGGAGTTCATATTTAGTGTACAGAATGTCCATGTGCAGAGCATGGGAGTTTGTTCATATTCCGGGTCCAGTGCGTCCATGTGCAGAGCATGGGAGTTTGTTTGCATTCGGGGTACAATGCGTCCATGTGCAGAGCATGGGAGTTTGTTCACATTCGGGGTACAGTGCGTCCATGTGCAGAGCGTGCGAGTTTGTTCTTATTCGGGGTACAGTGCTTCCATGGTCAGCGCATGGAAGTTTGTCCGTATTCGGGGTACAGTGCGTCCATGTGCAGAACATGGGGAGTTTGTTTGTATTCATGATAAAGAGTGTCCATGTGCAGAGCATGGGAGTTTATACGTATTCAGGGTACAGAGTGCACAAGAGCAGAGCTTGGGAAGTTCATATTCAGGGTAGAGTGTCCATGTGCAGACCATGGGAGTTTGTTCATATTCGGGGTACAGAGTGTCCATGTGCACAGCATGGGAGATTATACATATTCGGGGTACAGAGTGTCCATGTGCAGAGCATGGTGAGTTTGTTCATATTCAGGGTACAAATTGTCCATGTGCAGAGCATGGGAAGTTTGTTCATTTTCAGGGTACAAAGTGCCCAGGTGCAGAGCATGGGGAGTTCATATTCCGGGCACAGAGTGTCCATGTGGAGAGCATGGGAGTTTGTTCATATTCGGGGTACAGTGTGTCCATGTGCAGAGCATGGGAGTTTGTTTGGATTCAGGGTACAAAGTGTCCATGTGCAGAGCATGGTGAGTTTGTTCGTATTCAGGGAACAAAGTGCCCAGGTGCAGAGCATGGGGATTTCATATTCAGGGTACAGAATGTCCATGTGTAGTGCATGGGAGTTTGTTCATATTCGGGGTACAGTTCGTCCATGTGCAGAGCATGGGAGTTTGTTCGCATTCGGGGTACAATGCGTCCATGTGCAGAGCATGGGAGTTTGTTCATATTTGGGGTACAGTGCGTCCATGTGCAGAGCATGGGAGTTTGTTCGTTTTCGGGGTATAGTGCTTCCATGTGCAGAGCATGGAAGTTTGTCTGTATTCAGGGTACAGCGTGTCCATGTGCAGAGCATGGGGAGTTTGTTTGTATTCATGGTACAGAGTGTCCATGTGCAGAGCATGGGAGTTTGTTCAAATTTGGGGTACAGTACTTCCATGTGCAGAGCATGGGAGTTTGTTCGTATTCAGGGGACAAAGTGTCCAAGTGCAGAGAATGGGAGTTTGTTCATATTTGGAGTACAAAGTGTGCATGTGCAGAGCATGGGGAGTTTGTTCGTATTCGGGGTACAGTGCGTCCATGTGCAGAGCATGGGGAGTTTGTTCGTATTCAGGGTACAGAGTGCCCATGTGCAGAGTATGGGGAGTTTGTTCGTATACGGGGTACAGTGTGTCCATGTGCAGAGCATGGGAGTTTGTTCGTATTCGGGGTACAGTGCGTACATGTGCAGAGCAGGGGGAGTTTGTTCGTATTCAGGATACAGAGTGTCCATGTGCAGAGAATGGGAGTTCATATTCAGGATACAGAGTGTCCATGTGCAGAGCATGGTAGTTTGTTCATATGCAGGTCACAGAGTGCCAATGTGCAGAGCATGGGAATTTGTTCATATTTGGGGGTACAGAGTGTCCATGTGCAGAGCATGGGAGTTTATTTATATTAAGGTTACAGAGTGTCCATGTGCATAGCATGGGGAGTTTGTTCATATTCAGGGTACAAAGTGTCTATATGCAGAGCATGTGGAGTTCATATTCAGGGTACAGAGTGTCCATGTGCAGAGTATGGGGAGTTTGTTCGTATTCAGGGTACAGAGTGCCCATGTGCAGAGTATGGGGAGTTTGTTCGTATTCGGGGTATAGTGTGTCCATGTGCAGACCATGGGAGTTTGTTCATATTCGGGGTACAGTGCGTCCATGTGCAGACCATGGGAGTTTGTTCATATTCGGGGTACAGTGCGTCCATGTGCAGAGCATTGGAGTTTGTTCGTATTCAGGGTACATAGTGTCCATGTGCAGAGCATGGGAGTTTATACGTATTCGGGGTGCAGAGTGTCCATGTGCAGAGCATGGGGAGTTTGTTCATATTCAGGGTACAAATTGTCCATGTGCAGAGCATGGGAAGTTTGTTCATTTTCAGGGTGCAAAGTGCCCCGGTGCAGAGCATGGGGAGTTCATATTCCGGGTACAGAGTGTTCATGTGTAGAGCATGGGAGTTTGTTCATATTCGGGGTACAGTGCGTCCATGTGCAGAGCATGGGAGTTTGTTCGGATTCAGGGTACAAAGTGTCCATGTGCAGAGCATGGGGAGTTTGTTCGTATTCAGGGAACAAAGTGCCCAGGTGCAGAGCACGGGGATTTCATATTCAGGGTACAGAATGTCCATGTGCAGTGCATGGGAGTTTGTTCATATTCGGGGTACAGTGCGTCCATGTGCAGAGCATGGGAGTTTGTTCGCATTCGGGGTATAATGCGTCCATGTGCAGAGCATGGGAGTTTGTTCATATTCGGGGTACAGTGCGTCCATGTGCAGAGCGTGCGAGTTTGTTCGTATTCGGGGTACAGTGCTTCCATGGTCAGCGCATGGAAGTTTGTCCGTATTCGGGGTACAGTGCGTCCATGTGCAGAACATGGGGAGTTTGTTTGTATTCATGATAAAGAGTGTCCATGTGCAGAGCATGGGAGTTTATACGTATTCAGGGTACAGAGTGCACAAGAGCAGAGCTTGGGAAGTTCATATTCAGGGTAGAGTGTCCATGTGCAGACCATGGGAGTTTGTTCATATTCGGGGTACAGAGTGTCCATGTGCACAGCATGGGAGATTATACATATTCGGGGTACAGAGTGTCCATGTGCAGAGCATGGTGAGTTTGTTCATATTCAGGGTACAAATTGTCCATGTGCAGAGCATGGGAAGTTTGTTCATTTTCAGGGTACAAAGTGCCCAGGTGCAGAGCATGGGGAGTTCATATTCCGGGCACAGAGTGTCCATGTGGAGAGCATGGGAGTTTGTTCATATTCGGGGTACAGTGTGTCCATGTGCAGAGCATGGGAGTTTGTTTGGATTCAGGGTACAAAGTGTCCATGTGCAGAGCATGGTGAGTTTGTTCGTATTCAGGGAACAAAGTGCCCAGGTGCAGAGCATGGGGATTTCATATTCAGGGTACAGAATGTCCATGTGTAGTGCATGGGAGTTTGTTCATATTCGGGGTACAGTTCGTCCATGTGCAGAGCATGGGAGTTTGTTCGCATTCGGGGTACAATGCGTCCATGTGCAGAGCATGGGAGTTTGTTCATATTTGGGGTACAGTGCGTCCATGTGCAGAGCATGGGAGTTTGTTCGTTTTTGGGGTATAGTGCTTCCATGTGCAGAGCATGGAAGTTTGTCTGTATTCAGGGTACAGCGTGTCCATGTGCAGAGCATGGGGAGTTTGTTTGTATTCATGGTACAGAGTGTCCATGTGCAGAGCATGGGAGTTTGTTCAAATTTGGGGTACAGTACTTCCATGTGCAGAGCATGGGAGTTTGTTCGTATTCAGGGGACAAAGTGTCCAAGTGCAGAGAATGGGAGTTTGTTCATATTTGGAGTACAAAGTGTGCATGTGCAGAGCATGGGGAGTTTGTTCGTATTCGGGGTACAGTGCGTCCATGTGCAGAGCATGGGGAGTTTGTTCGTATTCAGGGTACAGAGTGCCCATGTGCAGAGTATGGGGAGTTTGTTCGTATACGGGGTATAGTGTGTCCATGTGCAGAGCATGGGAGTTTGTTCGTATTCGGGGTACAGTGCGTACATGTGCAGAGCAGGGGAGTTTGTTCGTATTCAGGATACAGAGTGTCCATGTGCAGAGAATGGGAGTTCATATTCAGGATACAGAGTGTCCATGTGCAGAGCATGGTAGTTTGTTCATATGCAGGTCACAGAGTGCCAATGTGCAGAGCATGGGAATTTGTTCATATTTGGGGGTACAGAGTGTCCATGTGCAGAGCATGTGAGTTTATTTATATTAAGGTTACAGAGTGTCCATGTGCATAGCATGGGGAGTTTGTTCATATTCAGGGTACAAAGTGTCTATATGCAGAGCATGTGGAGTTCATATTCAGGGTACAGAGTGTCCATGTGCAGAGTATGGGGAGTTTGTTCGTATTCAGGGTACAGAGTGCCCATGTGCAGAGTATGGGGAGTTTGTTCGTATTCGGGGTATAGTGTGTCCATGTGCAGACCATGGGAGTTTGTTCATATTCGGGGTACAGTGCGTCCATGTGCAGACCATGGGAGTTTGTTCATATTCGGGGTACAGTGCGTCCATGTGCAGAGCATTGGAGTTTGTTCGTATTCAGGGTACATAGTGTCCATGTGCAGAGCATGGGAGTTTATACGTATTCGGGGTGCAGAGTGTCCATGTGCAGAGCATGGGGAGTTTGTTCATATTCAGGGTACAAATTGTCCATGTGCAGAGCATGGGAAGTTTGTTCATTTTCAGGGTGCAAAGTGCCCCGGTGCAGAGCATGGGGAGTTCATATTCCGGGTACAGAGTGTTCATGTGTAGAGCATGGGAGTTTGTTCATATTCGGGGTACAGTGCGTCCATGTGCAGAGCATGGGAGTTTGTTCGGATTCAGGGTACAAAGTGTCCATGTGCAGAGCATGGGGAGTTTGTTCGTATTCAGGGAACAAAGTGCCCAGGTGCAGAGCACGGGGATTTCATATTCAGGGTACAGAATGTCCATGTGCAGTGCATGGGAGTTTGTTCATATTCGGGGTACAGTGCGTCCATGTGCAGAGCATGGGAGTTTGTTCGCATTCGGGGTATAATGCGTCCATGTGCAGAGCATGGGAGTTTGTTCATATTCGGGGTACAGTGCGTCCATGTGCAGAGCATGGGAGGTTGTTCGTATTTGGGGTACAGTGCTTCCATGTGCAGAGCATGGAAGTTTGTCTGTATTCGGGGTACAGTGCATCCATGTGCAGAGCATGGGGAGTTTGTTCGTATTCATGGTACAGAGTGTCCATGTGCAGAGCATGTGAGTTTATAGGTATTCGGGGTACAGTGTGCCCAGGAGCAGAGCTTGGGGAGTTCATATTCAGGGTACAGAGTGTCCATATGCAGACCATGAGAGTTTGTTCATATTCGGGGTACAGAGTGTCCATGTGCAGAGCATGGGAATTTGTTCATATTCGGGGTACAGTGTCAATGTGCAGAGCATGGGAGTTTGTCCGTATTCAGGGTACAGAGTTACCATGTGGAGAACATGGGAGTTTATACGTATTCGGGGTACAGAGTGTCCATGTGCAGAGCATGGGGAGTTTGTTCATCCTCAGGGTACAAATTGTCCATGTGCAGAGCATGGGAAGTTTGTTCATATTCAGGGTACAAAGTGCCCAGGTGCAGAGCATGGGGAGTTCATATTCAGGGTACAGAGTGTCCATGTGCAGACCATGGGAGTTTGTTCATATTCGGGATACAAAGTGTCCATGTGCAGAGCATGGGAGTTTGTCCGTATTCAGGGTACAGAGTTACCATGTGGAGAACATGGGAGTTTATACGTATTCGGGGTACAGAGTGTCCATGTGCAGAGCATGGGGAGTTTGTTCATCCTCAGGGTACAAATTGTCCATGTGCAGAGCATGGGAAGTTTGTTCATATTCAGGGTACAAAGTGCCCAGGTGCAGAGCATGGGGAGTTCATATTCAGGGTACAGAGTGTCCATGTGCAGACCATGGGAGTTTGTTCATATTTGGAGTACAAAGTGTGCATGTGCAGAGCATGGGGAGTTTGTTCGTATTCGGGGTACAGTGCGTCCATGTGCAGAGCATGGGGAGTTTGTTCGTATTCAGGGTACAGAGTGCCCATGTGCAGAGTATGGGGAGTTTGTTCGTATTCGGGGTATAGTGTGTCAATGTGCAGAGCATGGGAGTTTGTTCGTATTCGGGGTACAGTGCGTACATGTGCAGAGCAGGGGAGTTTGTTCGTATTCAGGATACAGAGTGTCCATGTGCAGAGAATGGGAGTTCATATTCAGGATACAGAGTGTCCATGTGCAGAGCATGGTAGTTTGTTCATATGCAGGTCACAGAGTGCCAATGTGCAGAGCATGGGAATTTGTTCATATTCGGGGTACAGTGCGTCCATGTGCAGAGCATGGGAGTTTGTTCGCATTCGGGGTACAATGCGTCCATGTGCAGAGCATGGGAGTTTGTTCATAATCGGGGTACAGTGCGTCCATGTGCAGAGCATGGGAGGTTGTTCGTATTCGGGGTACAGTGCATCCATGTGCAGAGCATGGGGAGTTTGTTCGTATTCATGGTACAGAGTGTCCATGTGCAGAGCATGGGAGTTTATAGGTATTCGGGGTACAGTGCGTTCATGTGCAGAGCATGGGGAGTTCATATTCAGGGTACAGAGTTTCCATATGCAGACAATGGGAGTTTGTTCATATTCGGGGTACAGAGTGTCCATGTGCAGAGCATGGGAGTTTGTTCATATTCGGGGTACAGTGTCAATGTGCAGAGCATGGGAGTTTGTCCGTATTCAGGGTACAGAGTTACCATGTGGAGAACATGGGAGTTTATACGTAGTCGGGGTACAGAGTGTCCATGTGCAGAGCATGGGGAGTTTGTTCATCCTCAGGGTACAAATTGTCCATGTGCAGAGCATGGGAAGTTTGTTCATATTCAGGGTACAAAGTGCCCAGGTGCAGAGCATGGGGAGTTCATATTCAGGGTACAGAGTGTCCATGTGCAGACCATGGGAGTTTGTTCGTATTCAGGGTACAAAGTGTCCATGTGCAGAGCATGGGGAGTTTGTTCGTATTCAGGGAACAAAGTGCCCAGGTGCAGAGCATGGGGAGTTCATATTTAGTGTACAGAATGTCCATGTGCAGAGCATGGGAGTTTGTTCATATTCCGGGTCCAGTGCGTCCATGTGCAGAGCATGGGAGTTTGTTTGCATTCGGGGTACAATGCGTCCATGTGCAGAGCATGGGAGTTTGTTCACATTCGGGGTACAGTGCGTCCATGTGCAGAGCGTGCGAGTTTGTTCGTATTCGGGGTACAGTGCTTCCATGGTCAGCGCATGGAAGTTTGTCCGTATTCGGGGTACAGTGCGTCCATGTGCAGAACATGGGGAGTTTGTTTGTATTCATGATAAAGAGTGTCCATGTGCAGAGCATGGGAGTTTATACGTATTCAGGGTACAGAGTGCACAAGAGCAGAGCTTGGGAAGTTCATATTCAGGGTAGAGTGTCCATGTGCAGACCATGGGAGTTTGTTCATATTCGGGGTACAGAGTGTCCATGTGCACAGCATGGGAGATTATACATATTCGGGGTACAGAGTGTCCATGTGCAGAGCATGGTGAGTTTGTTCATATTCAGGGTACAAATTGTCCATGTGCAGAGCATGGGAAGTTTGTTCATTTTCAGGGTACAAAGTGCCCAGGTGCAGAGCATGGGGAGTTCATATTCCGGGCACAGAGTGTCCATGTGGAGAGCATGGGAGTTTGTTCATATTCGGGGTACAGTGTGTCCATGTGCAGAGCATGGGAGTTTGTTTGGATTCAGGGTACAAAGTGTCCATGTGCAGAGCATGGTGAGTTTGTTCGTATTCAGGGAACAAAGTGCCCAGGTGCAGAGCATGGGGATTTCATATTCAGGGTACAGAATGTCCATGTGTAGTGCATGGGAGTTTGTTCATATTCGGGGTACAGTTCGTCCATGTGCAGAGCATGGGAGTTTGTTCGCATTCGGGGTACAATGCGTCCATGTGCAGAGCATGGGAGTTTGTTCATATTTGGGGTACAGTGCGTCCATGTGCAGAGCATGGGAGTTTGTTCGTTTTCGGGGTATAGTGCTTCCATGTGCAGAGCATGGAAGTTTGTCTGTATTCAGGGTACAGCGTGTCCATGTGCAGAGCATGGGGAGTTTGTTTGTATTCATGGTACAGAGTGTCCATGTGCAGAGCATGGGAGTTTGTTCAAATTTGGGGTACAGTACTTCCATGTGCAGAGCATGGGAGTTTGTTCGTATTCAGGGGACAAAGTGTCCAAGTGCAGAGAATGGGAGTTTGTTCATATTTGGAGTACAAAGTGTGCATGTGCAGAGCATGGGGAGTTTGTTCGTATTCGGGGTACAGTGCGTCCATGTGCAGAGCATGGGGAGTTTGTTCGTATTCAGGGTACAGAGTGCCCATGTGCAGAGTATGGGGAGTTTGTTCGTATACGGGGTACAGTGTGTCCATGTGCAGAGCATGGGAGTTTGTTCGTATTCGGGGTACAGTGCGTACATGTGCAGAGCAGGGGGAGTTTGTTCGTATTCAGGATACAGAGTGTCCATGTGCAGAGAATGGGAGTTCATATTCAGGATACAGAGTGTCCATGTGCAGAGCATGGTAGTTTGTTCATATGCAGGTCACAGAGTGCCAATGTGCAGAGCATGGGAATTTGTTCATATTTGGGGGTACAGAGTGTCCATGTGCAGAGCATGGGAGTTTATTTATATTAAGGTTACAGAGTGTCCATGTGCATAGCATGGGGAGTTTGTTCATATTCAGGGTACAAAGTGTCTATATGCAGAGCATGTGGAGTTCATATTCAGGGTACAGAGTGTCCATGTGCAGAGTATGGGGAGTTTGTTCGTATTCAGGGTACAGAGTGCCCATGTGCAGAGTATGGGGAGTTTGTTCGTATTCGGGGTATAGTGTGTCCATGTGCAGACCATGGGAGTTTGTTCATATTCGGGGTACAGTGCGTCCATGTGCAGACCATGGGAGTTTGTTCATATTCGGGGTACAGTGCGTCCATGTGCAGAGCATTGGAGTTTGTTCGTATTCAGGGTACATAGTGTCCATGTGCAGAGCATGGGAGTTTATACGTATTCGGGGTGCAGAGTGTCCATGTGCAGAGCATGGGGAGTTTGTTCATATTCAGGGTACAAATTGTCCATGTGCAGAGCATGGGAAGTTTGTTCATTTTCAGGGTGCAAAGTGCCCCGGTGCAGAGCATGGGGAGTTCATATTCCGGGTACAGAGTGTTCATGTGTAGAGCATGGGAGTTTGTTCATATTCGGGGTACAGTGCGTCCATGTGCAGAGCATGGGAGTTTGTTCGGATTCAGGGTACAAAGTGTCCATGTGCAGAGCATGGGGAGTTTGTTCGTATTCAGGGAACAAAGTGCCCAGGTGCAGAGCACGGGGATTTCATATTCAGGGTACAGAATGTCCATGTGCAGTGCATGGGAGTTTGTTCATATTCGGGGTACAGTGCGTCCATGTGCAGAGCATGGGAGTTTGTTCGCATTCGGGGTATAATGCGTCCATGTGCAGAGCATGGGAGTTTGTTCATATTCGGGGTACAGTGCGTCCATGTGCAGAGCATGGGAGGTTGTTCGTATTTGGGGTACAGTGCTTCCATGTGCAGAGCATGGAAGTTTGTCTGTATTCGGGGTACAGTGCATCCATGTGCAGAGCATGGGGAGTTTGTTCGTATTCATGGTACAGAGTGTCCATGTGCAGAGCATGTGAGTTTATAGGTATTCGGGGTACAGTGTGCCCAGGAGCAGAGCTTGGGGAGTTCATATTCAGGGTACAGAGTGTCCATATGCAGACCATGAGAGTTTGTTCATATTCGGGGTACAGAGTGTCCATGTGCAGAGCATGGGAATTTGTTCATATTCGGGGTACAGTGTCAATGTGCAGAGCATGGGAGTTTGTCCGTATTCAGGGTACAGAGTTACCATGTGGAGAACATGGGAGTTTATACGTATTCGGGGTACAGAGTGTCCATGTGCAGAGCATGGGGAGTTTGTTCATCCTCAGGGTACAAATTGTCCATGTGCAGAGCATGGGAAGTTTGTTCATATTCAGGGTACAAAGTGCCCAGGTGCAGAGCATGGGGAGTTCATATTCAGGGTACAGAGTGTCCATGTGCAGACCATGGGAGTTTGTTCATATTCGGGATACAAAGTGTCCATGTGCAGAGCATGGGGAGTTTGTTCTTATTCAGGGAACACAGTGCCCAGGTGCAGAGCATGGGGAGTTCATATTCAGTGTACAGAATGTCCATGTGCAGAGCATGGGAGTTTGTTCATATTCCGGGTCCAGTGCATCCATGTGCAGAGCATGGGAGTTTGTTCGCATTCGGGGTACAATGCGTCCATGTGCAGAGCATGGGAGTTTGTTCACCTTCGGGGTACAGTGCGTCCATGTGCAGAGCGTGGGAGTTTGTTCGTATTCGGGGTACAGTGCTTCCATGGTCAGCGCATGGAAGTTTGTCCATATTCGGGGTACAGTGCGTCCATGTGCAGAACATGGGGAGTTTGTTTGTATTCATGATACAGAGTGTCCATGTGCAGAGCATGGGAGTTTATACGTATTTGGGGTACAGAGTGCACAAGAGCAGAGCTTGGGAAGTTCATATTCCGGGTAGAGTGTCCATGTGCAGACCATGGGAGTTTGTTCATATTCGGGGTACAGATTGTCCATGTGGAGAGCATGGGAGTTTGTTCATATTCGGGGTACAGTGCGTCCATGTGCAGAGCATGGGAGTTTGTTCGGATTCAGGGTACAAAGTGTCCATGTGCAGAGCATGGTGAGTTTGTTCGTATTCAGGGAACAAAGTGCCCTGGTGCAGATCATGGGGATTTCATATTCAGGGTACAGAATGTCAATGTGTAGTGCATGGGAGTTTGTTCATATTCGGGGTACAATTCGTCCATGTGCAGAGCATGGGAGTTTGTTCGCATTCGGGGTACAATGCATCCATGTGCAGAACATGGGAGTTTGTTCGTATTTGGGGTACAGTGCGTCCATGTGCAGAGCATGGGAGTTTGTTCGTATTCGGGGTATAGTGCTTCCATGTGCAGAGCATGAAGTTTGTCCGTATTCGGGGTACAGCGTGTCCATGTGCAGAGCATGGGGAGTTTGTTCGTATTCATGGTACAGAGTGTCCATGTGCAGAGCATGGGAGTTTGTTCATATTCGGGGTACAATGCGTCCATGTACAGAGCATGGGGAGTTTGTCCGTATTCAGGGTACAGAGTTTCCATGTGGAAAGCATTGAGTTTATACGAATTCTGGGTACAGAGTGTCCATGTGCAGAGCATAGGGAGTTTAATCATATTCAGGGTACAAAGTGCCCAGGTGCAGAGCATGGGGAGTTCATATTCAGGGTACAGAGTGTCCATGTGGAGACCATGGGAGTTTGTTCATATTCGGGGTACAGTGCGTCCATGTGCAGAGCATCGGAGTTTGTTCAGATTCAGGGTACAAAGTGTCCATGTGCAGAGCATGGGGATCTTGTTCATATTCAGGGAACAAAGTGCCCAGGTGCACAGCATGGGGAGTTTATATTCAGTGTACAGAATGTCCATGTGCAGAGCATGGGAGTTTGTTCATATTCCGGGTCCAGTGCGTCCAAGTGCAGAGCATGGGAGTTTGTTCGCGTTTGGGGTACAATGCGTCCATGTGCAGAGCATGGGAGTTTGTTCACATTTGGGGTACAATGCGTCCATGTGCAGAGCATGGGAGTTTGTTCGTATTCGGGGTACAGTGCTTCCATGTGCAGAGAATGGAAGTTTGTCCGTATTCGGGGTACAGTGCGTCCATGTGCAGAGCATGGGGAGTTTGTTCGTATTCATGATACAGTGTCCATGTGCAGAGCATGGGAGTTTATACGTATTCGGGGTACAGAGTGCACAAGAGCAGAGCTTGGGATGTTCATATTCAGGGTAGAGTGTCCATGTGCAGACCATGGGAGTTTGTTCATATTCGGGGTACAGAGTGTGCATGTGCAGAGGTTGGTTGTTTGTTCATATCCGGGGCACAGTGCGTCCATTTGCAGAGCATGGGAGTTTGTTCATATTCAGGGTACAGAGTGTCCATGTGCAGAGCATGGGTGTTTGTTCGCATTCAGGGTACAAAGTGTCCATGTGCAGAGCATGGGGAGTTTGTTCGTATTCAGGGTACAAAGTGCCCAGGTGGAGAGCATGGGGAGTTTATATTCAGGGTACAGAGTGTCCATGTGCAGAGCATGGGAGTTTGTTCATATTCGGGGTACAGTGCATCCATTTGCAGAGCATGGGAGTTTGTTCGTATTCGGTGTACAGTGCGTCCACGTGCAGAGCATGGGAGTTTGTTCATATTTGGGGTACAGAGTGTTCATGTGCAGAGTATGGGAGTTTGTTCATATTAAGGGTACAGTGTCCATGTGCAGAGCATCGGAGTTTGTTGATAGTCAGAGCACAGAGTGTCCATGTGCAGAGCAAAGGAATTTTTTCATGTTTGGGGTTCGGAGTGCCCATGCACAGAGAATGGGAGTTTGTTCGTATTCGGGGTACAAAGTGTCCATGTGCAAAGAATGGGAGTTTGTTCGTATTCAGTGTACAAAGCGTCCGTGTGCAAAGCATGGGAGTTTGTTCATATTCACGGTAGAATGTCCATGTGCAGAGCATGGGAGTTTGTTTGTATTCAGTGTACAGAGTGTCCGTGTGCAGAGCATGGGAGTTTGTTCGTATTCAGGATACAGAGCGTCGGTATGCAGAATATGTGTAGTTTGTTCGTTTGCAGGGTGCAGTGCGTCCATGTGCAGAGCCTGGGAAGTTTGTTTGTATGCAGGGTGCAGTGCGTCCATGTGCAGAGAATGGGGAGTTCATAATCAAGGTACAATATGTCTACAACTATGACATTGTACATTTATGTACAAGACTCGCTGAGCCCGTAAGGTGAGAATGTTGAGTCTATATGCTGAACCCTGATAATATGTGGCCTGCATTGGCTTGCCATTGCATCTAGAGTCAATCTCAAATAATATTACCTTCCCTCGGAAGCCGGCCTCCGCTTGGACCTCCCTGCCACTTGATCATAGAACTAAACCCATCCTTCTTAACTTTAGGAGCCCATCTTTTCTGACTCTTCTGGAAGTATTGAATCTCCTCATCAAAGCCCGCTCATGTATCGGTGTTTTTCTAACAATTAACTGACACAATACTGAGCCTGATTTAGAGTTTGGTGGATGGGTGCTTCATCGCAAACGTGGTGGCTATCGCATCTGGTTTATTACAAGTGCATTATAGCCTATGTTTGCTCTCATGTTATATTTATTTCTACGATGTGATTCAAAGTGTTATTTGTAAACCACTCAAATACCATTTTACTGCAAGACACTACTATCTATCACTGTTAAATAAATAATTATAGCATATGAGGGTAGATGCCCCCATCACTCTGACCATCTGAAGGTGTGTGCAGATGTCAGCAAATACCTCTTTCTTAAGTAAATTCAGTCTACAATGGATCACTTTTATTACTGCAGGTGCTAAGCTGGCCATCTAGAATCCATCTATTTTGTAGAAAGTCCAGGGCCAATCTCTATTCCCTTGCAGTCAGGGAAGTAACCCAGGTCTGATCACCGGCCCGGAACCCTGGATGGTTCTGCAAGGTATCTTCCACATCTAGATGAGGCACAAACTGTGTACATGGATAACATGGCCCTTGTCTCTTCCAGACTAAACTATGAAAATGACGTGTGTCCCCAAATATTTTTTCATGCCCCTCCCTGAGGTAAACCCAGATCCTCATTACAGTAGTCCAGAATAGACCCCCTCTTCACCCCCGCCCCTCCACCAGAATTATTGATAACGCAGACGAGGTGATAATAGGCATTCCATGTTTTGGGGGAATAGCTTGCAGAAGTTGACACTTTGCTTACCTATTATTGCAGTTTTCCCAAGGTCTGCAGGTGAAATACCCCAGATATGTGGAATTCGTGCAAATATTGGTTTTCTGATGGGTCCAGTAATTCCTTTTCACTACTGAAAACAACACTGCTGCATGTTCATTTCCATTGCTGGATAAAGCGGGGCTAATTCTTTTTCACTACAGAACCTACCTGAGCACATTCTTTACATTATGGAATAACAGAGTACACCATTTCTGGAGCAAAATAGCACCACGACCTTCCCATTGCCGATTGCAGGGGTGCAGGTTGGTTGCATCAGACACCTTCAGAAACTGAAAAAGTGGTTGTTCTGTGCGACTGGAAAGCACCTTTGTACTTCTCTGTACAGAGTGTGCAGAGCGGTGCAGCGCTATAAAGGCTTGTCCGATAGAGATTAGACTGGATTCACTCACTGGTGCACTTCCGTTATTTGTACCAATGGACGTCATTGTGCGCTCGGGTCAGCGCGAGAGCGCACTGTCCGTATTTGTGCCGGTGGAGATGTCATTGTGTGTGCCCGGGTCAGCGCGAGAGCTCACTGCCCTTATTTGTGCCAGTGGACATGTCAATGTGTGTGCCCGGGTCAGCGCGAGAGCTCACTGCCCTTATTTGTTGCCGGTGGACATATCTTTGTGTGTGCCGGGGAACAGGCAGCGCGCTGGTGCAATGCCCTCATTTGTACAGGTGGTGGTATGGGCGCAACTAGACCCGAACTTCGGCGGGGAAAGGGGCTAAGATTCCCAGCCAGGGCTGGTCCTAACATTGGTTGCGCACGGTGCAACAGTCTTCTTTGGTGCCCCCTCTCCCATTTCCTCCTTCTCCATGAATTCCCTCACTATCACTCACCAACAATGCACCTCATCTCTCTATAGCCCCTTTCTGACCAACATTTCACTTTTTTATAGGGCTAACTGTAGTTTACTCACACTCAGTTCTGTGTTCTGCATGGTACACGTTCTTTGTAGCAGGCACATTAGCCCTCTGCACTTTGTGGGTGACAGGAGTGCCCATGTGAGTGCACAGTGAGCGATGCAACAGTGTGAGAGTCAGGGGTGGCTCCTCCATTAGGGCGGGGGAGCGTCGCCCCACTGGTTTCTCGCAGTGCGAGAAGCAGAAACATAACATGGTATAGAATGGAGTCTTTTCTCCGGCACGCGCACGTTTTTCACAGGTCTTTAAAGACCATTTGCATATTTGCATACCTTTGTAGAGTGGTTACCGAGGCTTAGTTTTTTTTCTGGTTCCAGTACCCCCTGGGCCCCCACTCTGCCTATTCCTTACATTATATTTTACATTTACTCCCGTAGTGTGAGAATGCATTTCATGAAAAGGAATATAAAGTAGGGTTGCCAAAAGAAAAATGCCAGCCATGTGTTTTTTATAGAGCTGCAAAAACCTCGACTTAACACTAAATAGGGTTGTAAATAAAAAAATATGTATTCATTTGTAATGTGACTTCTCTGTCTTTGTTCCCTTTAATTATTAGTCATGGATCATTCAGGCAGCCCTAGAACACAATTAATAGTGCTTTCTATTTATATTTGCTGTTCAAAGTATGCACAGATAAGTGCTGAAAATACGGCTTTAGGTGACTGCTTATTTTTGTACCGTCTGGGACATCAAAATAATAAGCTGGCAACCCTAATCATAAGACTGGAAGTTTGTTGCAGGATTATTTATTTCCTCACCCTCTGTTAGAAATGGGATTTTTGGTAGGCTAGGGCATGTGCCAAAGCCAGGCAGAAACCACCACTCTAGTCGGATAATGGAGTTACACTCCTAAAATAACCCCTGCTCACCCCCTTGGTAGCTTGGCAAGAGCAGTCAGGCTTATCGTAGAGGCAGTGTGTAAAGCATTTGCACATAACCAACAGTAATACAGTGTAAGCACTACAAAAGGACACCACACCAGTTTAGAAAAATATCCAATATTTTTATATACTTAAGACAAGACCAAAAACGATAAAAATCCACAATACAGTACTTAAAAATCTTCAGTTATCAAAATAGGCTTTAAAAACAGTTCCTTGATGTCAATAGCTCCGTCCGGGGCTATCACGGCGTCGTGAGCAAACAAATCCAAACAGTTATGGCTGACCGCGGCGTCGCGGGCCAGCTACGTTGTCGGGAAGACCCGCAAACAGTACCGTTTAGAAATGCAGGGTGTTGGCGACCTCGCGTTGAGCTTCCGAAAGTACGGCGTCCGCAGGCGTCGGTTCCGGAGGTCGGTGCAGGAGTCGTCGGGGCCCTCGAAGTCACACGCATTGCAGATCGATCTCCTCTCTGTTGAAGTCAGGAGCGCTGGCGTCGGCAGGCGCCGGGTGCTGCGGTGCGAAGTGCAGCGGTGCGGCGTGCGGTGCCCTCAGGTCGCAGTGCGAGCAGCGGCTCGGTGGCGGCGTCGGATGGCGGCGTCGGTGAGACCAGGGTCACGGTGCGAGATGAAGGCGGTGCTCGTCACGGTGCTGGCAGGTCACAGTGCAAGCAGTGTCGTCGTCGTTGCTGAAGCGCTGTCGTCGGCTGACGAACTGGAGTCGATGGCGCCGGCGTCGGTAGGCCAAGGCTGCGGTGCGGGATGAGGGCAGTGCATCGTGTAACTTTACGAGGGGAGCCCTCGAACCACGGTGTAAGCAGCGGCGTCGATCTCGGCGTGGAGCAGCATCGTCGGGATACCAAGGCGTCGTCATGAAGCGAGGCGTTGAGGAGTGCGGTGTCCACAGGTCACGGTGCAAGCAGCGGCTCAGTGGCGGCATCAGCAGGCGTCATCGGTGAGACCAGGGTCACGGTGCGGTGTTGCGGCGGTGCCCTCTGCGGTGCCAAGGCGTCGTCGTGAAGCGAAGCGGTGCGGAGTGCGGTGCCCACAGGTCACGGTGCGAGCAGCGGCTCGGTGGTGGCGTCAGCAGGCGTCGTCGGTGAGACCAGGGTCGCGGTGCGGCATTGCGGCGGTGCCCTCTGCGGTGCCTTCGGGACACGGAGTCGGCAGCAGCGTCATCAACGTCGTCGAGTGGCTTTTCTTCTGTTGCAGCACAAAACACACAGTCCCCAGTGCTGAGGGCAGAAGAGCTTGAAGTCTTTGTTGTGCCTGAGACTTCTTGAACAGGGGGCAAGCTCTACCTCAAGCCCTTGGAGAAACTCACAAAAGTAGATTGCAGAAAGTTCAGTCCAGTCCTTTCACTGCCCAAGACAGAAGCAGCCACTGCAGGCCAACACAGCAAAGCACACAGCAAAGTGGTAGTTCCTCCTCACAGCTTCTCCAGCTCTTCTTCTTGGCAGTCTTCTTGATCCAAAAGAGTTCTAAAGTTCAGGGGTCTGGGCCCCAATATTTATATCCCAAAATCCTTTGATCCTTTAGGCAGAGAGTGTCTGTGCCCAGCCAGAACCAGTTCTGCCTTCTCTGGTGTGACTTCCTGGCAGGAGTTGGAGACGGCATTGTCAGAGGCAGACCAGGCCCTTTGAGGTGCAAGGAAATCTCCTCCCCCTTCCCCAGTTGCAGCCCAGGTCTATTCAGCCCTTTCCTGACTCACCTAGCCTATCTGGAGCCACTCCTGCTCCCCAGCCTTCTGTCATCCAAAACCAAGACAGGCAATCCACATTCCAACAGAGGCACACAGGATGACTGAGCAAGAAAATACCTACTTTCGAAAAGTGGTATTTTCAAACACAGAATGTAAAAATCACCTTCACTAAAAGATGCATCTTTAGATTCTGAGTTCAGGCATACTAAACTTTATTTTCTTACCTAGTTCCCAGTGCCAGTTATGTTTATAAGATGTTATAAACAAGCTTCCCATTCTGTCCTATGGGGAACAGGTAGCCTTGCAATAGTGAAAAACGAAATTGGCAGTAATTCACTATCAGGACATGCCACACACACCAGGGCATGTCCTACCTTTCACATACACTGCACCCTGCCCACAGGGGTACCTTGGGCCTACCTTAGGGGTGCCTGACATGTAAGAAAAGGGAAGGTTGGGGCCTGGAAAGTGGGTGCACTTGCCAAGTCGACATGGCAGTACCAGACTGCGCGCAGACTCTGCAATGGCAGGTCTGAGTTACCTTTTCAGGGCTACTCACGTGGGTGGCACAATCAGTGCTGCAGGCCCACTAGTAGCATTTGATTTACAGGCCCTGGCACACTCAGTGCACATTACTAGGGACTAACAAGTAATCAAATATCCAATCATGGAAACACCAATCCATAACACATTTTACCATAGGAGCACTTGCAATTTACCACTGATCAACAGTGAGAAAAGTGCGCAGAAACACTAAGCCAGCACAAACAGAGTCAAAACCGGGAGGTCAGAAAGCAAAAGCTCAGGGGAAACACGCCAAAGATGCCAAGTCTAACACCCTCCATCTCTGATTAATGCCATAATAGCAGGGCTTTAAGTGGGCCGGGTCCTGACGGTGCTCAGCACCAGCAGTTCGTAAAAGCAGGCGCCGAGACGGGTCCCTATCGGGCTCTCCATTTTCACCCTCGCACTCAGACTGGAAAAAAAATCTTAACTCTGCAGCAGTTCACTGTTTTGATGTAACTTTTATTTTTTTGCAGTTCTGTATTGCTAAACTTGAACTGCTTTACATGAGCACCAACAAGGACATCTTCATTTATTTTTTGGTAGGCACGGACAATTAAGTGATTTGCCCAGAAACACAGGATGTTGAGCCGAAGCTGAGACTCAAACCTGCTTCCTCAGCTCCAAAGTTGGCAGCTCTAGCCATTATGCCACAACTTCTTGCACAAGAACTAAAGCATTTTCAATATTATATACAACGAAGCCATAGTTGTATGTATGCATGTAGTATATTTATCTTATGCAACTAACAACCTTTGACAAAGCCAATAGTCCTGTAGTCCTGGCTTGTTGTAGGTGTAGGTGTAATGTTACTTATGTGGCGGCAATAACAGAAGCAGCGAAATAGGGATGGCTGGTTTTGGTTTTTGGCTGCAGGCTCGGTCCAGGAAGACCTCCGGGAGGAACCAACAGCTGGGCAGTTAAGTTGGAGGGCTCGGGGACGTAGGTGCACCTCGGGTTCTCTTCTCCAGGGCGCAGGGTGGCTTATTTTATTTATTTATTTTTATTTATAAAGTTTTATATCGCGCGAACTAGACCCGTTGAGGGTATCAGAGTGCTTTAAAAAAGTTACATCAAAAGAAAAGGTGCGAGCTAGTTACATAGATATGAGTAGCTAACAGGAGATCGTAGATGTTGTCGGTTCTCGTTGAAGGTCCGGAGTGTGTTAGTCATTCTCGCTTAGAGTTCATCGCAGATCCTGGTAGGTGAGCAGCGTCTGGTTGATATCCAGCTCACATCAGAGCTGGGATCAGGAGAGAGTTTTATTCATTAGAAGTAGTTTGACTTCTTTTTTTAAGGAAGTGGTGGAGGGGTTCATTCTGATTGCCGGGGGCAGGGCGTTCCAGATCCTAGGTGCAAGGCCAGAGAAGGTTTGTGTGTAGGTTTTCTTTTCCCTAAATTTTTGCGGTTTCAATAGCAGGGTGTTTGTGCTTCTCGTAGTTCTGCTACTCCCTGATAATTCCAGTTTATTGGCTAGATACTTTGGTGTGTTGAAGTGCAGGGCTTTGTGTGTCATGCAGGCAATTTTTAGCTGTGATCTTGCCTCATAGGGGAGCCAGTTCAGTACCTTTAGATCAGGGGTGATGTGGCTGTTCTTTTTGGAGACAGTGACGAGTCTTGCAGCCGGGTTGAGTGAGGCTCTTAGAGGAGCCAGTCTGGATCTCGGCAAGCCACATAGGGTTGTATTCCCATAGTCTATTCTGGGTATAACTAGAGCTTGAAAGGCTGTTTTTAGGTCGTTGTCGTTGAGGAAGGGTTTTAGTTTTCTGAGAATGCTCATATGAAAGTTTGCTCCTCTGGTGGCTGTGCTGATGTGTTCCCTTTTTTTTTTTTCCCACAAAATTTTTATTGAGTACTGCGGATGAAATATATACTTATACATAGCCAAGATTAGACATTTGGTTACAATTTTCTATTACAAGATAACATTAGTCACATATATATACTGAGTGATAATATGTAACATACTGATCTATTCAATACTAAGTGTGTTATCATCATATACTAAAAATGAGCATACATTCTATTTTCACATATTGTAGAATCCTGTATATGGACGAAAAGTGCAGCACTCATTAATCTCTACCTAAGGAACCCACCCCCAACAATACCCAAAACTAAACAATAAACAAATGTTGCCGCTACATAGACAATACCCTGTAACAGTTGTTTCTATACCTGGTGACTGTCCGGTCTGTAACTATAGGGGAAGGGAAGGGGGGGGCCGGCGGAAGAGGGGAAGGGAAGGGGGAGAGGGGGGGGGGAAAGTGGGAGGGAAGGGAGGTGCAGGGGAAAGGTAAGGAGTAAGAAACATTAGCATCTCACTAACAGTAATCAGGTGTCACTGTGCTGATGTGTTCCCTTATGTTGAGATTCTTGTCAAGTATTTTTCCCAGTGATCTTGTGGAATCGATAATGTGCAGTTTGTATTTGAAGGCTGTTAAGTGTTTCATCCAGTTTTCTATGTCGCCTTGTGCTTGTGGTGGGGAGATTAGGAGATAGTCTGTTTTGAGAGCATTGAGTTTGAGGTGGTTTTTTGTCAGACAGATGTGGGTTTTTTGTCAAGTAGTGTTGAGTAGGCGGATGTCATCTGGAGATGATATTTTTAGGTAAAGTTGGGTATCATCCGCATACATGTGGTAATGAACATTGGAGAGTTTCAGAATTTCGGTTAAGGGTTTCATGAATAGATTGAAGAGGGTAGGAGATAAGGCGGAACATTGAGGGACTACCAGGGTGACCGGCGTGGTCGTGGACAGCGATTGGTTAATCTTGATTCTTTGAGTTCGGTTGTCTAAGAAGGAGGCGAACCACTTTAGGACAGCCCCTGATAAACCCATTCTGTGTTCAAGTAGGTCCAGGAGACTGTTATGTTTGACCATATCGAAGGCTGATGATAGGTCTAGGAGGATTAGGAGGCAGGATTCGTTTTGATCTAGTATTCAGAGTGCGTCATCGACGATGTGTGTCAGGGCAGTTTCCGTGCTTTGATTCTGCCGGAAGCCTGATTGGAACTGGTCAATGAGGTGGAATTGAGCTATATGGATGCATAGTTGGGAATGGACGCACTTCTCCAGTAGTTTTGCTAGGTAAGGAATAGTGGATATTGGACGGTAGTTATCTGGGATTGTGTGGACATCTGTAGGTTTTTTAGAATGGGGGTTACCTGTCCTGCTTTTAGGCAGTTTGGAAGTGTTCCTTGCGATAGAGATGCATTCACTATCTTTGTCCAGATGGGTATAAGAGCAGTTTTGATCTTGCTGAAGATGTTGGCTGGAAGCGGGTCGCAGAAGGGATTTGATGGTTTGAGTGTTGTTACTAACTTGAGGATGTCATTTTCATCAAGGTTTTTGAAAGTGTTCTAGGACGCATTGTTTTTGAGGGTAAGTCCATGTTGGGTAGGGGTTTGTGCCGACTGCGGCGCGTGGGGGTGACAATGTGAGTTGTTCATTTGCTGTATGGAGCTCTTTTTCCATCATTTTAGATTTTTCCAAGAAGTGTGAGTGTTAGAAATGGGATCTCTAGTTGGCAAGGGCTTGCACCTTTGTCCAAGTAGGGACCCTTCTTCCTAGTCAGGGTAAGGGTTGTTACACTCGTGAAGTAACCCCTGCTCACCCTCGTGGTAGCTTGGCACGAGCAGTCAGGCTTAATTCAGAGGCAGTGTGTAAAGCATTTGCACATAACCAACAGTAATACAGTGTAAGCACTACAAACGGACACCACACCAGTTTAGAAAAATAACCAATATTTTATATACTCAAGACAAGACCAATTACGACAAAAATCCACAATACTATACGTTACGAATGAATACTTGATACGGTAACTTCTTCTTTGCAGGAATAGCACAAAAGCAAAGTTCGTACGAGTCGGTAGCTCCGTCCGAGCCTACCGTGATGCTGAAAACCACAGAGTCTAACAGTTCCAGCCGACCGCGTCGATACGGGCCAGCAGAGTCGTGAACAGACTCGGTTACAGTCACCTTTCTCGTTGTGGCTGGTACGGAGTGTACGAGCCGGTCGGCGTTCGTCGCGGTTGCGGTGCAAGACGGAGCGATGCAAGGTGCGGTGTCCCTCGATGCGGTGCAGGCAGCGGCTCGATGAGCGTCGTGGAGACGGAGTCGGTGAGTCCAAGGCGTGCGATGCAGGGCGAGACGATGCTCGATGCGGTGCTGACAGGTTGCGATGCAGGCGACCTAGCCGGAGTGCGGGAGCTGGCGTCGGACAGCGGTGCGAGTCGGAGCGGTGCGTCGCAGACGTGCGAGCGGTGCCCCAAATGCGGTGCGGTCTCCACTCTTGAGCCAGTTGCAGCGACAGTGTCGGTCTGGTCCGGCTGGCCCAGTGAAGCGATGCGATGCGAACGGCGGTGCCCACAGGTCACGGTGCAAGCAGCGGCTCGATGTTGGCGGCGTCGGACGTCGCCCACGGTGAGACCAGGGTTGCGATGCGAGCGGGGCGATGCGGTCTGCGGTGCAAACAGGTCACCGGCCAGGGATGGATTCGGTTGACGGAGTCGGGTGCAGTTCCCTTCCTCTGTGGCGACTGAAACAGCGTTCCAGCAGCGGTACCCAGAGGCTTGTGAAGTCTTTGTAGTCCCTGAGACTTCTTAACAGGAGGCCAGCTCGGTTTCTGGCCCTTGGAGATACTCAGCACAAGTTTGTAGAAAGTTCAGTCCAGTCCTTTCACTGTCCAAGGCAGAAGCAGCAGCTGCAGGCCAACCCAACAAAGCAACAACACAGCAAAGGGGCAGTACTCCTCCTGGCAGCTGTTCCGGCTCTTCGTCTTGGCAGGTTCCTTGATTCCAGCGAGATCTAAATTCATGGGGTCAGGGCCCCAATATTTATATCCCAAATTCCTTTGTTCTCTGAAGGCAGAGAGGCCTTTGCCTAGTCCAAACCAGTTCTGGAGCACTTTGGTGACAAGTCTCCGTCCCTTCTTTCAGTGAGTAGGCCAGGGACATCAGACGCACCACAGGAGGTGGAGCCAGCATTGTGGAGGGAAGGCACTGTCCTATTCAGGGCCCAGGTGCGACCCCTCCCACCCATCTACATGTAGATCTTGCTATTCAGCCCTGTGCTGACTCACCCTGTCTCCTGGCATCCCCCAGCCCCTGTCACTCACATTCCAGACAAGGAATACACAACCTCGCAGAGGCAGGCTTGGATGGTTAGACAAGAAAATACCCACTTTCTAAAAGTGGTATTTTCAAACACAGAATGTCAAAACCAACTTCACTAAAAGCTGCATTTTATCATTCTGAGTCCAGGCATACTAAACTCGAATTTCTACCATGTTCCCGGGGTCAGTTAGGATTATAAGCTGTAATAATCAAAACTGCCCGTTCTGGCCTAGGGGGAACAGGTAGCCTTGCAATAGTGAAAAACGAACCAGGCTGTAATTCACTATCAGGACATGCCGCACACACCCGGGCATGTCCTACCTTTCGCGTACAACGCACCCTGCCCACAGGGGTACCTTGGGCCTACCTTAAGGGTGACTAACATGCAGCAAAGGGAAGGTTTAGGGACTGGCAAGTGTGTGCACTTGCCAAGTCGACATGGCAGCCCCAGGCTGCGCACAGGCTCTGCGATGGCAGGCCCGAGTTACACTTTACGGGCTGTTTGCGTGGGTGGCACAATCCAGTGCTGCAGCCCACCAACAGCATTTGGTCTATAGGCCCTGGCACTCGTAGTGCACTTTACAAGGGACTGACACATAAACCAAATAGGCCAATCATGGAAACACCAATCCATAACACATTTTATACAGGAGCACTTGCACTTTCCCACTGGACCGCAGTGAGGAAAGTGCGCAGAATCATCACACCAGCAAAAACAGAGTCAAAACCGGGAGGTCAGAAAGCAAAAAGTCAGGGGAAACACGCCAAAAGATGCCAAGTCTAACACATGTCCCCTCCAGCTGAAAGTAGGGAGAACTACCCAACCCCATTGGAGTTCTCTTCACTAAGGCGGAAGAACCTGGACAGACCATCTGCGTTGGCGTGTTCTGTACCAGGACGGTGTTCCACCGTAAAGTCCATTCCCTGTAGGGAGATGGACCACCTCAGCAGTTTTGGATTCTCACCCCTCATTTGCATCAACCATCTGAGGGGCCTGTGGTCTGTCTGAACCCGGAAGTGAGTCCCAAACAGGTATGGTCTCAACTCCTTCAGTGCCCAGACCACAGCAAAAGCTTCCCTTTCTATGGCACTCCACCTCTGTTCCCTGGGAAGTAGTCTCCTGCTAAGGAAGACTACAGGCTGATCCAGGCCCTCTTCGTTCAGTTGTGAGAGCACCGCTCCCACACCATGCTCTGAAGCGTCAGTCTGCACGACGAATTCCTTGGAGAAGTCAGGTGCCTTGAGCACGGGCGCCGTGCACATGGCTGCCTTCAGGGCATCAAAAGCTTTCTGGCAGGACTCAGTCCAGATCACTTTCCTGGGCTGCCTCTTAGAGGTCAGCTCTGTTAAGGGGGCAACGATGGTGCCATAGCCCTTAACAAATCTCCTATAGTAACCGGTGAGACCTAAGAAGGCTCTCACCTCTGTCTGGGTCTTGGGGGTTCCCAAGCCAGAATGGTGTCAATCTTGGGTTGTAGGGGCGCCACCTGGCCGCTTCCTACCTGGTGCCCCAAGTACACCACCGAACCCTGCCCGATCTGGCACTTACTGGCCTTGATCGTGAGGCCTGCACCTTGCAGAGCCCGCAACACTTTCTCAAGGTGCTGTAAATGTTCTTCCCAGCTGGAACTGAACACAGCAATGTCATCCAGGTAGGCGGCACTGAAATCCTCCAGCCCAGCCAACACCTGATTGACCAACCTCTGAAAGGTGGCAGGGGCATTCTTCAACCCAAAGGGCATCACCCGGAATTGGTAATGACCTTCTGGGGTTGAGAATGCTGATCTCTCCTTGGCCCCATCGGTTAAGGCAATCTGCCAGTACCCAGACGTTAAATCAAACGTGCTGAGGAACCGGGCAGCTCCCAACCGATCAATGAGCTCATCAGCTCTGGGGATGGGGTGCGCGTCAGTCCTGGTGACGGCATTGAGCCCACGGTAGTCCACACAAAACCGGAGTTCTGGAGTGGCACCGGGCGCCCCAGCCTTTGGGACCAAGACCACTGGGCTGGCCCAAGGACTGTGGGAGGGCTCAATCACCCCTAACGCCAACATCTTAGAGACCTCCTCCTTGATGCTGGCTCTGACCCGGTCAGTCAACCTGTAAATCTTGTGCTTCACAGGAGGGCTGTCACCGGTGTCCACGTCATGGGTACACCAGTGAGTAACACCGGGGGTCAGAGAGAACAGTGGGGCGAACTGTCCCAACAACTGGCGACAGTCCCCCTGCTGCTCCTGAGTCAGAGTAGGGGAGAGGATCACACCCTCTACTGACCCATCATGCTCCTTGGTAGACAGGAGGTCAGGGAGAGGCTCACTCTCCTCTTCCACCCCATCATCTGTCGCCAAGAGCATACTCACTTCGGACCTCTCGAAGTGGGGCTTGAGGCGGTTCACGTGAAGGACCCTCAACGGGTTCCTTGGAGCCTGCAAATCCACCAGGTAGGTGACGTCACTTTTGCGCTCCTTTACCTCATATGGCCCAGTCCACTTGTCCTGCAAGGCACAAGGTGCCACTGGGGCCATTACCCACACTTTCTGCCCAGGTTGAAATTCGACCAGAGTGGCGTTCTGGTCATACCATCTCTTCATTTCTTCCTGGCTTGCTTCTAGGTTCGCCTGAGCGAGTTTCCTGAAGCGGGCAGTTTGGTTTCTAAAGGCCAGCATGTAGCTAAATACATCCTGGGGAGTTTTCCTGGGAGCTGCCTCCCAGCCTTCCTTTACCAAACTCAGAGGTCCTCTGACAGGGTGGCCATACAGGAGCTCAAAGGGGCTGTACCCAAGAGACTTCTGAGGCACCTCCCTGTATGCAAAGAGTAGGCATGGCAAGAGGACGTCCCACTTACGCCTCATGGGTTCTGTTAGACCCTTGATCATGCCTTTCAAGGTCTGGTTGAATCTCTCCACCAGACCGTTTCCTTGTGGGTGGTAAGGAGTGGTGAACTTGTAGGTTACCCCACACTCCTTCCACAGGGATGTCATATACTTCGATATGAAATTGGTCCCCCTATCAGAAACCACCTCTCTGGGGAATCCCACACGGGAAAAGATCCCCATTAACGCCCGGCCCACCACTGGCGCCGTCGTTGTCCTGAGAGGGATTGCCTCCGGGTACCGGGTGGCATGGTCCACCAAGACCAGGATGTACCTGTTGCCCATGGCTGTCTTGGGATCCAGTGGCCCCACAATATCCTTCCCTACCCTTTCAAAGGGTGTTCCAACAACCGGAAAAGGTTGGAGAGGAGCTTTGACCTTCCTCCCACTCTTACCACTTGCCTGGCAAGTTTGGCAAGACCTGCAGTGTGCATCTGACTGCCTTCGCATTTGGGGCCAAAAGAAGTGGGTGACAAGCCTGTCAAAGGTCTTGTCCTGCCCCAAATGTCCTGCCAAAGGCACGTCATGAGCCAGACCCAGTAGGAAGGTCCTGAAGCGCTGGGGTACCACCAGCACACGGGCTGACCCAGGCTCAGCAACCTTAGGCTCACTGTATAGGAGACCACTCTCCCAGTAGATCAGATGTGACCCGGACTGATTACCAGCTGCCTGGTCTGCAGCCTGCCGCCGCAGACCCTCCAGAGTAGGGCACTCGTTCTGCTCCCTGCAGAACTCCTCCCTGGTGGGACCCCCTTCTTGCTGCCAATGGGTCAGCTCAGAGATGTCTCCCAGTTCGGCTACTTGCTCCCCTGTAGGCACCGGGCGTCCCCCTCGAGGTCCGCCTCCTCCCGGTCCGTGGGAACTTCGGGGGCCGGTTTCCCGCGCCCCCTGCCTTTTCTCTTGGCAGGGACTTGGGCCACTGTTTCAGGCTCCAAGTCCTCTTGATCACCCTTTCTGGCCGCCATTGACCGAGTAGACACGCATGCCCACTCTGGCAACCCAAGCATCTCCAAGTGGGACCTGAGCTCAACCTCCTTCCATGAGGACTGCTCCAGGTCGTTTCCTAGCAGACAATCTACAGGCATGGTAGGGCTCACAACCACCCTTAAGGTACCTGAGACCCCCCCCATTCAAAGGGAACCTGCGCCACCATACATTGGCGCTCTGAGTTGTCGACAGCAACTACTTGATGGAATGCTCCTGGGACTACTTGCTTCTCAGACACCAGGTGACACCGGACTGAGGTCACACTGGCTCCAGTATCTCTGAGAGCCTCTACCCTGTTCCCATTAATGGTCACCCAGGTGCTATATTTCTTTGTGTTAGGGGGCACCTGGTTTCCTGGGACCATCTCACTGTCCCCGAGTGAGACAAGGGTCATTTCTGCGGGATCCCCACCCTCCTGTGGGCACCCCTCCTCCCCAAGCGCTACACTAGCCAACACTTTGGACTGTCCACCGGTGGGTGGCTGTGTCCCCTTCGGGCACTTGGGGTCCCCCTTAAAGTGACCTACCTGGTCACATGCATAACACTTGCGGGGGCCGGTCTCAACAGGCTTCCCTGTAGAGACCCCTTTCTTCTTATCACCGGGGGGCTGGGAACCTTTACCCTGGGTATTAGTTTGGGGCCCTTTAGAGAACTCCTGTGCTTTACCCTTGTCCCCCCACCTTTCTGCTGGGGACCCTGCCCACCTTTGGCTGAGTCTCCCCCAAACGCTTTCTTGTGGACCCTGGTACTCACCCAGCGGTCCGCTTCCATAGCAAGCTTCCTGGGGTCAGTTAGCTTACTATCAACTAGGTGCTGGCGCAGATCTGCAAAACATAGACTAGACAAGTGCTCCCATGCAATCAAGTTGTAGAGCCCCTGAAAATCTGTTACACTACTGCCCTTCACCCAACCATCCAGAGACCTGCAGAACACATCCACACATTCCAACCAAGTGTTGACATCAGACTTCTTACTGGACCTGAACTGATCCCTGTACTTTTCAGGAGTAAGACCATACTTCGTGAGAAGGGCATTCTTCATGTCAGCATAGGTGAGGTGATACCCCTTACCCAAAGCTATCAGAGCATCCCTTGCTTCTTCCGGGAAAAGTGGCCACAATACTGCTCCCCAATTCTCCTCAGGGACCCCATTCATGTGTATGGCTGCCTCATAACCCTGAAACCACCTTTGTATGTCATCCCCCTTCTTGAACTCCTTGCCTACGTTCTTGGGAATGTGCACAATCCTGTCTGCCTTTCTGGACGAATTGCTGCCACCATCTGAGCCTGACTTACTCCTAAGTTCTAGCTCCTTCAGTTCTCTCTCATGCTCTAAGAGCATCTTCCTCTCCTCTATGGCCAATCTCTTCTCCTCCCGCTCACTCTCCAGCCTGAGCTTCTGCAGCTCAAACTGCCTCGCCTCCCGCCTGTCCTCCAGCTCCTCTGGGGACAGACTGCTGCTGCCTGACCTGGCGGGTTCCCCCCTCCCCAAAAGCACATCCACCCTGGAAATAGGCTCCTCCACCTCCTCACTGAGATCACCAGGCTGCCCATTGGCATGTCTGGCTGCTACCCAGGCCCTCAGCGCCTTCTGTAGCTCCTCCTTCCTTGTGAGGCCTTTAATTTGGACTTTCAAGTTTTTACAAATCGCTCGTAACTCCTTTACGTCGTAGGATTCCAACCTGTCCTCCTCAAAGATAACTTCCAGAGATGCAACGGATGATGCAATTGATTCAGGCATGACAAAAGTCGTGAGTTGAAAACTGGCAAGATCAAAAATAGGCCAAAAGAAAAAGAACCAGTATGTGGTACGTAATGGTCTGCGATATGGTAGTAGTGCACACCAATCACTGTAAGTCAAGTGCAAACACAAGTCCTATCCTCACCGCTGACAACCAATGTTAGAAATGGGATCTCTAGTTGGCAAGGGCTTGCACCTTTGTCCAAGTAGGGACCCTTCTTCCTAGTCAGGGTAAGGGTTGTTACACTCGTGAAGTAACCCCTGCTCACCCTCGTGGTAGCTTGGCACGAGCAGTCAAGCTTAATACAGAGGCAGTGTGTAAAGCATTTGCACATAACCAACAGTAATACAGTGTAAGCACTACAAACGGACACCACACCAGTTTAGAAAAATAACCAATATTTTATATACTCAAGACAAGACCAATTACGACAAAAATCCACAATACTATACGTTACGAATGAATACTTGATACGGTAACTTCTTCTTTGCAGGAATAGCACAAAAGCAAAGTTCGTACGAGTCGGTAGTTCCGTCCGAGCCTACCGTGATGCTGAAAACCACAGAGTCTAACAGTTCCAACCGACCGCGTCGATACGGGCCAGCAGAGTCGTGAACAGACTCGGTTACAGTACCTTTCTCGTTGTGGCTGGTACGGAGTGTACGAGCCGGTCGGCGTTCGTCGCGGTTGCGGTGCAAGACGGAGCGATGCAAGGTGCGGTGTCCCTCGATGCGGTGCAGGCAGCGGCTCGATGAGCGTCGTGGAGACGGAGTCGGTGAGTCCAAGGCGTGCGATGCAGGGCGAGACGATGCTCGATGCGGTGCTGACAGGTTGCGATGCAGGCGACCTAGCCGGAGTGCGGGAGCTGGCGTCGGACAGCGGTGCGAGTCGGAGCGGTGCGTCGCAGACGTGCGAGCGGTGCCCCAAATGCGGTGCGGTCTCCACTCTTGAGCCAGTTGCAGCGACAGTGTCGGTCTGGTCCGGCTGGCCCAGTGAAGCGATGCGATGCGAACGGCGGTGCCCACAGGTCACGGTGCAAGCAGCGGCTCGATGTTGGCGGCGTCGGACGTCGCCCACGGTGAGACCAGGGTTGCGATGCGAAGCGGGGCGATGCGGTCTGCGGTGCAAACAGGTCACCGGCCAGGGATGGATTCGGTTGACGGAGTCGGGTGCAGTTCCCTTCCTCTGTGGCGACTGAAACAGCGTTCCAGCAGCGGTACCCAGAGGCTTGTGAAGTCTTTGTAGTCCCTGAGACTTCTTAACAGGAGGCCAGCTCGGTTCCTGGCCCTTGGAGATACTCAGCACAAGTTTGTAGAAAGTTCAGTCCAGTCCTTTCACTGTCCAAGGCAGAAGCAGCAGCTGCAGGCCAACCCAACAAAGCAACAACACAGCAAAGGGGCAGTACTCCTCCTGGCAGCTCTTCCGGCTCTTCGTCTTGGCAGGTTCCTTGATTCCAGCGTGATCTAAATTCATGGGGTCAGGGCCCCAATATTTATATCCCAAATTCCTTTGTTCTCTGAAGGCAGAGAGGCCTTTGCCTAGTCCAAACCAGTTCTGGAGCACTTTGTTGACAAGTCTCCGTCCCTTCTTTCAGTGAGTAGGCCAGGGACATCAGACGCACCACAGGAGGTGGAGCCAGCATTGTGGAGGGAAGGCACTGTCCTATTCAGGGCCCAGGTGCGACCCCTCCCACCCATCTACATGTAGATCTTGCTATTCAGCCCTGTGCTGACTCACCCTGTCTCCTGGCATCCCCCAGCCCCTGTCACTCACATTCCAGACAAGGAATACACAACCTCGCAGAGGCAGGCTTGGATGGTTAGACAAGAAAATACCCACTTTCTAAAAGTGGTATTTTCAAACACAGAATGTCAAAACCAACTTCACTAAAAGCTGCATTTTATCATTCTGAGTCCAGGCATACTAAACTCGAATTTCTACCATGTTCCCGGGGTCAGTTAGGATTATAAGCTGTAATAATCAAAACTGCCCGTTCTGGCCTAGGGGGAACAGGTAGCCTTGCAATAGTGAAAAACGAACCAGGCTGTAATTCACTATCAGGACATGCCGCACACACCCGGGCATGTCCTACCTTTCGCGTACAACGCACCCTGCCCACAGGGGTACCTTGGGCCTACCTTAGGGGTGACTAACATGCAGCAAAGGGAAGGTTTAGGGACTGGCAAGTGTGTGCACTTGCCAAGTCGACATGGCAGCCCCAGGCTGCGCACAGGCTCTGCGATGGCAGGCCCGAGTTACACTTTACGGGCTGTTTGCGTGTGTGGCACAATCCAGTGCTGCAGCCCACCAACAGCATTTGGTCTATAGGCCCTGGCACTCGTAGTGCACTTTACAAGGGACTGACACATAAACCAAATAGGCCAATCATGGAAACACCAATCCATAACACATTTTATACAGGAGCACTTGCACTTTCCCACTGGACCGCAGTGAGGAAAGTGCGCAGAATCATCACACCAGCAAAAACAGAGTCAAAACCGGGAGGTCAGAAAGCAAAAAGTCAGGGGAAACACGCCAAAAGAGGCCAAGTCTAACAGTGAGGCAAATGTGTTGCAATTAGGGTGCGGGTTGGGGCCTAATGAGGAGTCGGTGGGATGTTGAGCGGACTGATGTTTGATAATTTCGAAAAGTTTTCTTGGTCGATTTCTAGCATTGTTTAGTTGATCTTTGAAGAAATTAGCTTTTGAGATTCTGATGTGTTTATTGTAGTTGCTCCTCCTTGATCTTAGTTGTTTAAGGTGCTCTAGAGACGGAGTGGATCTTCAGGCCCGTTCCGCTAGTCTTAGGTTGCATCGTTGATCATGTAGACTCCCATTGTACCAAGGTTTGGAGCCTTTAGAGGACAGCCTTTTTAGTTGAAAGGGCGACACTGTGTCAAGAATGCTAGTCATCGAGTTGTTATAGTGGGTTGTGAGGTCTGTCAAGTCCGCTGGTGGTGATAATATATTGTTGGTGAGGGATGTCAGGTCGTTGCGGTTAATGTGGCGAGTGTTTCTTTTCCATTGTTTGGGTTTCTTAAGTTGGAGTTTATGTGTCTTCGTTGTTTCAGTGATAAAGAAGGAGATGCTATGGTGGTCCGTCCAGTCACAAGGGATGATCGATTTAAGTATGATAGAGTTTGATCTGGCAATGACAAGATCCAGTGTTGCGCCCAGGATGTGCGTTAGGCAATCACAAAATTGGACAAGTTTAAGGTCAGTTAGGAAGGTTTTTAAGCTGTTAACTGTGGGGTCATTATGGTTGTTCCAATGAAGATTGAAGTCACAGAGGAAGATTTGGGGGCAGTGTTGCCCCTCGTTGGCAGAGATGATTTCCATGATTTGTTCGGTGAATGCAAGATTGTTGCCAGGAGGGTGGTATATCAAATGTAATTTACATAGGGGACTGTTTTTGCTCGCAATGCTTAGGCCTAGGTATTCGCACATGGTAAGGTCGATAGTTTGTGACTGAGTCACCGTAAGGTTGATGCGGTGTATGCAGGCTATGTCACCCCCAGACCTTTTTGGTCTATCTGCTCTTATAATGTCATAGCCTGGAGGGATTAGAATGTCAAGGATTGGTGCAGAGTCGTTCTTTAGCCATGTTTCAGTTAGAAGGAGTAGGTCAAGGTTATGGGTAAGGATAAGGTCTGCAATGTCAGCTGTGTGTTTCCAGGCCGATCTGCAATTTAGGAGTATGCATTTCAGGTGGGGTCTGGTGTTCGGTGAGGTTTTCTCTGTGATGGGTACTGGTTTGAGGTTGGCCTTGTTTATCTCTCTGGTGTTTGGTCTCTTTTCTCTGTGTGGGTTCGAGATAATTGTTGAGATGGGATTGAGGCTATGTGGCAGGTCATGGTGTGCATTCTTGTACTTATGGAGAATGGCTTGGATGTCATTGTCAGATAGAGAGATCTTGGTCCTGGCCGGTCTCGAGGAGGAGTTGTGTAAGGCAGTGGATCGCCATCTAGTGTGCTGGGATGTCTGGGAGTTGTAAGAGTTTAATGGCTGGTCCGAATGGTATATGAATTTATCATGGAGGTTCGGCCTATTACTCGCAGGTATTTCTGAGGGCCCCCTTTTGTGGGTTAGTTTAGTAGTGATGCTTGTTAGCTTCTGTAGATCGGATTTTAGTTGTTGTAGTACCTGCGTAATTTCTTCCAGTCTAGACTCAATCTCGGCGTAGTAACAAGAGTATGGGGTTTGGGGAATGGTGTACTGAGGAGTGTGTTTTTCTTGAGTCTCGTTCATGTGAAGAATAGGAGGGGGAGAGGGATGTATGGAGGGGATTAGATGCAAGGGTGTCTTTTGAGGTCAGATTTCACCTTACCGAGCCACTCGCAGTTGGGGTGGGTCTCTGTGCAGAGGCTGCAGGCGACGTCGGGGAGTCCTGGAGGGGTCAACCCACAGTGGACTCAGACTCTGGAGTGCTGGGGGATCTCGCTGAGACTGGTGGGCCACCCAGATTCGGGCCGTAGGCGTCGGGTGCGGTGGTGGTTGCAGGCATCGGGTTTCTTTGTCCTCAGCAGGCTCAGAGTCTGTCTTGGGAGTTTCTTTTGAACAGAGCTGCTTTTCACAGGAGATCCAGTCTTTGTTGAAGGCAGTCAGTCCTCCCAAGGGTTCTGGAGGTCTCTGGCTGCAGGACAAGGTGACTTTTAGCGCAGGATCTCTGGAAACTGCAGACGGGCCGGTAGGGCTCGGGCCAAGTCAGTTCTTCTCTGCAGTCTCCTCTGCTGGGCGTCTTCTTTCGTCCTTCTTCTTCTTAGGTTGCGGGGATCTGTCTTCTTGGTTCAGGGCTGCCCACTATATACTGAATTTAGGGGTCTCGAGGTCAGTAGTCAATGGGCTACTGACCTTAGGGTGACTACACCCTTGGTGTGTTTACCCCACGTGGGGGAGTGCGCGCAATCCCTAATCCTGATTGGAGAGTGCCTGCCATCAGCAAGATGGTGAGCACTGAAGAGTGGGCTTCACCTCGCCTACCCACCTGAGGGGTGGGATCGGCAGAGGTGGGCACACCTTCTGGGCTGTGCTAATTTTTCCCGGCTGTCTTCCTGCCAAAAAGGAGGGGAGACAGGAAGGGGGCCTGACCCTGATAGCAGGAGAGGCTGGGGGTCACGTTACAAAGGCAGCAGGGCCTTTGAAGTTCCCCTGCCACAGATGGCTCTTCCTGACCTGGGGGAGGTGTGACTACCTCCGCCCAGAAAAGGCTTTGTTTCTGGGCTCAGGGAGTGAAGGCTCCCACCCTAGGGGTCCAGAAACATGTCTCATGGTGACAGGCTGGTGTGTACCAGTCAGGGAACCCACCAGAGGCTGGTCGTTTTTCAGGGGGCATCTCTAAGATGCCCTCTCAGTGCATTATATAATACATCCCACATTGCATTCAGTGTGGGTTTATTATGCTGAGAAGTTTGCTACCTAACTTCTTAGAATTCAGTAATGCCATTATGGTGTTGTGGAGTTCGTAATGACAAACTCCAAGAGCTTATACTCTTTATAACTTTACTGCACTTACAATGTCTAAAAATGGACTTAGGCACTGTAGGGGTACAGTGCTCATGCAACTGTACCCTCACCAGTGGTATTGTACACCCAGCTAGAGGGGTGTCTTACCTATAGCATAGGCAGTGGGTTGCAGGCATGGCACACAGGAATGTGTGCCATGTCGACTCTTCACTTTTCCCTGCACCAAAACACGCAGCCTGCAATGACAGTGTGTGTGTGTTAAGGTACAGGACCTCTAATGGTGACACAATAAGTGCTGCAGCCCTTAGAGGCCTTCCCTGGTCACAGTGGCCTTGGTACCCATGGTACCTTTTACAAGGGACTTACATGTGGCCAGAGAGGTGCCAATTGGGGGTACAAAGGTACAGTTTTGGGAAAGAACACAGGCCCTGGGAACCTGATTAGCAGGGACCCAGGGCACATCAAGTTAAAGTGCAATAGAAATCTAGCAAAAAGTGCGGGGGTTACTGCAACAGAAACCCAGCTTCCTACACTCCCCAGTTTATTCATCCCGCTTAAAGCACTGCATAATAGCAATAGTTTAACTTATATCTGAAACCCTACGCCACCGTCAATAACATGCTGAGTTACTTCAAGTGTTTGGGAATGCACCCTGCATTCAGACAACTCACTCCTCATTCTCGCCCTTCACTTTCACGCTCACCATGCACTCACAGCGATCACAATGCACTCACACTGATCACCATTCACCCGCTCACCCTGCACTCACAGGGATCACTCTGCACTCACAATGCACTTGCGCTGTTCACCCTGTACCTCACCCTGTAGTCACACGAGCACACTACTCACCCTCACTCATGTGACACTTCACCCACCTGTACCCCTCACTGCTCAATCTGCAATCTCACTCAAACAAGCCCATCACTAACCATGCATTCATTCATTCCACTCTGCACTTACATCCGCACCATATGGTCACCTCACTCACCTTGCAGTCACTCCTCTTACTCTGCTCTCACACTGTTGCATCGCTCACCATGCACTCAAATGGGCACTCCTGCCACCCACACAGTGCAGAGAATTAATGTGCCTGCTACAAAGAACGTGTACCATGCATATCACAGAAATGAGTGTGAGTGTACTATGAGTAGCGCTATAAAAAAATTACATTTTTGTCAGGAAGGTGCTATAGAGAGATGAGGTGCATTGTTGGTGAGTGGTACTGAGGAAATTCATGGAAAAGGAGGAAATGGGGGAGGGGCGCCAAAAGAAAATGTTGCACCGTGTGCGACCAGTGCTAGGCCCAGCCCTGGCTGGGAGTGTTAGCCCCCCCCGAAGTTCGGGTCTAGTTGCGCCCCTGCCCCCTACGCAGACACACTGACAGAGGGGGTTCTGCTATACTGTCTGAATCGTTGTGAGGGAAATCCCGGCATGTTTTTGGGAGGGAACCAGGGACCCTTCACCAGCAACAAAAAGGAACAAAATATAAGTGCATTCCCATGAGAGTCGGACCAGAAAAACTACCATTCGACCCCCCAAGCCCCTCTCGAGGGACCCTTTTTGGAGTGAGCTACATTATACACATGCACCATCTAAAAGGAGGTAGATTAGTGCATCTCCGAAGGCCTTGGTGTCAGTGCGCTTGCGTCTGGAGTATGGTGCAGCCCAGGGCCAATGGCATTACCTCATTTGCATAGGGCCATCAACCCGTGTTTTAAAAATGTTTTGTTTTGTTTTAAGTATTAACAGTTCACAGATCAAAAAGCATTGCGTGGTTGGTTACATACTATGGGCCTTATTTATGAGGACACGCGTCACTTTTACGCCGCCGGTGCGTCACTTTTTGTGACGCACCAGCGGTGTAAAAAATGCGCCATGTTGCGTTATATTTACAAAGTGACACATCTAGGTAGATGCGTCACTTTGTAAACCCCTGCGCCACATTATACCTGCGCCAGGTATAATGTATGCAGGGTGGGCGTTCTGACGCAAGTAAGCCTCGTAGAAGTGACGAGGTGAAATCTATGAGATTTCAGTGCGCCACTTCTAGGACGCAAATGCGTCAATATCTTACGCCTGCCTCACAGAAGGCGTAAGACTGACGCAGGCACATTTGAAATGGGACTTGCCCATGTGAAATTACCCATTGCTGAAGTTGCGTCACTTTTGTGACACACTCCAGCAATGCGTCATTTTTGCGCCTACAGATACGTCAGAAGAATTGACGTATCTGTAACTCCTTGCGACATGATGCGTCATACTATAAATATGACGCATCCAGCATGTCGCAAGGAGGGCACAATGAAAAGTGACGCATTGCTGTTTTCACGCAGCGATGCGTCACTTTTCATAAATGAGGCCCTATGCGTTTTGTCATATCAACTTTTCTAGTCATTACCAACCATCTGCATATCTCCAGTCACAGTTTTTGTCAGTATTACAAATCATTAACGCAGCATCCTTTGCGATGAACCCATTATTGTATTTGTAATAACAGTTACAGCAATGAAGAGCGATCACGGCAGGTTATATATAGGCAGTTCCGTGGTACAGCTGACCAGCGTAATGGTTCTAGTTATCTGGGACACAACAGAATACCGAGTCTTAAAGTGCAGAATGCGAGGTTAGTAATAAACTCAAATCTTATCAGCCACAAGTGGAAGGGCGGTTGCTTTCAATGCACGCATGGCGCAGCGGGGAGGCACAAAGAGTACACAAGCAAGGACAGCCCAGCTTTGCCCTGTCAGCTGCCTCCTTGCATGTGCTCAATTTAGCCCAAATTCTCATCAAAGGTGGAAGAGTATCATCTTCAATCGTGATGTGCAGCTTGATATTCAAGCAAATTGTGCCCCACCCATGAGATAGAATACATTTACGCAGTGCTGGAAAGTAGGGAAAACCCACCGGATCCCAGTGGCAGCTATTTCTGGCCCAGGGAAATATGCTGAATTAGTTTTGGTGTAATTTTCCGACATCCTGGGACACAATTCTGCAGCACTTGCACGTTGTCTCCACTCCTTTCACAGCAACAACCTGCAGGCACCAAAAATGGACTTTCTGTTTTTAGGTCTCGCCTAGGCAGCGCTTGCGCTGTCTCTTCGAGACATGCTGTATTCAGGATATGTGCATAAAGCTCCGCCCACTTTCCTCCCATCTTTTTAGTTGGCTCCTTGCCCTGTCCTTTGTAAATGGTGGCTTTTCACTGGTCAATAGGCTTAGTAGTCCCTCCTTAGTAACTGCCTTGTCTCTTCTTGTAACCTCCCATAAGTTCACCCCCTGGTACATGTGTTGTTACTCCCTAGGTCTTAATTACAGCCTCAAGGGACTATTCTCTTAAAAGACTTCAGGCAGGACACACACTTGGTCCTAAGCTAGGATGGCAGTGCTTAATTCACTCACAAGAACATCTCACATTTATATGAGAGCGTCTATTAATTTCCCTTCATCAGCTCCACACAGAGTAGAACCTAATCCGGAATTAATATAATAATTGTTTTGTCACATTTCAAAGCTACTAATTTTATATATGGACATAGCTAGTTGAATGTACTTGTGGTACTGTGTTGCATGCAATGCATTATGGGTAGGGTGGATTTACCATATCTTCTGCAGGGTGCAGTACCATATGTGGCCAAAAGAGGTTCCCTGGGACCTCTTTTGGCCACATATGGTACTGCACCCTGCAACATGTCTAGATAAAAAACATTGGCATTTATAATGCCAATAACTCCAACTTTGCATGGGTGCAGTACTATATGTGACCAAAAGAGGGCCCATGGGACCTCTTTTGGCCACATATGGTACTGCACCCTGCAACATGGCTAGGTAAAAAAAGATATTAGCATTTATAATGCCAATAACTCCAACAAATGGGAGTCTCGCATTTGAGCTGTTGGCATTGAAGATGACAGTGTTTTTACTTTTGCTTTTTTATACCATTGACAATAGTGCTATGCAAATATAATAATTCCTCTGCAATAAAAAAAAAAAACTTTCTGCACCATCTTTTTAATTGGCTCCTGTCCCTTTCCTTTGTAAATGGTGGTTTTTCATTGATCAATAGACTTAGTAGTCCTTCTTTAGTACCACCTTGTCTCTTCTTGTAACTCCCCATGAGAACATCCCTTGTTATATGTGTAATTTCTCCCTAAGGTTTGAGCACAGCCTTGTTTTATGTGTTATTACTCCCTAAGTTTTAAGTACAGCCACAGAACACTATTCTCTTAACAGGCTTTAGACAGAATACAGGCTTTAGCCAAAGAGAAAACTTGCAGTGGTTACTTTACTCACTAGCACATCTCACATTTATATGAGACCTTCTATAAAACTTCCCTTCATCAGCTCCACACAGAGTACAACCTATTCCGGAATTAATATAATAATTCTTTTGTCACATATCAAAGCTACTAATTTTATATATGGACATAGCTATTTGAATGTACTTGTGGTACTGTCTTGCATGCAATGCATTATGGGTATGGTGGATTTACCATATCTACTGCAGGGTGCAGTACCATATGTGGCCAAAAGAGGTCCCATGGGACCTCTTTTGGCCACATATGGTACTGCACCCTGCAACATGGCTAGGTAAAACAAGCATTTGCAATGCAATAGGTCTCGCATTTACGCGAGTTTGAGCTATTGTCATTGTAAATGACAATGCCTTTTATTTATGTTTTGGTTTTTAAAACATAAATAAAAGGCATTGTCATTTACAATGCCAATAGCTTAAACTCTCGTAAATGCGAGACCTATTGCATTGCAAATGCTTGTTTCACTTCCATCTGGGTCCAAAACAAAGGCTTGAATTAAAGGGTCATCGGCCTTTCTTTTGTTCGAGTCTCACAGTGCTGGCAGCCATCTGGACCCTAACACCTGGATGACAATGCAATGGAAGGAAACAAAGGCACACAGATTATCACTCTACAAGTACTTTACAGAAACTATGACTTGGAGGCCTGTTTTTACTTTGTTCAATTCCACATGTAAGAAATGTGAATGAAAAGTAGGAATACAGGATTGATCTGTGTGTATGAGTAAATACACAAATAATGACTTAAATGGCACCTACTCATTTATTTTTTATTTAATTACTTTATAGCACTACTCATCCTAGTGTAGGATCACACAGATACACAATAACTCATACAAGTATGAAATATATGTGCAGGCAATGTTACATAACATAATGAGGATTACAAGGTGTTAGACCTGTCAGCCTGTCTGCCTTCTTGCCTTCAGTTTTGCGGGTTTTAGGCAGTGCTTAATTTGAACCAGTGGTTTGTGGTGCTCAGCAGCGACACTTTGGGCCATATTATCAACAACCGGCGATAAATATCGCTAAGCGCACTTAGCGCTAGGATATTTATCGCCGGCTATCGATGAATTTTATCGCTGAGATAGCGTGCTATTAGCAACGCTTATCTCAGACTCGATAAAATTCCTGGCGCAAGCTGCCAAATGTCCGATTATCGCTGGAAATCCAGCGATAATCGCACGACATTTGGCGATAGCTTGTGGATAGGGCTGGGCATACTTAACCATGATATCCACCTTCCATTGGATATCATGGCTAAGTCGAACTAAAAGCATGCGTTAGGAAAGTAGCGTTAACCAAGGTTAGCGCTACTTTTCTTATCGCTATGCTTGTTAGCGATTCCCTTGATAATTGGAGAAATGTAGGTTAACGACATTTCTCCAGTTATTTTGGGACGGAACGCCCACTTTGCATCTCATTAGAGATGCAAAGGTGGGCGTTATGGAAAAGGGCGATAGGGCAAGGATTCACGCAATAGCGTGACCTTGCTAATACAGCGATAAAATTATCGCCGCTTTACGTCCGGAAACAGACGCTAAAGCGGCGATAATTTTTTATCGCCGGCTTGATAATATGCCCCTTAATCCTTAACACTAGCGCTTTTCATGAGCACTAGTTAAGGACACATTCACTTACAGGGAAATTAAGTGATCTGCCCAGAATCACAGGATGTTCAGCAACACCAAGACTGGAACCCAATTCCCCAGCTCCAAAGTCGGCAGCTCTGGCCATTACACTACATCCTCTCCCTACTTTCACGGTTAGTAATTGGTTCTGTTTTAGACGAGGCTAATAGGCTGGTGCATGCTGCCTCCTGACAACAGCACTGGCACTTATTTTTTTTACAAATTAACCACTGGTTTTAGGACTCTGGTCACTTCACCACTGCTAACAAGTGTTAAAGTGCATGTGCTCTCTCCCTAAACATGGATTGATTGATTTATCCACAATTGGCATATTTAATTTACTTATAAGTCCCTAGTAAAGTGAGTAAAGTGCACTACATGTGCTCAGGGCCTGTAAATCAAATGCTATTAGTGGGCCTGCAACACTGATTGTGCCACCCACTTAAGTAGGCCTTTAAAACATGTCTCAAGCCTGCCACAGCAGATCCTGTGTGTGCAGTTTACTTTGCCATGTTGGCTTTGCATTTAAAATCCTTTGTCAAGCCTTAAATTTCCCTTTTATTTCATATAAGTCAATCCTAAGGTAGGCCCTAGGTAGCCCATAGGTCAATGTTCTGTGTAATTAAAAGATAGGACATGTACTTTTAAGTTTTACATATCCTGGTAGTGAAAAAAAAAAATCCATTTTTCACTACTGTGAGGCGTACTCCTCTCATAAGTTAACACTGGGATTCCTTGTTACATTTAATAAGCTGTATTTCCCAATTAGAAGGAGGTAGAGCTGTGATGTTTAGTACATATGGAATTGGAATGATAAATCCTCTTTAATGGTAAAGTTGAATTTTTCATTACAATTTTATAAATGACACTTTTAGAAAGTTAGCAACGCAAAAAAAAACTATGGATGGAATGCTGAACATTGCCAAACATTCACCCCAGTCACAGATCTGGGTCAGTCCAGCACGAAATGCCAGGCCAGAAAAAAAGCATCCTGGGAAGGGTATGCCCAGACATGGGTCCCGTGCTCTCCATGCCACTGGAGTCAAGCTAGCCTAGCTGATGAGGGGGGATACCCCAAAACCGGTCCCAGAATGCTTGTTTCCCATTCAGGGAGGACCTGGCCTGGCAGTTCAGGCTGGACTGTTCCCATAGGGAGCAAGGTCAAGACTGATTTGAAGGGCTTGGTCCAAACTGGAATGGCATGGTGAGCAAAACAATGATGGATTTAGGCCCAAATCTCTGTACTGGGGGTGAATGTTTGACATTACTCAGCATTTCGTCTATCAATTGTTCTTTTTGCATTTGTCACCCTGAGCGGGACGGGTATGCCTAGACGTGGGTCCCGTGTTCGCCATGCCACTGGACTCAAGCTAGCCTGGCTGATGAGGGGGATACCCCAAAACTGGTCCCAGGATGCTTGATTTCCGTCCATGGATGACCTGGCCTGGCAGTTCGGGCTGGACTGTTCCCATAGGTAGCAGGGTCAAGACTGATTTGTATAGGGCTGGGTCCAAACTGGAATGGCATGGTGAGCAAAAAAACAATGAATTTAGGCCCAGATCTCTGTACTGGGGATGAATGTTTGACATTGTTCAGCATTCCGTCCATCAATAGTTTTTTTTACTATTTGAAAGATGCAATTTTTCTTTTCTTAGTCCTTTGTGCCTGCAGCTATCTCCAGTACACGTCTGAGATGGGTGACAGCTGGGCCTTGTGCATTCCCTGTAGACAGCCACACAGAAAGGGAGCTTAGGTGTGACTGATGGGCCATCCACATTTGATGGGCCATCCTGGGCAGGATGGGAGGGAGTAGCTCAGCACAGCTTCACACTTACAACTAAATAGGCTGTGTCCTGTCCCCACACAAAGGACTGCTTAACCACCTGTAGTGTCTGGAGCCAGGGCAGGAAGGAAGGATCTCTGTGCACTTCAAAGCCCCTCCTTGAAGTCTCACCCACTTCAAAGGCACCACTGGGTTTAAGAACTGGACTTCTGGCCCTACTCACTCAGTACACTTCTAGACCTGTAGATACTCTGCCAGTAAGAAGGACCGCTGTGCTGCAGAAGGATTGAACCCACATCACTTGAACCCAGAACCGAAGTGGCTCCAAGGGCTTGCTGGCTTGCCTCCTGTTCTGAAGTGTCAGGGACATCAAAGACTTCCAACTCTCCTGCTACAGCATCTGGACTCTGCCATCTGTGAGTAATGGTGCTAACCCAGTCCTGGGCCATTGGAAGTGGATATAAGGTGCTGCTCCATCAGAAATCCACGCATCTACGCCGTTGTGCCGCTCAGAACTGGCGCGTCTCCTTTAATGATGATGCATCATCGCAAGAATCAAGTACATCGCGGACTGCGAGTTGCATCACCTCCATTTCCGACACATCCTTAACTTTGCGTGGCTTGCAGCAGATGCATCGCCTTCATCTTGCGGTTTGATGACGACTTGTCGCCTTCATCCTGCGGTCTGACACTGATGCATAAGCTCTTTACTTCTCACATCTTGGCTCCTTCGACAATGCAACTAAGGTACTTTGCAGCAGGCCAAGGCTGGTCCCTTTATACGACCATCGCTCCATCGAGTTCAGCCGGAACGTTTGGATTTTACCCGGTCTAGCGCGACCAGACAGTCCCGGTTGGCACTTTATGCTTTTATATAGTTATCAAGGAGAGAGAGAGGACTAGATAGCCAGTCCGTATCCCCAGGTTATTTATATGTAATCAAAGAGGACTGACTGAATGTGACTATTTAGAGACTCAGAACTGTATGAAGAAGAGAAGAAACATTTGGTTTCTTTATAAAGCCCTCACCCACCAACCTAGTTGGTGGCATGCTTCATCATTGGGCCCACCTAGTGACACCAAATGTGTCCCGGGTGTGCTACAACGCCTGTATTTACAGCGGAGCTGGTATATTTGCTGAGTGTGCTGTGAAAGTGGTGTGAATGTGAAAATTTAAAAGCTATTCAGTGGTCCCAGTGCCCAGAAGGGCATAGCATTTAATATCTGGGCCTCTGTTAGCGTTAAAAACAGAACAGTGGATGCTGGTGGAGCGAAGATTAGGCACTCCTACATCCAGGGTGTGGTCTACATGTTTCAGCCAGGTCTTTCATTAATACTGGCTTTCCTCAGGACCGAAAAAATATATGTGTAAGTGCATATAGCACTTATGTGAATGTGATTTAAAAATGTGTTGCACGCGCTAAGGTGCCTTATATGTGGGAGGGGATTCCCTCTCCGAGCAATACTGAACGTACAACACATAACAAACAAACATACAGAGGAGAGTATAAGCATATGAGCATAAGTCACAGGGATATATCTTTGCCGATAGTAAAGTGCATAGCTGGCGGAAAAACACGGCAAAGGTGGAACCGTACTGGTGGTGCGGTTTAAAGTGAATTAATTCATTATGCGCTAAAACGTGTGGTGGACTAGGAGGCGGAAATACACATACGTGTAAAATGTGGTCACGCTCCAAATATAACCTCACGCTAGCGTTTTGTAGTATATGCCCCCGTAGAGAAATCCGGCAGAGATTCTGACCCTGTAATGATAAAGGGCAGGGCACAACGAGCCATGAGAAACCTGCAAGAGGAAAGCTTACCCGGTAATGGTGAGGTTTCAAGATTACTCACGCCTTTGTGGATCAGGACCTGTGGGAAACCTGTTCAGCTGTCGCTTTTAAACACTATAATTCAATATATTCTCTCAAAATTCATAACTCCAATTCTACTTATTAGATTTTTGTCATTTTGGTCTTATTTTATTCATTAAATTGAGTTCTAGGTGTGGTATTGTTTTGTGTGGTGTTTTCACTGTTTTACTGTTTGAAGTGTTGAAACAAATACTTTACACTTTGACTCTTAAGCTAAACCTGACTGCTCTGTGCCAAGCTTCCAGGGGGTGAGCACAGATTAGTTTAGGGTTCCTGCTTGTGCAGGTGCATACCTCTGCCAACCAGAAACCCAATTTCTAACATTGGTGATCAGTGGTGAGGATAGGACTAGTGTTTGTGCAGTGTGTTACAGTGACTTGGTGTACACTACTGTTTCAGATCTAAAGACTATTTCATATTTTTTTAATTTTTCCTAAGATTTTTAATTGGCTTCTCCCCCTTTTCTAAATTTAAGTGCCCCAAAGCTCCTTTATGCAACATGAATGCCTGAAATTTTGATACCCTCAGCAAGCCTGAGCTGCTGAAACTCTGCACACAGAAGGGATTGAGAAAAGACAAGAGGCCACCAAACTGGATCTGCAGTTAGTCCTCAGGGCCATTGAGGAGGTGCAAAGATGGCAGACTGCCTCAGAGGAGGATGAGGTGGTTGACAATGAGGAGAAGGAGGGAACACTATCAGAGGAGAGCCCAACCCATCCCCAGCAGATGGCATGGATGCCCCTGATGCTCAGGATGGAGTAGGGAGCAGGGTATCTACCAGAGGCCTATCCCCACAGAAACTGGAGGACAGGAGGGAGGAGAGGAAGCTCAAACGGGAGCTAGAGGTAGCCAAATTTAAGATGGAAGAGAAAAGGATGGCATATGAACTTAAACTGAAGGAGCAGGACATCTAAGCCAAACAGGTGGAGTCTAGCAGCAATGGTGGCAGCATACCTGCAGTGTCCCATGGAGAGGGAAAGGTTTGCATACCAAAGGATTTGTTGCCCATGTATGTAGTGGAAGAGGACATTGACAAATGGTTCTCAGCTCATGAGGTGGCTCTAATGGTGCAGAGGGTTCCTGAAGAGTACTAGGAGGAGGGGGGGGGTATCTTGTGTAGGTACATGCCCACTGTAGGGAGAGACACACTCCTTACACCGGAGGACCAGACACAGTACACTCCTATGAAGGCCATTGTTGTCAAGAAATTTGGGTTGACCCCTTAGAGATATAGGCAGGTATCCAGGGGTAGCCACAGGCTCCCTACACAGACCAGGGAGGAATTAATTGACCATTCCAGCAAGGCACTGAAGGGCTGGGTGGGGAGCCGCATGATAGATGATTTCATTGGGCTGTACAACCTCATTCTGAGGGAGCACATGTTTGATATTTGTTTTCCAGAGCTGCACTATCACCTAGTGGATAGCAAAATGACTGACCCCAGGAATCTTGCTGAAGAGGGGGACCTCTGGGTCAGCCCCAGAGTGTCCAAGAAGGCATCTGGGGGGACTCCCAAAATGGTGGTCATGGTTCCCACCAAAAGAAGGAGGGGAGGGATATAAAGAAGGAGTTCTCACAAGGCCCCCAAACCAGTTCTCAGGGGAAAGAGTCCCCTTCCCAATCTGGCCACCATGAAAAAACCTTCCCTGACAAAAGTCAGAACAAACCCTCTAAGTGCTACGAGTGCTATGAGTATGGACATTACAAGGGGGATCCCAAATGTCCCAAGAGGGCACAGCCTCCCACTGGAGGTAGGATGCCAGGGTTGACAAGTGAAGTGCTCGTGGAGGAGTTTGTCCCACTGAGTGGGGAGGAAGTTAGTGAGGTTACTCTAGTGTCCCTGGGTGACATGGAGATGGTTCCTAAAGCCCACATGCCTTTTAATACTGCAAAGTATAGGCAGTGAGCCACCATTAATGGGCAAGATGTTGAGGCTCTGAGGGACACAGGAGCCAGCATGACTATGGTTAGGAGTCGGCTGGTGGCCCCAGAGAAAATTTTACCCAATAAAGTCCACCAGGTTGTAGTAGGTGACAACCGTGAGGGGCACTACCCAGTGGCCCTTGTTCCATTTGAGTGGGGGTGGGTCTGGTTTTCTAAAAGTCGCAATGAGCCCTGCCATGCCTGTGGATTGTTTTTTAGGAAATAACCTGGAAGACACTACCTTGAAGGAAGTGGAGCTCAGGTCACACCTGGAGATATTGTGGTTGCCTGGGTGGATTATTGCAACCACCAGCTCCATGGCTGCCCAGGAGGGGAGTCAAGGAAGTCTGGACAGCAGCCAAAAGAGGGAAGGACAAGTGACATACATGGGAAACCAGCACCTGAATGTCTCCCAGCTGAGGTGGATGGGGCGCCAGAGGAGGTTGACCTGGAGCCCACTTGAGGAGGACATGGCCTCCCTTGGTGACTTTCCTGAACTTGCTGGATGTCAAGTAGAGGGGAGTCCCACCTGGGAGGAGTTCTGCAGGGCACAGAAGGAGTGCCTAACCCTGGAGGGCATGAGGCAACTGGCTGAAGCCAAGACTGCTGGTGATGCCTCTGGTAATCACCACATGCACTGGGAGGGAAACCTCCTGCATTGTGAGTTTAAGGCACCTGTGCATAGGGCAACAAGGGCACTGGTAGTTTCCCAATGCTACAGGGCCTTCCTACTGGGACTGGCTCATGAGATACCCTTGGCTAGAAAAGACCTTTGCCAGGCTTGTTCCCTACTTTTATTGGCCCCGGATGAAGATTTCCTCAGATACATTCTGTAGGGCTTGTTTGACCTGCCAGGCCAACAAGAAGACGGGGCAGAAGCTGAAGCTTCCCTGAATCCCTTGCCTGTTCTTAGCATCCCCTTTGAGAGGGTGGACATTGACATTGTAGGGCCCATAGATCCCCAGACAGACTCTGGCAACAGGTTTATATTGGTACGGGTGGATCATGCCACAAGATACAGAGAGGTCATACCTCTGAGGACAGCAGCTGTACCTCCAGTGGCTAAGGCCCTAGTGGGGATTTTCACCAGAGGGGCACCAACTTCATGCCTGCATTTTTGCAGTTCTTGTGGAAGACGTGTGAAGTTACCTACAAGTTCTCCACACCCTATCATCCACAAACCAATGGGCTTGTTGAGAGATGCAACAAGACCCTCAAAGGCATGATCAAAGGCCTGCCTGAGGCCATGAGGCGTAAGTGGGACATCTTCTTACCATACCTACTCTTTGCTTACAGAGAGGTACCACAGAAGGGGGGTTGGCTTTAGCCCCTTTAAGCTTCTGTATGGTTATTTGGTCAGGGGACCTCTCCGTCTGGTCAACGAGGGGTGGAAGCAAGCTCCTGGGAAACCTCCCCTGGATGTGGTTAGCTGCATGCTAGCCCTCTGGAGTGAGATGGCCACGTTTTGGAAGCAAGCAAGCTTCTGAAAACTTGGACGTCAGCCAGGAGGTGATGAAGCAGTGGTATGACCAGAAAGCTACCACTGTTGAATTTCAGCCTGGGCAGAAAGTGTGGGTGATAAAGCCCATGAAGCCCATGGCCCTCCAAGACCATTGGACTGGGCCAGATGAGATTGTTGAAAGGAAGGGGGAGGCCACCTACTTGGTGGCCCTCAAGACCCCCAAGCACCCCCAAAGGGTTCTCCATCTCAACCGTCTCAAACCACACTTTGAGAGGTCTGAGGTCACCATGTTATTGGTGACATATGGTGGGAAGGAAGAAGAGAGTGGGCCTCTCCCTGACCTCCTAGCCTCCAAACAGAAGGATGGGTCAATGGAAGGTGTAAACCTTTCCCCTACCCTGACTTCAGAACAGCAGAGGGACTGCCACCAGTTGCTGGAACAATTCCCCTCTCTGTTGTCCCACACTCCTGGGATTACCCATCTGTGTAGCCATGATGTGAGCACAGGAGACAGCCTCCCTGTCAAGAATAAAATCTATAGGCTGTCTGACAAAGTGAGGGCCAGCATCAAGGATGAGGTATCCAAGATGTTGGAGTTAGGGGTGATTGAACCCTCCAGTAGCCCTTCGTTCAGCCATGTGATGCTGGTACCAAAAGCTGCCCCACTGGGCACTACACCAGAACTCAGGTTCTGTGTAGATAACAGGGGGCTGAATTCAGTCACCAAGACCGATGCTCATCCCATTCCCCAGGTTGATGAGCTGATTGACAGGTTAGGGGCTGCCCAGTTCCCGAGTACTTTTGACCTTATTTTAGGGTACTGGCAGGTTGCCCTAATTGAAGGAGCCAAGGAAAGGCCAGCCTGCTCCACTCCAGAGGGCCACTCCCAATTTAGAATGATGCCCTTTGGACTCAAGAATACCCTTGCTACATGTCCAGAGACTGGTGAACCAGGTTTTCACTGGTATGGAGGCCTTCATTGCTGCCTACTTGGATGACATAGCTGTCTTAAGTAAGAGCTAGAAGGGCCACCTCTTTAACCTGCAGGAAGTGCTTCAGGCCATGCAAAATGCAGGCTTGACTACAAGGCCAGTAAATGCCAAAAAGGGCAGGGGTCTGTGGTGTACTTGGGACACCTGGTGGGCGGGGTATGGTGCAGCCCATCCAGGCCAAGATAGAAACCATCATGGCTAAGGAGCCCCCAAAGACCCAAACAGAGATGAGAGCCTTCTTAGGCCTCACAGGATCTTACAGGGGGTTCGTCAAGGGATATGACACCATTATTAGTGCCTTGACTGAGCTGACTTCGAAGAAGCTGCCCATGTAGTGACATGGACAGAGGCATGCTGGAAAGCATGCCTCTGTCCATGTCTGGGTAGACAGGTGCTGTATAAATCCAACCCAATTAACATTTGACTCCCTAAAGCAGGCCATGTGCAAAGTCACTGTGCTCAAGGCCCCTGACTTTTCGAGGGAATTAATTGTTCAAAAAGATGACTCAGAGCATGGCATAGGGACAGTACAATCACAACTTAATGAAGAAGGCCTAGATCAATCTGTAGCTTTCATCTCTAGGAGGTTACGTCCCCGGGAACAGAGTAGGAGTGTTATTGAGAAGGAAGCCTTTGCTGTGGTCTGGGCACTCAAGAAGTTGAGACAATACCTGTTTGGGACTCACTTCCGGATTCAGACAGACCAAAGTCCCCTCAGGTGGCTAATGCCAATGAGGAGTGAGAATCTAAAATTGTTGAGGTGGTCCATCTCCCTTCAGGGAATGGACTTTACGGTGGAACACAGATCTGAGCTAGACCTCACCAGTGCTGATGGTTTCTCAAGGTTCTTCCGCCTTAGTGATGAGGACTCCCAAGAGGTTGGGTAACTCTCCCCACTTTCAGCTAGGGGGCACACGTGTTAGTTTTGATACACACTAGGAATCAAGGGGAGAGGCCCTGTATGGGAGACCATACTACTCCCTGTCTGAATGTAAATTCACTAAAGGTACGTCTCAAAAATCGCGAAGAGGGAAAGAAAGAAAAATCCTCAGTTATAATGTAGTGAAGGTACTGGGCCCAGAATGTTTCCTATTCATGGGAGGAGACCTCTTTTAGGACACGAATCCTCACTCACCTAAGGGTGACATGCTTCATCATAGGGTTTCCTCCTCACACCATGGCCGCAAGGTCACTGATGTGGGCTACAACTCTTCTGGGCTTGAAGAGGAAGTGAGGTGTTTTAAGGAAGGGATAGGGTTAGTGAGGGGCAGAGTGCAAAGGAAAATGGTTACAACTGTATCCAGGGGCCAAATATCTTTTATTCTATGGTCTCTTAGGACAGGATTGAAAAGAGAGAGGACTTCGGGTAATCAACAACCATACCCCAAGAGTAGTTCTCTCTCTACACAAAGGACTGCTTAACCACATGTAGTGAGTCTGGAGCCAGGGCAGGAAGGGGAGATCTCTGTGCACTACAAAGCCCCCCTTTGAAGTCTCCCCCACTTCAACTCAGTACACTTCTGGACCTGTGGATACTCTGTTAGGAAGAAGAACTGCTGTGCTGCTGGAGGACTGTCACTCTGCTGTCCTGCTGCTCTGGAAGAACTGCTTTTCTGCTGTGCAGGCCTGCTGCTTGCTGTCCTCCTTGCCTGGGTGAGAAGGACTGGATCCACAGCACTTGAACCCAGAACCGTAGTGATTCCAAGGGCTTGCTTGCTTGCCTCCTGTTCTGAAGTCTCAGGGACATCAAAGACTTCCAACTCTCCTGCTACAGCACCTGGACCCTGCCATCTGTGAGTCTTGCCCTGCCAAGTGGTGCCAAACCAGTCCTGGGCCCTTGGACGAGGGAATAAAGTGTTGATCCAGCAGAAATCTGCTTATTGACACCTTTGCACCGCTCAGAACCAGCACATTTCCTTCGACAATGGTGCATCTCCACTACCGCGGGAATTGAGTACATTGCATGGCCGACGACATGGCGCATCACCTCCATTTCTGATGCATCCTCGATTTTGCATGGCTCGGAGCAGATGCATTGCCTTCATCCTGTGGTTTGACGATGACGCATGACCTTCATCCTGTGTTTCGGTGCCGACACATCACCTCTTTGCTTCTCGGCTCCTTCAATGACGCAAATAAGGTACTTTGCAGCAGGCCAAGGCTGGTTCCTGTATCCAACCCACGCTCCATCACGGTCAGCCTGAACTGGATTTGACCCGGTCTAGCACAACCAGATAGCCCTGGTTGATGCTTTATGCTTTTAGCAGTATAATTAAAAATATTCTTTTAAAATTCATAACTTCTGTGGTCTCTTTTTGTGCAGTGTTTTCGCTGTTTTACTGTTTGAAGTGTTGCACAAATACATTACATATTGCCCCTTAAGTTAAGCCTGACTGCTCTGTGTCAAGCTATTAGGGTGTGAGCACAGGTTAATTTAGGGTGTGTTTGTGACTTACCCTGACTAAGATTGCGGTCTCTGCTTGGACAGGGTGTATACCTCTGCCAACCATAAACCCTATTTCTAGCAAGGTGTAGGAATCACATATTGTCCATACTTTTAAGCATTTAAGCCCCTCAAAATTGCTGGGCACACAACGATCTTGGCAGCAGGTGTCTTACCTTGCTGTCATATTTGTCCCTGTTGCCAAATTCTTTAAGAAGATCTTTTTAAAAGAAATGTATAAGATGACTGTCAGACTCTGCTTTTTAAGTCCACCCACGTGACTCCACCCCCTTTCCTCTGCTGCACATTAACACCCAATCTATGGGTTCCTGAGTGAATTTTTTCCAACTCCAGCACTGCATTACGTAGCCCTTGGGCCTCTTATCATCTGAGCGCTTTGCTGTTGCTTCACGGCATGTCATTTAACCCTGGGCGTAGTTCGCGAAGTAGCGCTTCGCGAAGCTACACAAAGTGAAGTTCGCACTACGCGAGCTTCACGTAGCACTACGCGAACTGCGTAGTGCGTGTTCGCAATGATTACACAGTGCCGGATGCTTGTCCGCACTGTGCAATCATTGAAAACGGCATCTTGCACAGTGCGAGCTGTCTTTTACTGCCGCTCGAGTAGATTTTTACTCGAGCGGCAGCTTCTCAACGCGGACTGGTAGTTTCTCATTGCGAGCGGTCGCGAGCATACGCGACCACTCGCAATGAGAAACCTGACCTCCCGCGTTGAGAATCTCGCCGGGAGGTTTATTTTCCACGCTCGCGATCGGCAACTTGTGTTGCTGATCGCGAACGAGGAAAAGTCTCGCCGGGATGTCATTTTGCTTGCTCGCGGTCGCCAACTTGACGTTGAGGACCGCGAGCAAGCAAAAAATGACCGCTGCACTACGCTACGCGTGTTTGCACTGTGCTACGTGCAATTCGCGTTGTGCGAAGTAGCGCAAACTTCGCAAACTACGCGAGCGTAGCGTAGTTTTCCGCCCAGGCCTAATGTCATTACAGCCTGTCACCACTCAGACAAATGCAGAGGTGAGCTGGCTTTCAAGTGCCACATAATGGCTCCCTCTGCAAGTAGTAGAGCTCGATCTAGGAATGTAGCTGTCAGATTGTGTTTTTTGGTTCAGTGACATGTCCCTAGTGCACATGCTTCCCAAGTGTTTCGTGTAGTACACCCTGTTATCTGTGTGAATAGGGTTCCGATTGCAGACCAGTACTGACGGGCAGGACCACAGCGTATGCATTATGTCTGCTTCCACAGAACCACAACGCGGACAGCAGGTGCTACCACCTGGGAAATACTGGTTGATGATTTTAGCTCGGGAGACATAAGCTCTATGCAGGATATTAAATTGTATACATTTAAATATGGCATTTCTGGACACTATGGAAGGGTAAGATAGTATTCTTTCCCATTCCTTGTCATGAAATGCCCTATTTATTTCTGTTTCCTACCTATCTTGGAGAACTGCTAAAGAAATACGCATATGTTCCCCCAGTGCATTAGCCGAACAGCTGACCAGGCGGCGGCCTTTACCCAAGATGTGACATAGTGTGTGACGGTGTGCGTTTGTGGGTCCTCAGACACAATATTCCAGTAGGTGCAGAGGGAGTGTGTGAGCACACTGAAGGCTAGAAATGTGCCCTTATGAATACTGAATTGTTCCATTAACTCGCAAAAGACATAAGCTGCCCCTCGTTGAACAGAACGCCCAGTGTCTGAAGACCAGCAGAGGTCCAGTGATTTAAGTCCAAGGGCAACCATCCCTGTGAGATGAAGGGATACACAGAGACGGGTGCTGACAGGGGAACCTAATAAATAAACTGCATATGTTTCCAGTTCTGCAAACTACACTTTCCCAGAATGCATCTCATAATCCTTTACGCTGTGCACAACCCTTTGTGCCTAGTTTTCATTGTCCAAAGCTTCTTCCATGTGTATGTTTCAGAACGTTTACCTCTTCTGGTGACGTCCTCATTGGAGCTCCAAGGCACCAGGAAAGTTCAGTTTGGAGGCAGAGCTTTGCATTATATTGTAGCATTTGTATAGCACGTACTGCCCATATGTGGGGCGATAAAGCACTTAACCACACGGACGGCATGCTCCACGGTGTGGGTGTGTGGTTGGAAGTGTGGAGCCTTTGTGGTTAGTGTTTCCATGTCGTGCGTGACATCTGTACACGTCTCTGGCCCAGGCATATTACAAACTTTTGTGAGGTTTTCCATGGTACTTCACTCAGGAACCCATAGATTGGGTCATGACCACCTTCTTTTAAGTAAAAAGAAAATCATAAGAAAAAGAGAAACAATTCAATAGGCGACGTCAGCTCTAGGATACGATTCCACCTTGTGGTACATGCTGTCTGTATTTGATATTATTCCGATCTGCAGCTGGAGTGTAGGCCCTGGAAGTTCACGGTGACACTGCTTTGCTCTGGCCACCAAGAAAGGGTGGCCTTTTATGGTGGCGGCTGGTGAAGTTTAAAAATGGTGAGACCAAAATTCCTTTTTCAGTTTTGACTGAGCAAGAGAGTGAAGTGAGCAAGCCTGCACACCTTTAGCAAGATTCAGGAAAGCTCTCCTGTAAGAAAATTATGAAGAAAGCAGTGCTTAAAATCTAGGATTGGAATGTTATGTCATTCGCATTTCCTACTTCCCACTACAGCATGCAGCATGAGCCAATGAGTCAGCACACTTCAGCGACTGGCCAACTTCACTGTGAGTGATGGCATTCTGCTCTTGCACGAGGTGCACACCAGCAAGAAACAGCAGCCACCCTCGGTGCCAGGGACTGCTGTGGCAATGTGTGCTTTTTGATTAAAAAACATATGGTCTTTTGGATTTGGAGACTGCTGAAAACAAAACTAGCATGAGGCAGACCTCCTTGACCTGAACTTTCGATTGAAACTTTATACATAGTTCTATAGCAACATTGAATGATATGTGAAATTTACGGATCATTAAATTGATGAATTACAAATAGATACCATCTCAGCACTTCTCAATGATTTATTTTGATGAATGAGAATCAGCTTACGCTAAACAATGAGCTGTGCATCGTTGGAGACACCTTGCCCAGATGACTAGAGACCTAACCCGGATTACATCATATGAGCACTTAGGAACAGAAAGTGCAACCACAATAGCACGCACCCATTGGATTATTATTAAAACATCCGATTACCAGGAGTGCATCTTCGAAACTTTGCACAACCTATTTGTGGGATGTCCATCGATAGGAAATCCCAAAGATGGCCGGCAGCACCTCCCTTCCATGCAAGTTAATGTGCTGGGAGAGGAGCGAGAGTGGACTGTGTCATGGTTGGGATAACTCAAGGGTTATGGTAACAAGGCAGGGGGCCACAGGGCAGCAAGAGACAGCTGAAGTGAGGGACCTTATGTGGGCTGTCACGAGGCACCAGGGGACAAGTCAGGTGCAGCAGGCTGCAGGAGCAGCAGGGGACTGCTCGACGGCAGTCTACCGACCGCCCTGTGCGGCCTATCAATAGAGCGGAAGGGTTTCACACACAGACCACACAATAATGCCTTGAGGCATGATTAACAAAAAGATTCATGCCAGAGCCCCGTGAAAGTGGTGCAAGAAAGTGTGCTTCGCTCGACCAGGATTATCACTCTAGGCTGCATAACAGGAAGTGCTCCAGATCCGCTGGTTAAAAAGAGCAACTAGTGGAGTAGGATACGTGTGCTTGAGGGTGCGAAAAGGCGGACTGCTTTGCCAGCACAAATTAGAGAAGACTCGAACTTGGTGCTCCTCAGGAATAAACCAAATGCATTTAGAGGCTTACATACAACTGAAACCCCAGTGCTACCTAATGAATACTTTCAACGAGCGAACTAAGCTACAGTTTATAAAGCTGAGAATGGGGGTCATCCCCGTATCCTGTCACCTCCCAATATGCAAAAGAGACTGCGCTCAGGAAATGTGTCAGCTCTGCAGCCAACACGAGGACATAACACACGTAGTGTGCCTGTGCCCCAACCTCTTAGAAGATAGAAGGGCTCTGCTACGAAGGGGTTGGATTGCGAAAGACATACGATCCTGCAGAGGAGCGGTCCTGGCTTGTTTTGATCCCTTGAACACTACTCTGAATTGTGCATTGGTCTGATTTATGGTTCGCTTCTTCAAGAAGTCAGAGGAGGCGAGATGAGAACAGGACAGACAGACCGGCAACTTGTCCCCTCGCCCTCACTGAGACTATCGCCTCCGGTCACCGACCAACAGACATGCTTTCGACTTTAAAACAATGCATGGCACAATAGGAGATTATCTGTCCAAATTGTTCCCTGCACATAACTTCTCCCCCTTCTTTTAGGAAGATGCCACACCCTCTTTTCCAAACGAGTACAATCTACACAGCATCTTGGACCATTGCATTATGCAATGGAGGCTTTAAAGTTACAATGAACCTCTTTTTAATTCCCAGTTGTTGAAAGCTAGTATTTAATGAATGTTTAGATTTTATGACACAATGATGTTTTTAACCTTATTGTCAAAGCCAGTATTTAATGAATGTTTAGATTTTATGACACAATGATGTTTTTAACTTTATTGTCAAAGCCAGTATTTAATGAATGATCTTTCGTCTCTGTACACGGTTGCAAAGGTTTTTAACAAATCACGCAATAAAGTATTATTATTATTAGAAATGCATTTGACCCCTCATACACACCAAAGTAGGCACAGAGTGTAACTTTCTTCAAATGACGCCACAGCAGTTTCGACAGATGAGCAAGCCTATTATGACAGATATCTCATCTCATCTGTCGAGTTCCTCGTGGAGTGTCTACAATCCTACCGCTGAATGTCCAGCTCTGATGGATGGAAACGTATTTGAAAGTTTGTACCCCTCCCCAAACCCACCATTATGTGGGGAGTCTGTGCCCTGCAGCAATTTTAGTCTACTTTTCCCCCTGAGATCGCCATGCCGTGTTCCACCAATACTCGCCTTATAGTAATAGCAACCTTTTATGTTCTATGTAGCGCTTCATACCACAGTTTTGCCATTTCTAAGCATTTTAAATGACCGATTACTATTATCCAACGCAATGGCACTTGCTTCATTGACCTCAGATTGATGGAAAGCTAAGTTGGTCTTGCTGAAATTCCAGCTCGTCACTTGCAGGTGACTAGATGTCCGAGACTGGAGTTTAACTTACTGAGCTACAATTATGGCATAAGTGTGATTATGTTTCTAGTGATTTAAGTGGAACGTGTATTGCCCAACTTTCGCAGAGTCTGTGAAGTCACCATGCTACTACATTGGTACTGGTGCTAAGAATCTGTTCGACACTCATCCTGTACCCCGCAGTCCAGTACTTAATCCTGCAGTATGTGGGTACTCGGAGTACATGCCTGAAGTACACTTGACATATAATTAGCAGAATGTTCGCCTCAAGAAGTAAGTCCAGGCCATCTGTAAAATAAAGAAAAGAACCCAGAATTAACCTTGGAGTGAATTCACCAGCATGCCAGGATGAGCAGAGGTGAAATCACATACCGTTTGACGTTAATGACACACAGGAAGTGTCAGCTTATGTTTCTTGACCCTTTATTTTCCAGGACGTCCTGTTACATGACCGTAAACCTGATGATATCACAATAATTGACATTGCTGAAGTTCCATAATAACGATGTATCAAACATAACTACACAACACAGACAAATGCCTGCTTTTGATAGCACCTATTTTAGGGTCCTAACTTGATCTTTGAAAATTTTGTGGCGTAATCTCGCCCTGAATTGTAGTGAGCAAAGCGAGTGAGCCGGACCTCTTCTAGGGGGTTCTCACCCCAAGAAAATTTTGACTTGACTCACTCATGCTCACTTATTGAGATGCGATGTAACACGTTCTCACTTACTATTTGTCACTGACTCTCTCTCAGTTTCACTCACACACATGCTTACACATACCAACACATATGTTCGCACATACACATTCTCTGTCTCACATAAGCACACTCTCACCCATAAGCACACACACAGCATACATTTAAAAGCATTTTTTACTTACGTAAACTGCCCCCAAAGGCACTGTTACTGCTAATTGTGCTCAATTTCTTTTACTACACTAGTAGTGACTATTACAACATTTTTCACCATTAGTGTAATGAATAATGGGCAGAAAATAAGGAGTGTGGAGCCTCCCCTGTGTTCTTGGCACTGCTTTTTCAAGCTCTGAGGCCAGGGGTTGCAAAGGAAGTGACTGGGGTCGTAACGGGCAAGCCAGGGTTTTGCAGCTGCAGCTAAAATTGTAAAACAACTGAAAGGTTTGTGTCCTTTCTTGAGGATGGGAGACCACAAATTTGTATCGACCCTTACAAAGTCCCCTCAATCATAGCAATGTGCGTGGTCACTCAGGGGTCTTCAATTTTCCACCATTTCTAAACTGCTCAATAATAAACTAGTATGAAGAGATGTGGACGTTCATAATTGCTTGGAGACACCTGAGAGATTATGCCTCAGACTGCAGCCATTGCATAGATTTACACTTGAGTTATTGCAGTTCCCTGTATTGGGGCATAATAAAAAAGTTAACTCCACAGAGAGCCAAATTTCAGCAGTTACGACAGTAGTAAAGTTACTTCAATAGTAAAGTTACTTCAGAGCTCATGCCCCCCCATTTAGCACTAACTACTCTGGATTCTGTGGATAAACCAAGACACAAATTTAAACACAACTGAGGCCCAGATTTACGGAGCCCTTGCATTGCCATTGCATCACCCAGGGGGCGCAAGGCAGCGAAAGGGCTTCAGTGAGATTTTCTAAGCCACCTTGCATGGCTCTGCGTGGCTTAGTAAATCTGGAGTAACGCAAGGTAGCACAAGTATTCATTGGAACTCTTCTCGAAGGATCTCTTCTTCTCCAGTGGTGTATCCGACCTCGAGCCCTGGTCAGCATTGATCAGCATTTCAGTCCAGGACTTCCATTTAACCTCTGAGTTTTTTTGCCTTCAGGCTTTTTCCTCCATTCAGGGCCTATTCTGGGAGGCACCTATGGTCAGCAGCAAAGTGGCTACTGAAAAGGGTCATCCATACCTCTGGCAGACAATGACAGTGAAAATGGACCAAGCCAAAGACTCTCCATCAGGCGTCCGCTTCATGACACGTGGAGACCGGCACAGTCTAGAGAGAGTCGCCTACATCATAGAGGGCCTGGCCTCTGAGGATCGGTACATGGAGATTGGCACAGGTCTAGAGAGAGTCCCCCTTTAGGATGGAGGGCCTCTAAGGATTGACACATGAAGACTGACACAGGTCTAAAGATCAGTCACCTCTAGGATCAGGGCTTCTGAAGATCGGTACATGGAGATTGGCAGAAGTCTTGAGATGAGTCGTCTCTGTGATGGAGGGCCCCTGATGATGGACACTTGGATACTAATAATTTATCCTCTTGGTTTGCCTTCCTCAAGGGATTCACACCTGGATATTGAGCCCATCACCTGGAGTGCTGGGAGTGCTTTGCTAGTGCCAAAGGAATACAGAATATTTCCAGGTGTTTGGACAAAATATAGAGTTGCAAATATCAGGAGACAGAAATATCAGAAAGAATATATTGTGAGACATAAATATCATGATGCAAGAATATCGTTGACAAGAATATAGTTTTATGGGGAGTTATCGTTTTAAATAAAATTGATGTTTTTAATATTACTTTCAGTAATATAGTGGTTAAAAATATTGTTTTAAAATTATTTTAATGTATTTTAGTGATATATTAATTTTATGTGTTACTATTGTATATATAAATGGTATTCATTTTTTTAAATATAGCTTGTGATTTTAAGTTATTTAGAATTTTTCATATCATTATTAATAGTAATTTATAGTGTCAAAGCGTGTTGTGTTTGTAGGGGGTTAGGTTAGGAAATTATCTAGGTAATAATTTATATTAATTATTTAATGAATGTCATGTAATTATATGATTGATATTTATTATGTAAATTATGTAATACCAATTTATTTTGATGTGGTATTGTTGGCTCTTAGATTTGTAGGGGTATAGGATGGGAAGGTAATTAATAAATGTTTCATTAACAATTAATTATTAATTGTTCATTAATAATTAAATTTGATTTTTATTTATGTAATTTATGGAATACGTATTTATTTTAATAATATTTTAGATAAGGGCTGCTAGGTTTGTAGGGGTCTTGGGTGGGACGTTCATTAAGGGGCACATTACGATACCCGGCGTAAATAACTCCGCCAGGCATGGAAGCGGCAAAAATCCGCCCGCACACACCGCCTGAACACCGACCACGCCATTACGATTACACAAACCGAATACCGCCATCGGCGGAAAAAGCACACAAAATACCGCCCGCCAACGTCCGAGTCGGAGACAAACCGCCCGCCACGGACGGAAACACGCACGACAACACAAAACCGCCCGCCCTCACGGCCGACACACCGCACGTGAAATTACGATCGCACCGACATGAGCGCGGAAAAACAACAAATATACCGCCCGCCAGCGCAAACAACGCCGATGAGAATCGACACGGCAGAAGCCATGGCGCCCACGTACCTGCACAGAAACCATCCGCACACAAAACCAATAGCACACAACATGGCCAACAAGTCCACACAGCAAGGCACGCACAAATACACAAGCACAGTACATATCCCGAAAACACCCCCCGGACAAACAAAAAATACAAAGGCCAGAACCCCAGACACAACACACCTGAAAACAACAGACCATGAGGACACACCCACATAGGTAAGTACAAAAGCAGCACTCCCACAGACCACAACCCCTTGCTACATTGCAAACCAGAGAGGAGAGGAGAGGACACAGTGACACAGCAAGGACAGCAGCACACCACAGAAACGCACACATCACAACCACCACCACCACCACCACCACCAAACACCGGCACCACAAACCCCCTGCACATTACACAACACACACCGCACCAGCACCACAAACACCATGGCACCACAAAGAATGCCCAAGTTCACGCCCATTGAGCTGACGGTCATGGTCGACGAGATCATCAAGGTGCACCCACAAATCTATGGGAACATGGTCCAACACACACCACTAGCCACCAGAAACAGAATGTGGAACCGGATCGTAGACCAGGTCAATGCAGTCGGGACCCTGCCCAGGAACAGAGGAGAAATTAACAAACGGTGGAATGACGTCAAGAGCCTGGTCAAGAAGAAGGAGGGCAAAAACAGAGAGCTGGCTGCCGTCACTGGCGGAGGGAATCCCGCGCTCTTCAAGACCTTCAAAGCGTGGGAGGAGAAGGTGCGAGTCATCATACATCCCGAGATCCTCGCCGGATTAGCAGGGGGAGTGGAGGCTGGTAAGTACAAACTAATGTATACCAGCACACCGCTATGTACTCACATGCACTACCACCATGCCACAGCTCCCAGGGACAAACACCCCCATGTCCAGCACACAATACACGACACACACATGCAACAGACACCACCACACACAGCCCAAACAGAACAACTGTAAGATGCGTGGGGACATGTGTACATTCAGCCAGCCACGTAACCACCAACAGGTCCCCAAATATGCCAGAAGCGCCACAACGAGCACCCACCACACCCATGTGTCCGCCACAGCTGCACAAACCGACAAGTAACAGGTAAGTGGCAGGAACACAAAGTGCAGTGGGTGGGACGGTGGACAGCCCAAGTACAACACACACCAGGCCCCTAGTCCCACAGCACAGCAAGGAGGAGCATCCCCCACACCCCACAGCCACGTGTCAGCCACCGCAGTGCACAACGACAGCCGAAAGGCAGACATCACGGTCCACAGCAATCGGTGTCAGTGGGTGTCCAGCCACCCCCACGACCCACAACACCCCCCACCCCCACAGACCTGCAACATGGAGCACCCCCGCTTAGAGCCATGTGGCATCCAGTACAGTGCACGCACGAACAACTTGCAGGTGGGAAACTGGACAGGGCTGGATTACTGGAGGCATGAGGACCGTAACACGACCAACACATGGGACATGTCACGTAGCAGACGAACACGCAGCACCGCCCACCGTCACGAACAAGTGAACAATGTGCACACGGACATGAACCACAGACTCACACCTCACATGACCCATCACAGACATAGCAACACCCAAGGAGCCACGTCTGCATACACAAGCCACACTGAAAATAGTACCACACGGCAGCCACTGTGCAACTCATCACACACAACCGAAACACCATTGAAGTCCTGTCCATGTAGCCCCTACTGCCTGTCAACCACACACCCCACAACTACGCCTATGTAAGACAAACAACACTAGACGCAACAGAGCGGAACAACAGAAATGCACACGAACACCACTGAACCCATCAAACACACAGACACACCATGCACATACAACATACCATCCATCCCATCCGTCAGCCCCAGTCTCATGAAAGGCATGTCATCCGCACAGCTGCCACACATACAGCAGTCACGCTAAGATACATGCCCATGACCAACCATGTGCCAGAAGTCAATGAAGCGCACGACACACTGTGAGCAACAACACACAACATGGGCCACACCCCCCCACGAGCACTGCAGTGATGCACATGGCACAGGGCAGCACGCACACCAAGGAGATGGGACAACTGCAATACGTTGGCTTTCACACACAACCATCACTCACTCATAACGATGCGTCCAATGCCATGTCCAGTAATCACAACAGACAGCAAATATGCAGGCCATGTCAAGCATGCACACACCTCAAACCATGCACTGTCATGCTGCCACAACACATGTCACGTTCGGCACCCATGGCTCACAGCATGTACCCCAAAAGCATATTCCCTCCCAAATGCGAATCTGGGGCATGGCCCCCATGTTGCCATATGCGTTCCTAAGCGTTCCATTTGAACCCCAAAAGCAAAGTACAAACCAGACCCAGGATGGGCCAGGAGCCCGCATACACCAGAGTCACAATGAGTAGGGGCACAGCAACACACCCATCGGCATGGCCAATCCGTCCCATGCCACATGTGCACAGCACACAGTCCCATTGCCAAGCACACACAACTACAAATGCCACAGCCACACACACGCCTCCGGGAAACCCATGTACGAGATTGCACGAACTGCCAATGTCAGACGACAAATACATACTTCGCCAGGTGCAACACAATAACAAATCTCATTCTCTCCACAGGTGACGAACTGCCGGATGCTGGGGATGGAGACAGCAGCCAGCACAGCCAGCCCACAAGCCCCCAACGAGGACACACGGATGTGGAGGATCTCACCTCCTCTTCGGACACGGACCACCAAGCAGGCCCATCTGGTGTGGCAGGGCCCAGCCGCTCCCCAGGACCCCTCCTACCCACCAACCCATCATCCAGGGCTGCTGAACAGTCCCAGCCCCCTGCTGCCACTGTCGTTGCGGCCACACCCACGGTCATTGCGGCCACACCCACGGTCATTGCGGCCACTACCACTGCCGCAACCGCCACCATCGCCGCACCGACCACCACCGCCGCCACCACCACCACGTCTTCGCTGGCACCAGCCCCAGCGCAGGTGGTGGCCCGGCCGACTGGATCCACCCTGGGAGCCACAGCGAGGACCGTGGTGAGCAATGTGGCTAGTGGGCAGGCCGGTGGCAGCAGGACTGGTAGGAGGAGCAGGGTCAGGGAAACGCCAGCCTCCCCTGGGAGCCATGCCCTGCCTCAAATGGCCAGAGTCCTTGGGGCCTATGAGGAGGCCCAAGAACAATGGGTCAGGTCTGCTTCAGACACGCGGGAGGTGCTGGGGGTGCTGAGGTCCATGGACGCCCGTATAGGTCAACTCGTGGACCTCATGGGCCAGCTGGTGGTGGCGGTGAGGACACGGCCAGGGATAGCAGCTCCCCCTCCGCCACCACCTGCCGGGGCGCAGGGTCGAGCAGCAGTGTCCAGTTCCCCTGCGTCCACAGCCAGTGAGCACACCTCAACCACCAGCAGGTCGCAAGCAGGCACCCCCCTCGCAAACGTGGAAGGGGCCGTCCGAAGAGGAAACAGATCTCCCGGGAGGACTTCGCACGCTCCAGTCGCAAGTGAGGCAGCCAGCCAGCCTTCCGCCAGCCTTCCTTGACCAGCCACTGCATTGACTTGGACTACGATCCCACTCCACACAGCCATCTGGATGGCATGTGTGTGTTGGACTATGGACATAGAACCAGTGGGTACACCCTGAGCATCACGCAGCCATGACCGACAGCTCATTGTCACAGCACGCACCACTTTTGTCATCACCTTACACACAATCACATGTCACAGTTTGTAATAAATGCACCTTTTTCACTAACTGCTGTTTGTGCCCTGTGTTTTATTTGTACGGAATACAACGGCCACCTTGGGCGGAAAGGCACCTGATGCGTGGCATGGCAATGGAATCCGGAGGGCCTGTAGGGACCTAGGGGTGGGAGACAGAACAGGAGCACATTCAATGAGTGTGTCACACACCCATCACACAGTACATGTCAACAACTACAAGCAATGTACACACATCGCACAGAGCAATAGGGCACAATGCCACAGCCACCATCAGTGGCATACTAACCTGGGCATGGAGCGTTGACACACAGCACGCAGTGAACAAAAGGCCACCCGGACACAGCACACACACACCTGCACAAATACAGACACATCAGCCGTCGTACATGGACACTCACCGTCAAGTGAAGTAGCGGGCGATGAGCTGCTGCCGCACATTCCCAGCTTCCTCCTCTCCGCTGTCCTCCTCACTCGAGCTGTCCTGGTCTGCGGGCTGGGGCCCTGGTTGATCTCCGTCATCCACAATGAGGGGGATCTGCTTCCGAATGGCCAGATTGTGCAGCATGCAGCACGCCACCACTATCTGGCACACCTTCTGTGGGGAGTACGCCAGTGCACCCCCGGTGCGGTCCAGGCACCTGAACCTGGACTTGAGGAGGCCAAAGGTACGCTCGACCACACGTCTGGTCCTCCCATGTGCCTCATTGTATCGATCGTCTGCTGGGGTGCGAGGATTCCTCAATGGACTGAGCAGCCATGCCCCATTCGGGTACGCAGAGTCACCTGGGTGTGAGGGACACAGAGAACCGTTGCTATTCCAACTGGACAGGGGACAGCATCGCACAACCAGCACGCTACACCACTCCACATACTCACCGACAATACAGCCACGATCCTGTTGCAGATTGGCCATCAGCCGTGGCAAGATGCTGTTGCGCATTATGTGTGCGTCATGGGCCGAGCCTGGGAACTTTGCACACACGTGGGTGATCACCATGTCCGCAAGGCACACCACTTGCACATTCAGGGAGTGCGTGTGCTTCCTGTTGCGGTACAGGTGCTCAGTGGCCTGTGGTGGAACAAGGCCAACATGTGTGCAGTCAATGGCTCCAACGACGTGTGGGATTCTGCCAAGGGCATAGAATGCACCCTTCACTGCCGCCAATTCACGAGCCCTGGGGAAGCGGATGTACCTGTTTCGGTACAGCATCATGGCTGCCAGTACATCCCTCAGCACCTTGCTGAACATGGGCTGGGACATCCCTCCTCCACTGCCCACTGTGTGCTGGAATGACCCAGTGGCGAAGAAATGCAGGGCAGCCATCACCTTAGCCGTGGGGGTGAATGCTGTTGGATACACCCTGCGGGGACGGAGATGGGGTTCTAACATGGCACACAGTCGATGCAGGGTTGGCCTGTCCAGCCGAAACTTCCTAATAACCTCTGTATCGTCCATGTCCACCAGCAATTGGTATGGGCGGTCAATGTTCGGTCTCCGCCTAGGGAAATTGCAGAGGACACATGTCAAAGCAACACAACACATAGCAATTTCGCATACACATCACTGACATGACTGAGCACGCACATGAGCCACAGCCCAGCTGTCAAGCTGGGACGGCACGGCCACAATACACTTACACAGGTCTCCCAACAATGGCAATGGCTAGTGAGACATACCACTGCCATGTGCATGCACATGGGGATCTAGGCCCCAATGACTTGCAGGGCGTGCTGATGGGGACTGACTGCATATTCGTCAAGCGGCAACGCCACGGCAACATGAGTGTCTGCTGAGCATGGAACTGCTTCCGAGGCTGGATGAGTATGGCACACGACGACGACGATGTGGGCACAGGCTGAGCGGCCAAAACAAGTGGGACCTGTGGCACGAGGGGATATGAGACAGTAGTAGGTGTCAGCACTGCACCCTATGTACAGCACTGTACGGATCACACCTCCCGAAACATTGACAGGTGTCCACATTGACAGCCCCATGCCAAGACGGCTGTGTGCTTGCAGTCACACGTCACAGGTGAGAGGTTACATTGCACGTGCCAGGTGGCAGACGTACATAGTGGGAGCTGGCATGTGTGTGCATGTGTCTCCTGTTCAGGATCCACCAGATGGGCGCTGACTCTGTACTGACCATTGGACACAGCATGTTCCGTGGAAGGCTTGTGTGTGTGGGATGGTGGCACTGGATGTGCCTCCGTTGGGTGGGGGGCCATGCACAGGGCGGGTACGTCGATGATTGCGCATTGTTGGTCACGGTGGGTGCACCAACTAAGATGTGTTGCCCTGTGTTCAATTCCTATGTCCGCATGATGATGGACTGTGGATGTGGGCAGACTACACATTGGTCGATGTGCTGTCTATATGCATGTGCCTTCACACCAGGCACAGCTGCCCCTGCACATGTGACCCCTGCTGGACTCGCTGCTGGGTCTGTGGAGCTGATGCACCTTCTGTGCGTGGGGCGGACAGCTCTCCTCACTTCCCTCATTGCGCATGTCATGTCTTTGCCGCAGGTGACATGGATCATGGAGGGCCCACATGTACGCGTGGGTAGGCTACACATGATTGTTCACTGGTCGCCACCCCCAGTCAGTGTTTCGAATGGGAAGGTTGTCGTGCTGGTGGTATGTTCGATGTGGCGGATGGGCGGGCCTAGGTGCGGGCTTACATTCCGGACATGGGGGGTAGTTGGATTGGCGACTAGTTGCAGTACACACGGGACACGTCTCTTCCTTTCCACATCTGGGTCATCCCTTGTACTAACTGACAGTGATACAGTCATCTTCGCCCCAGCCCTCATGTCCTCCCCTCGCCCCCCAATATGCATGCTCACCTGCGAGGCTAGCGCTTGCACAGGCAGCCCCAAGCTCGCACCAGAGAGGGCAAGGAGTGTATGTGTGGGTCCAGTTGCACGAGTGGGCTGTCTCAGGGTATGATGTGTGGCGGGACGCCGTCCACCTGCGTGGTGCCCCAAATGGAGACCCGGCCTGCATGGACTATGCATCACAGTCTTCGCCTTCCGGATCCGCCACCTGCGACACCCAGTGGCTGTGGCTGCCCTTGCGGCCAGGCCGCGTCCGTCTGTGGCTGATGGCCCACACATTCACTCTTTGGCCTCTCTGGGGAGGGCTCAGGGGTGGTGGCGCACGCGCTTGCACTTAGTCGCAATGGCATGTGGCGTGGTTGGTATGATGGGCAATGGATGGGATGGTGCGAGCCACCTCCCGTGACGTCAGTGCTGCTCGTGCTGTGGTGCGTCCCCCTACACTTCCATTTGACTTTTTGCCATGCTAGACGTTGAGGTTCTATTGCCTGCGTGATATGACCAGGAGGAGCGCGAGGAGACCTCTCACACACCATGCTCCACTGCCATCCCGTGCCCTGTATCGCCTGTGCGGATTGACTATGTTGGGGTTACACCTGGTCGACTGGGGCTGTGTGTGCCTTGTCAAGGGGCATGGCGGGCGCACAACAGGATCCAGCTTGTCCACAGAGGGTGGGCTGAGGTGCGCCTGGTACCGCTTTGTACGTGTGCCCGGCTGCTGTGCACACACGTGTTCACTCCCCCCGACAGGTGTCCTCTCACAATGCCCAGGGAAGCGGTGGTGTACTGTTCATGACCCCTCCCAACACGGCGTGCTCCAACTTGTCATGTGCGCATCTACCCGTCGCACCCACCCACCTGAGCACTGCGTCCATACGACTTCACACGACACATGTGTGTCTTCCACAGTAGTGCTACTCATTTGCGTTGACATCCAATACCAGTGGACTACATGGTCATGTCACGACTGCCGTGTACTTCACATACTCTCATCCTCTCTCATTCGTACTTGTGAAATGAGTCAGCGGAGACAGTTTTGGTTTCAAACATTATATTGAGTCTTCTGTCCTCTGTGATGCAGTATAGTGGACACTACTGGCAGCGGAATACATGTTGAGGATATACTGAGCATGATTGCAAATGGGATAGGGTGTGGGGTTACATGTGATTGGCTGTTGCATGTGGGATGTGGGCTTCAGAGTGACATCTGCTTGGCCAAGGCTGTGCTAATGTACATTTACGTATAGCTGCGGAGCTGCGGACTTTGACACAGACGGTATACATGTAGCCTACCAGACCGCTTGGCATCATGGGCACAGTCCATCTCAGTTCCATGTGACAGGTTTGCTGCGGTTGTTCCTCATGCACGCGTGCATGTGAGATGACATCAGGGCATGTGCTTGCGTGCATGCAGCGGCGTGCCACTTGTTGTTGCACTGTGGTGGTTACTGGACATGTCACAGTCACTGGGGTCGTGTTGTTGTTGTATGCACTTGTCGTCCATGCAAAGGTCCTGGTATGGGATTCCCGGGGCGGGGGTGGGAGGGGTGCAGCACCCACAGACTCCAGGCGACCTATTCATGTCCACTGAGCGGTGTGTGTGTCCATGGGCGCTGGATCCATGTCGTGTCCTGGTTGTTCGTGCAGTTCCGTCCATGTGGGTGCGATACACAGAGCCCATGCCACTGCCTCCCACGATGCATGCGGTGTTCCTGGATGTGATGGGGAACAGTGTGCATGTCCCGGTCATATCCGATGTCATGGCGATGTCGTTGATGGTGTGGTTACAGTTGCCGGTCGTTTGGTATGGCTGTTGTGGTGGTGACTGGCCAGTCCGTGCGGAAGCTAAGCATGGGTGCGGGGTTGGACATCATAGGTCACTCGGGGAACCTGCGTTGTGGTCCGACGTATTTACAGGTTGTCAGGTATGCGATGCCGTCCAGCAGGGCTTCCATGTCATTGGTGGTGTACATGTTTGCCAGCCAATGAAGCGGATGGTGGCTGTCAAGGTGTTGTTCGTAGGTTGTCCCTTGGAGGACCATGATGGGGCATGCTGGGTGACATTCGATGTAGCTGTTATCGATGATCCGTCGTGTGGAGGCACAGTGGTCCCATTTCAGTGCGGGTGCGATGTTGGCCACATACGCCATGCCCCCATAGGCAGAGCAGGCCCTGTCGTGTGCGTCCAGAGGGAGGAGTAGTGGTAGCAGGTCCGCCTTCAGACATGCCGGGTTGGAGAGGCATATCTCGACGGGATGCTGGTAGGGACACCTCCGACAGTAGAAGACGGGCATGACGCAGCTGAACAATGTGATGCGGTAAGTCAGTCGGTAACTTACGTTCAGCAGGGACAGGAGATCGCATCCCAATGTATGGCACAGGTTGGTTTTGTACAGCTTGAGCTGTTCGGCGTAGTTGGGTAGGTGTGTTGCGGTTGCCATTTCGCAGCGGTTCGTTGAGGTGGCGTGCTCCGGCTGTGTGTGCAGTCTGCAATGTGCACGCTCCGGGGTTGCTGTGAGCTCTGTGTAGTCGTAGGGAGACAGGACTTGTGTTCTGTTGGCTTGTTTGGAGGACACGGGCCCTCTTCCCACATGCTTCTCAGACAGTTCAAGGTCAGTGCTGTGTGACTCCTTCCAATTAACTTGCATGTGGCCGACATGGGGGAGTGTTTTCTTCTTTCTTCCCCGTCCGTTGTGTGCTTCTGTGATATGCGCTATCTGCCCTGTGGTCGGTCTCCTCGGCATGCCTGTGTTGGTCTATTCTTGGACAATGGCTGTATTCACCGGCTTCTGTCGTAGGGCTGTGGTTTCGGAGTTGGAATGGAAGGTCATTCAGTGCTGTCTGCTCTCCCTTGTGTGGGCGGCAGGCTGCCTTTCCGCTCTGCGTTGGGCCTTGTGTGTGGATGTTATTCTTGGGCCACCTGTTGTCGGTCCCCGGGCTCTTTGGTGTTCCGTTTTATATGTCTTGTTCATATGTGCAGGGTGGTATGGGTGTTTCTGTGTGGTACTGGCGTTCCTCTTCCCGAAGGGGCCCTGCTTCTCCTAGTTGGTGTTGCCGCCGCTGTGTGCTACGCCATGTTTGTTACACTGGGGTGTGTCCTGCTGTTGCGTGTCTTCACTGACATGTGTGCGTCGGTTGTGTGGCGTTGGGTGTTGTCCGTGAATTGGGCGTTGGGGACATGTCTGTGGCCGGCCTGTCACGTGTCATGTGCGTTCGGGGTGGGGCTGATGTGTGTGCTGCTTGGTTGTGTCCCTGTGTCTGTGTGCGACGCATGCATGGCGCTGCGGTTGGCCTCTGCGTTGTGCGCATGTGTGGCGGCGTCATCGGCGCTTTGGGGCCGTGACGGGGTGGTTGGTTCCTAGTCCCAGGTGGTGTGTACACATGTGTTCTGCGATGTTACGATTTGGCCTGTGTGTCATATGTGGATGCGATGGTGGATGTGTTGTGTACACGCGCTGGTGGGGGGTTGTCCGCTTTTTCCGCCCTTGCACTGTGTGCGCTGTTTGCGTGCACTTGTTGTGTGTGTGCCTACCTGCGTCTCCGCGGTACGTTGCGTCCTTGGTGGTGCATCAGCAGAAGCATGGGGAGGGCCTGCAGTGCTGGATTCATGCTCGGGGAGCCGCTTCTTCGTTGTCCGTGCTCTGCGTCCGTGTTACCGCCTCTCTTTCACGTGCGGTGTCTCTTAGCCGTGGGAGCCGTTTGTTTGCGGCATCGTAATTTATACGCCGGGCGGGACGTGTTTCGTCGGACGGTGTGTGTCAATTGGGCTGCGCCGCTACGTGTGCGGACGCACTTTGATGGCGGACGGTGTTGCTGGCTTGCCGGCGGTGTTTGGCCTACTTTTCGCATCGTAATTGGGCGGGCGTGTGGACTGCTGCGTGCCGGCGGTAACTGGTGGTTTTTGCATCCGCCAGCACGGCGGTTGTGCTTCCGCCCGCCATCGTAATGGGCCCCTAAGTAATTAATTCACAATTAATTAATAATTGTTAATTAAGTATTTATTTGATTTTTAATTATGCAATTTATAAAATACTTATTTATTTTACTTATATTTTAGTTGCGGAATGTTAGATATGTAGGGGTATATAGTAGGAAATGAATTAAGTAATAATTGATTAACTATAATTTGTGAATTAAATATTTAAATGGATTTTAATTATTTTTAAGTTGCTGGATGCTAGGTTTGTAGGGGTATAGGGTAGGAAGTTAATTAAGTAAAATTTAATAAATTAACTATTAATTATGATTTGTACAGTAATTATCTATGAACATTTCAAATATGTAAAATATGGAATACTTATTGATTTTAATTGTATTTTAGTTGTGGGCTGCTAGCTTTTTAGGGGTCCAGGGTGGGAAGGTAATTAAGTAATAATTAAGTAACAATTACTTGTTAATTGTTAATTAATTATTGAATTGATTTTAAATATGTAAATTATGGAATACTAATTGTTTTAGTTATAATTTAGGTGAGGTGGTGCTAGGTTTGTAGGGGTATAGGGAGAGAAGTTAATTAATTATTAATTGAATAATAATTATCTATGAATTGATAGTTATTGAATAGTAATTATGTAAATAATTGATTAATTGTTTTTAGCTATTATATATATATATACATATATATATTTCATGTTAATTATTTTTATAATAAGAGTTAAAAAAAACTCTACATTCATGGGGTACAAATATATGCAATATGTTAGAAGCGAAGTACTTTCCCTACTCTTTGTTAGACTGCAGTAGGAATAGTATATGTAACCCCTCCGAAGTCCAATGCTTTCCCTACTATGATAGACTGGAGTGGGAATAAAAAATGTAACCCCTCTGACGTCCAAAACTTTCTCTACTGTTGTGCTGTTTGGAGTGGGAATAGTAAAGTCAACCCATCCAAAGTCCGGTGCTTTCCCTACTGTCACATAGACTGGAGTGGGAATAGTAACTTTTGCCCCACCTAAGTCCAACACTTTCCCTACTGTTACACTTTTTGGATTGGGAATAGTAAACTTTACCCCTCCGAAATCCAATTCTTTCTCTACTGTTGAGTGTTTGGAGTGGGAATAGTAAATGTAACTCCTCCAAAGTTCAACACTTTCACTACTGTTGTTTGGACTGAAGTGGGAATAGTAAATTTCACCCCTCCAAAGTCCAACACTTTTCCTACTATTGCGGTGACTGGATATATATATGGTAACATAATTAATACAAATATTATTGCACATTATATTGATTTTTTAATCTTTTAAATTCATTACTATATATCTATTCTTTTTTTCAATATTTAAAATGTATTACTATGAATATATATATATATATATACACATATATATTCATAGTAATATATTTTAAATATTAAAAAATAATATAATGTAAAATAAATATTTGAATTAATTACATTACACTATATATAGAGCTATATATATATATATAGTTATATAAACTCAAACATATATTTGTTTGTGTGTTTATATAAGTATATATTTATAAATATAGTATTAAATATTGGTGGAATTTCTTTAATTTACATTATATTATCTGATAGGTTTAGTTCAGTCATCATATTTTTTAACCTAGAAGATGTCTTAGGGGAACTTACATATTTTACCTTTGATGTTCTCTCTATTTAGAATAATATTAAAATCCCCTCCAAGTATAATGGGAGCGGTGGCCTCCAGGAGGCAGGATTGTAGGTTCTCCAGAACATCTGGAGTATCGTTATTTGGACCGTAATAAGTTGGACACTATATCAGCCTATCCTGAATCAATATGTTAGCCACCAGCCATCTACCAGAAATATCCGAGTCAATCTTCAGTAACTTTATTCCTAAATTTTTCCTTATAACTAAGTCCACTCCTCTGGTACTACCTCTCTGATACGAGCACACTACATTCTGTACCCAACGTAATTTACTAAAACGGGACCTACACTCCTCCCGCTCCAAATGAGACTCCTGGAGCATTATTATGTGTGCCCCACTATTCTTGAGATATTCTGCCACCAATGCCAGCTTCTTCCTAGATTTCAAACCATTAATATTCCAGGTTGTAATTTGAATCTTTCCAACTTTATTCATTTTTCATTACCCTTATCTTGTACCCACTTAAACTCCCTGCAAACTATCCTGTTTAAGCTTATTTTACGGAAACATCCCTGGAGATATCCCTGGAACGGGCTTACAATGGCTACAATTTCTCGAGATGAGGACATATTTTATCTCCCCCCCCCTTCTGCTCCCACCACCCTGTGCACCCCCTCACCCTCCATCCCTGGGGAACGCCCCTCCTATCCTTAGGTGATGAAGTCCACCATCCGGGAACCCCCACCCCCGCAGAAAGATATACAGAAAAAAAAACAAGAAACTTAAGTTAAGCTGGCCTCATATATATGCCACCATTCAGTATTACTTGATCTACGAACTCCGAGATGGGCTTCTAAGAACTAGACGTGTCGGGCCTGATTACCTCCATCTGGGCTAAGAAAGTATCCACTTCCTCAGGGTCACTAATGTTGTACATCTTATTCCTCCACATGATCTTTAACATCACTGGGAATTTCATCTGGACCTGAGCGCCTATTCTCTGTAGGTCGTTCATCTTGGAGCATAACTCCCATTGTCTCTGCGCCGTCCTCTTACCTATATCAGACCTCACGTGACAAGTAAAGTCTCCTTCAGTGCGCGACCTAAGATCAGCTCTTTAACCGCATAGATAAGAAAATTGATCAGGATTTTTCTGGGAGACTTCCTATTGGGGTTTAATTTAAATGGATCTCTATGCACTCTTTGGATTTCATTGTCGAGATTGACGTCCGGCCTGGCTAGTAAAATCCCCTCTCTTAATAGTTTACAAATGAAACCTTTCATGTCTCCCTTTTCTGCACCTTCTGGGATGTTAAGTACCCTCAGGTTATTTCCCCTGGATTGGGTTTCCAGTCTTTCCAAATCCTCTTGCAACATTTTATTTTGTGTTTTCAGTGCCTCAATATCTCAAGAATTTTGGCTCACCCCGGCTGACAGGACCTTCACATCTTCCTCGAGAGTTGCAGTACGCTCCGCAATACTATCCAGTTTTTCCTCCACACAGACATCTGGCGCAGAAGGATGGGGGCAGTTAGAGGCTTTACGTTTTATAGTAAAAAGTATGGCCACCACTCGCGCATAGATTATTTCTTGGTGGACCAGGCCCTGAATGATGAGGTTGAGTCTGTGGTCCATGTTCCTGCGGTGCTTTCTGATCATTCTCCTGTGGTCCTAATTTTAGAGAACTGTAAACAACTGGGGCAGAGAAGGTGGACCCTAGACAGAACTATATTGTTAGAGTAAGAGGTGGTAGTCGGCCTAGCGGATGAGACAGTCGATTTCTTCCATTTTAATAGAGATTCTGCTAAGCCACAAGTTGTTTGGGACTCAAACAAAGCGTACCTAAGGGCAATAATAAGTGCCATAATGATAGATAAGAGACAAACTACACAGGTGAGAGATGAGGGTGCTATAGCAGAAATCAAGATGAGAGAAATCGAACTTCAGAAGGCCTCATTAGAGGGAACATAAAGGATACCAATGCTCCAAAGAGAATTAGATGACCTGCAAGCAGAGTATGAGACCCAGTTGTCAAAAAGAATACAAGACCGATGGAAAGTCAGCAAGCTACAGCTTTTCCCCTATGGCAAGAGGTGTAGCTCGCTTTTGGCCTGGAAGGTTAAGGTAGACAGAGCCAGGAATTCCATACTGAATCTGATGAATTTAGAGTCTGGGGTGCTCTTAAAAACAAATGCAGATATCAGAGTGGAAGCATGGAGGTATATGAACAGTTTATATAGAGAGGATCTACATCCAAGAAAGGAGAGTACAGGGGCTTGGTTAAGGGCGTTAGAGCTTCCAAAATTAACTAGGGAGCAAGTGGATCTACTAGGGTCGGAGATCACCGAGGGGGAGATAAGGGTACAATGCAGGAAAATGAGGGGTGGGAAGGCGGCAGGTCCAGACGGTCTCCCGTAGAGAGCCCTATATAGGAATTATCGAGAAGCAAATCCCCTATTTAAAAGGAGTTTTTAATGCAATATATATAGAGGGTGAAGAAGCCCCGGCATCTTGGTCAGAGGCAACTGTAGTTCTCGTTCTGAATCCTGATAAAGACCCTGTAAGAGCAGAATCATATAGACCAATATCCCTATTGGATACTGATTATAAGATCTTTTCTGGAAAATTAACTTCAAGGGTAGCGCAGGTTATCAAGAGCATTATTCACACAGATCAGAGGGATTTTATCCCGGGAAGACATCTAAAAGAGCTCTCATATTTGATGATGGAAGTCATTGATATGGCGGAAGTCCAGAAATCCCCCTTAACAGTAGTGGCAGTAGACGCGGCTAAAGCCTTTGATAGGGTACACTTGGAATATCTTTGGGAAACCCTTAAAAGCTTTGGATTCCCGCAAAATGTAGTAACTGCAGTGCAAAAACTGTATAGCAAGGGTGTTGGTTAATGGTGAGCTCTCAGAGTGGTTCCCCATTACTAGAGGTACAAGACAGGGTTGTCCCCTGTCTCCTCTACTTTTTAACTTTTATATCATGCCTTTAGCCCATCAGATTAGAGCAGATACCACCATAACCCCCTTTAAGTCAGCTGGGTTGGAGGTTAAACTAGCTCTGTATGCAGATGATATGGTGGTATATACAACAAATCCACAGACGGCAATACCCAGGCTGATGGTGAGGGTAGAGAGCTTTGGCAAGATATCGGGATATAAGGTTAATGTAAACAAAACTGAAGTTATGGATTGGAACCAGGGAATGATTAGTCAGGGGGCGAAATTCCAAATGAGATATTTGAGCATTCTAATAACTCAGAGGTTGGATGATATTCCACGGGTCAACTGGAAAAAAGTGTGCCAAGAGGTAGGGAGACTTCTGGTAAGATGGGCCAACTTACCATTAAACATCTATGGCAGAGTTAACCTTATCAAGATGGTTATTCTTCAAAAAATCACTTTTCTCTTTAATTCTATACCACTTACTTTTTTGAGAGAGGACATAGCTAAGTTGCAGGGCAAAATAGGGAGTTTTATTTGGGAAGCGAAGGGACCTAGGATAGCCTGGAAAATATTGAGGAGAAAGCTTGTGGTGGGGGTCTAGCTCTTCCGGATCTGCTGATATATTGTTATGCTTTCCACGTATGTTAGCAAATAGACCTGATAGTTCATCAGTGGGGAGACTATGTGGGGCGATGTTGAGAGACTTGGAACAGAGTCACTTTTTGTTCAAATATGGTGACCCGAAATATTTTAAAAAGGTCAGGCTGAAGGTTTTGAAAACGGCATTAAGAACATGGCTATATGTCCGTAGGAGGTTTGGTATACCTTAATATACATCTTCAGCACCAATTTGGGACTCCCCGGGTACCCCAGATTGCTTGATAGACCAGCTCAGTCAACCCTTAAAATCAGCAGGTTTAAGTTATTGGGCGGATCTTAGAGCAGGGTCGGGCTTGGTGGAGTGGGAGGTGTTAAGGAATTGCACCAAGGGTCTGCTAACAATATTCAAGTACTATCAGCCGCGATCATGGTGGGCTTCCCAAGAATGGGCTGAAGAAGAGGATGAACCATGGCTTGAACAGGTGATGAGAGTCGGTCCCTTCAAGAAGGAAGTTTCGATCTGGTATTGGGCCTTTTTAGAGGCAGAAGATAAGAGCTTGCCAGATATAACCAACACGTGGGAAGAGGGGGATTTGGAGGGAAATTTAAAGCAAATTTGGCAAGTATCCTTTTCTACTTTATATGCAATGGTGAAACCTGCCTCACTCAAGAGGAATCACCTGTTTCCCACACACAGGGTATAGCCAAGCTTTCAAGTCACCGGGAAAGCAATTGGATGCCCGAAGTGTTTGTTCCCAGCAGCGAATGACGTACATATGTTCATGCAGTGTCTGAGGATAGCCCCGTTTTGGACATCAGTATGTAACTTTATCAGTGAGGTGATTCGATATCAGATAGAGGTAAGCCCTCAACTTATATTTTTTGGGCTATACCCAGAAGCAGACTTGCGGGCAAGCTCTCCCATAATGAAATTTGTTTTTTATGTGATTTTGTTGGCGAGATGGGAGATATGTAGGCTTTGGAAATCTGTAAATCCCCTACTTATAGCGGACTGCCTTAATAGTATCAAGCACACAAGTCAGGTCATTATTGCTAGCAACCCGATAAGTTTGTAGAGGGTCTGGGCGCGCTACGTAAATTGTCAACAAACAAGAGGGTCCAATGATTAAGCCATATATGCTGGAGGTCCCTGCTTTCGCCTCCTCTTTTCTATGTATATGAGGGAGATTAAGGTGGAAACAGCCTGATCTTTGCGCGGACAAGCTTACCCTCTCCCATAGTGGAGATGAGCGCTGTGCCAGCAAGAAAGATGGCGGGATTAGGACAAAAAAAAAAAAAAATTTACATTATATTAAACATCTATATTTATATAGTGAAATATTTAACATTTACTACTTTAAACTCTATTTATATAAACAAAATCGATATTTCTGTATATTTTGGACGATATTAGTGTCAACAATATTTTCCCCCCGAGATTTTAGCACTTACAGTACATTTTGCGGCAGCCTATTTTATACTGTGTATAATTACAGTTTTAAAATATTAACTTGCTTTTAGTCGCAGGATGGGACCTTATAGCACTATAAATATACATTTCTCTATTTCCCAGTACAACATCCAGAATTCAGTGCCGTGATTTGTTACACACTCAGACATCTGCCTTGATCGCAATAACCAACTGAATTTTCCTAAAATAATTATAATGCTTTTCCCATTGATTACTTTAATACAGCTCCCATGCTTTTTATGCACTTCAAACTGCGGACGAACCGCACAGTACTTGCACAAGTGTGTCACTGAGGCACCATCTCCAGCGCAGTCCAGCATACATCAGCTGAAGTGCTGTGTGTGTCCCGGAGGCTGCAGCAGCCTGGGCTAAGACAGACGATGTGGAGGCGGGGGGTGGGGAGCAGAGCCGTTTTAGCCCATTGGACATTGCATGCCTGGGAGCAGGGAGTCAGAGCCCCGCCCCTCTTTGGCTGGATGGATTGATGAGGGGATATTAGGTACGAGGTAAGGTTGTATAGACCATCACCCCTCGCATTCTCAGTTTTTCGGTATTAGTCTTGCATGTGTGTGTGTGTGTGTGTTCCTGTGGGCCAGTCTCACCATGCATGCGTTTGTCTGCAGGAGTTTATGTCACGTTCTCTGTGTACGTGCAGATGTAAACGTCCCCTTTATAATTAGCATTGATCGTGGCCCGAGCAGTCTGTTTTCAGGCCGCAGACGAAGGTAGACATACCAGACATAAATAAGCACAGGAAGGAAGTGGTGCGGAGTTTACCTTCATTCATTGCACAACTGTCACTGAGAAGGCAGGGAGTAGGCGTGGGGTGGAAAAAACTGCGGGGATTGGGTGGAATCAGCCTGCAGCACCACGGAGCAGGGCCAGTGCCACGGCAGGTATCAGAGGCTCAAGATGTCGCTGCACAGGCTCTGACGTACACGTGTCAATGAGCGAACGTGTCCTCTGACACAAAGGCCAAAGCTGGAAAGAGAAACACATATTCCACCCCTGACGATGGTAAACGTTCCGTTCAACAGCTTCCTCTTCGTTGTGCTCCTCATCCTCATCCCACAAGGGCTCATTATAACTTTTTAAAACTTCTTTATACCTCATTTGCCTTTTTCATGTACATGTGCATGGATTGGCGATGGATTGAAACATACAACAAATATGGAATCATGATCTGATCATTGCTATTAGGTCCTATGCTACCCCCGTTTCACTCACATATGTATGAACATCTTCATGGTACACAGTTCATTCCATGAAATCTCCCATCACCCCACATAAATGCCTTCCTTGACTGTTCTGGGTCACATCTCCATCTCTGTTAGTTATCTTCAGCACTATAGAGTTACTCTCTCCCTCTGCAGGGAGCTCCTCCTGATCATCGGTGATGACTTGGTATTCTGCAGATGTTGAGTTGGTGCGTTGATCACATTGTTCCATATTCCTAAATCCTGTTCCGCTGTATCATTCTTCCTTTATTCTTCTCCCCTCGGCCAGAGACCACGGCAACTTATCCCTCTCCCAAGCTTGAATTGTGAATTGCTTGAAGGACAATCAATGTATTGTAATCCTCTATTTCGCCAGGAGCAACCCCAAGGCCGCAAACCTATATTGCATTTATTTCTTCTTGGGTTTAGGGGTGATTCCTAGAAGACAGTGTTTGACAGTGGCCGACACAAACCATAATCTGGTCACTACTGCCTCCGCCTGGGACGACTCCTGGTGGCCCCCGGCCCTGGGCACCGCACCCAAGCCAACGGACCACGCACGCAACCTGGGCTTCATCCTGGACTCCTCCCTATCAATGACCAAACAAGTCAACGCCGTCTCATCTTCATGCTTCAACACCCTGCGCATGCTCCGCAAGATCTTCAGATGGATCCCCACTGAAACCAGGAAGACCGTCACCCAGGCACTCGTCACCAGCCGACTGGACTATGGGAACACCCTCTACGCCGGAACCACAGCCAAACTTCAAAAGAGACTCCAGCGCATCCAGAACGCCTCCGCACGACTCATCCTGGACATCCCCCGACACAGCCACATCACCGTACACCTGAAAGACCTGCACTGGCTCCCCGTCAGCAAGAGAATCACGTTCAGACTCCTCACCCACGCACACAAGGCCCTCCACGACCTGGGCCCAAAGTACCTCAACGACCGCATGTCCTTCTACACGCCCACACGCCAGCTACGATCAACCAGCCACGCCCTCGCCACCGTACCACGCATCCGCAGAACCACCGCCGGAGGAAGATCCTTCTCCTACCTGGCGGCCAAGACCTGGAACTCCCTCCCCACTCACCTTCGGCGAACCCAGGACCATCTCGCCTTCAGGAAGCAGCTCAAGACCTGGCTGTTCGAGCAGTAACTTACCCCCTCCCCCAGCGCCTTGAGACCCTCCCGGGTGAGTAGCGCGCTCTATAAATGCCGTGTATAATATCCCGTCATAACCTTGCATGTTCAAGTCATGTGCATGAATGAGGTATCTTGACTCTTACATTTCGGGCATGTCGATGACCTACTCGGGTATATCCTGTTCAGCTTCACAAGTGTAAGGTATGTGCGGGGATGCGGGACCCTATATTATGCCCCTGCTGTGCAGGCTCTTCAATGAGGTTGCAATCCTCGTGGTCACCCCTCACTAACTCCTGCTGCCTCTCCTCTGCCATCCATCTTCACACTCTTCAAGGTATTACCTTTGTCAGGACACGAAGGTGGGCATCTCCAGATCATTGGGGTATATTTGCAAGGAGATAGCGCAACCAGAATGTCACTTTTGGCGACGTTCTGGTGGCGCCATGCCCTTCTCCGTATTTATAAAGCTGCATTAAACCACTTTTGGTGGCTTAACACAGCCTTGGAAGTACGGCCTTCTACACGCATCACTTTGCGTAAATGGGCGTGCAATGGGTGTTGATGTGGGTGCTCCATCGCAACACCCATTGCTTTTTGACGCTGCCCCAGATTTACAAGGATGTGTAACTCTCAGGCAGCGCCAGAAACCAACGCCATGCAAAAGCAGGCACTAGAATGGAGAAACGAGGAGAAATACTTTTGTTTCTCCTCGTTTTTGCTTTTTCTACGTGTGCTCCATTCTGCAGCACACATAGAAAGAGCAAAACGCCATGAATGATTGTTTATGTGCAGGAAGGTGCCCCTTCCTGCACATAAATGATCATTAAATAATGACGATTTGCTCCTTTTATGTGTGCTGCATTGTGCAGCACACAATTCAAGTTACAAATCGCCATTATTGATTATTTATGTGCAGGAAGGGACACCTTCCTACACATAAAAAAATCATTCCCTGCAACGCAGGCACCCTTGGCTATGGTGCAAGGGTGCTTGCGTTGGCACTAGGCAGCTAATTTTAGCGCCTGCACTAGGGAAAACACAGGGGTGCACTGTGTTTTTGTAAATACGGTGCATCCCTGCATTTTGGAAATGTCAGAGCTCGGTGTTGCCAAATTTGGTCCAGCTCCGCACTCCGACATTTCCTTGTAAATATGCCCCGTTATTCCTTCTCTCAGTCTCAGGGTCTCTACACTGTGCAGCCGGGCTCCTCATGCCCACAGTGGAGCACAGGTGTCTTGTTTACAAGCAGTAATTGTGCGCACTTTAGGATTCTGTCTGTTCCCCGCTGCCTAGTTAGATCAGTCTGCCACTTGCAGTGTGTGCTGTTTTCAGGTTTCTCATCTGAGTGCCCCTCTGACTCTGGGAAAAAGACCATGAAAAGATAGGGGAAAGCCTGTAGTCCTGAATCTCAGCAGGGACACAACATGCTGGATCTTGGCTTGGATGCCTCGCGATGTACCACATAATTGACACACTGGCCCATAGATCCATTTCCCAGTCTTCTTGAAGAGTCCTCCAACTGAAACTCTTCTTAACACAACTTATAATTACCCAAGGCATGAATTCAGAGCAAATTTAGCTAAACCAACCAACCAACATCCCAGCTTCTATGAAAGTTAAAGCTCCAAATTCACTGGGAGTGAGAGGCAGAGAGACTTTCTTGGGTTTGTGTCCCAGGAGCCAATATTGAGTTCACAGTCAGTGGCTGTCATGATTAGATCAGCGCTGCAGGAAGGACACTGTCCAAACTCTCCCATTAGCCAACTCTCAGGCCAACAGCCAGAGTACCCAAACCTGGGAAAAATCAAAATGTCCTCGTTGGTTTGTTACCTGCTAAATCAGACCATAATGCAGAGTGTAATAGGTAATTCAGCTGAGAGATTTTACAGCTTGATTTTGCAGCTCACTCTAAAAGGGCTATAACCCACTACACTGTATTGTATTACGTTAAATATATTTAATTAGAAAACTATGAGATTTAGATGCCTTTCACTTTGAATGAATGAATGTTGCATTTCTAAAGCTCATTGTCCCTGTAATTGAGTATCCTGGGCTATGCTATGGGATACTGTGAACCCTAACGTAAAACCAGATGGATCGATTTAAATAAGGGCGTGGCAGAGTGCATCCGGGGCAAGGAAGAGCCAGGTCCTTAAATATTTGTTGAATGTTTCTTTCGTGTCAATGAAACCGAGATAGGTTGGCAGGGAGGAGGCCTCAGCAGATTTGCATTTGAGGATCTCATTGTTCTCTGGGTCTTACTATGACACTGCATGACAGAGGGGGATGTGTGCGCGCGCACACACACACACACGCACACCCATATGTGAGGGCGACATCCACAGAAAAAAACATAAACAATGAAACAAGTTATTTATGTAAATATGGAGGCAAAAGGTCATGAAAGGGCTTAAAGCTGTAAACCAATCTTAGTATTAAACAGTATTATGAAACTTGAGATTCAAATGATATTGGGGCAGAACACTGCACTGTAAGAGCTACTCCTTCTGGAACAGCGATCCTTTGCCTCTTAGCATTGTCACACTTCAGTTTGTATAACAAATACCTGAAACCTAAGTTTTTTGCCAATAACGTGTACTTGAGTGACTTGTCAACTTGGTATATGGTTCCTTTTTCCCTTCTTCCATGGCTATCCTCTACTCTGTGGCTTCCACTGGTTGCATTAGTGTGTTCCAAAAACAATACATACAAATAAAAAGTGTAATCTATTATTGATTAACAGGTTTCCTCAGGACTGTGGGCCTTATTTATGAGAAGTGACGCATCACTGCATGAAAACAGCGATGCGTCACTTTTCACTGCGCCCTCCTTGCGACATGATGGATGCGTCATATCTACTGTATAACGCATCATGTTGCAAGGAATGACAGCGTATCTTTTGGCGCAAAACTGACGCATTGCTGGAGTTGTGTTGGAAGCGTGACGCAACTCCAACAATGCAGGGGGAGGGCTATGAATATGCAATAGCGTCCTAGAAGTGGCGCACTGAAATCTTATAGATTTCAATGCGCCACTTTACAAGGCTTTTTGCGGGGGAACGCCCACCCTGCATACTTTATACCTGGCGCAGGTATAATATGGCGCAGGGGTTTACAAAGTGACGCATCTGCCTAGATGTGTCACTTTGTAAATATGGCGCAACATGGCGCATTTTTTACGCTGCTGGTGCGTCACAAAAAGTGACGCACCAGCGGCGCAAAAGTGACTCAAGGGCTCATAAATAAGCCTCTGTATACCTACCCTAAGAATGACGAATTCTGGTTCCGATGTAGGGTCAAGATGATGAGGGTTCCAAAGTTTAAAGCGAGGCTATGTGGGGAAGAGTTACAGATTTCTTGATCAGTTTTCACAGTCTTTCTTCTAGTTTCAACTAAGCTATGTTATGCTGTACCTATGATCATCATGAGTTGTACCACCCTATGAAACATGGTAAACCGATAAGGAATTGTCCTCCCTAAAACCAAAGGCAGAGGTGCTCTTAATAGTGAATTCAGTATTTAGCGCATTGAGCCACCAGTGACAGGTCTCAGGATCCCGAAAAGCAAAATCACTCAGATCATGAAGACGGATCAGCGGATTTCAATGAAAGGGAGGGAAAGGAGAGCAGAGCATAGGTCCCTAAATAATTAAGCAAGGATGTTGGTAACGGGATGAGGGAATAGGAATCACTTTAATTCAGGAGTCTAACCATCAAGGATACGTGTAATACAATCCACGTGGGTACCATGACTTACAGCACTTCAAGAGTGACTCGGGAATTCTTCTGATAGTAATGTCACTAGACCTGGTGAGGGGACCATACCCCATTTCGTGGGGTATTTTTGTTGGTCTGCTGCATCCAAGAAGAGACAGCTTGTAATTCTTAAATTTCCCTGTTTATCCGCATTGGGAGTGTATTATTATCAGTGTTTTCAATACTCTCTAACAGAGTATCAGTATATGAGTATAATATTGATTCATGCCGATGGATTTACTACCTTTGTGTATATGCTTGTTGTGGATTGAGCAAGCTAAGGGGCTGTATGGACATAGCAAAAAGGAGTAAATTGGACACAACTCTAGCCAGTCCTCCTCCTCTACAGTGGAAGAGGTTTATAAATCACTCCAAAAGTTCTGAATCCTGCGAGTGTGGCACTAATTAGGAATTTCACCAGTGAGAAGATAATTCCCTACACCGATCTTGTGCATGGCACATTTACTGTGTTGCGAAACCCGGAATCAAATGGGGCGGATCCGAAAGGATCCATATTGGCTTTAACTGGAGTAACCTCATTAGTAACATTCCTGCCAGCAGCCTATTACTGGTACTTATTGGAGTGAATAGGCGATAGGATCACTGGTCAGCATATGGTTTGTTAGGTTCAAGAAGCAGTGTGATGAGTAGTCAAAGACTGGATGCAGAAAGTTAGGGCTTTTATATACATTTCCAGAAGTTTGGTAGCCAATGCATCATTATAGTCTTTATAAAGTGCAATGAGACTTTGGGCCCTATTACAAGTTTGGCAGTGCGGGAGCAGATCGCCATGCCAGCGGCCGGCTCCTGCACTGCCAAACCCGTGGTCGGGCCGCCCGCCAGATTACGAGTTTCCTTGTGTCTGGCAGGCTTGTTTTTGCGATCCCACGGCAGTGCCTCTGAAAATGGGCACCACAATGGGAATGCCAAAAACAGTTCCTGCATGGCATGGACTGTAAAGTCAATGCCGTGCAGGAACTGGGGTGCATTCACTCAGGGGGGCACATGTTGTGCCCCCCTGCATGCATCCTCATGCAAATGGACAACAGTAGGCCCTGTAGGGCCCCCTTTGTTTCAGGACCGCCAGCCTTTTCGTGGAGGAAAGACCTCCATGACACAGCTGGCGGTCCTGAAAACTAGTTATATGCTTGGCGATGCTGCAGCGGCACCACCAGCATATTTCAAAGGCCCTGACCGCTGCACCACCACCAGGGAACGACGGTTCCCTGGCGGCTGCTGCATTGCAATGGCGGTCCGACCGCCCAACTTATAATGGGGTGGTCAGACCGCCGGTGCGGCGGTGGCTGGACCGCCACCGCCGCGCTACCATGAGTCTGGCGATCCCTGGACCGCCAGACTCACAATCAGACCCTTAGTGGGAAGCTGATTTCATTTACTGGTCACGTTTCTTATGGAAATGAGAAACGTTTACTATTGGTGATGAGAACTTCTGTACAACATTTGTTTTTGATGGTTACACCTGTGCATGCATCTGTACAAAGTGTTTCAAAGGCAGTTAATTGTCCTCCTTCCATTTCCTCTGCAGGTTCTTTCATTGGTGAATAGTTCTCATAATTAAACACCATCAAGGGAAAGCTTGCATGATATTGTGAAATGAAAACCACCAGTGGTATTGAGTTGGCAGATTGCACTTAAAAGCATCCACTTTAAAAAGAAGCCTTGCAGAACTTCAATCTATCAGCACATACAGAACCACAAGACGCATCGCATCTGTGCTGACATTCAAAGCATGAATACTTTAAACGTGACCTCCTGTGACTTGGATTTTGCCATTGCTGATGTTTTTCTAACCATCCTTTACTCCTTGGTTTTGGCAATTGGAATTCCACTCAATGGCCTTGCGTTGTATGTACTCATCTCAGGCATCCGCAGGAAAATAGTGCTCTTTGTATACATGATCAACATGGCCCTGGCGGAACTCCTGCAACTCCTCACCCTGCCCTTTTGGATTCACTACTTCCAACATGGTCGCGTCTGGGATCTGGGCTCAACAGCCTGTGCTTCTGTGGGCCTGGGCTTTGTCACCAACCTCTATACCAAGCAAGGCTTCCTTTGCCTCATAGCCTTGGAAAGGTATATTGGCGTGGTCCACATGATGAGGTATCGCAGCTGGAACACTCTGCTGAGGGCTGCTCAAATCAGTGTTTGTGCCTGGGTGCTAGTGGCTCTGTTGTGCGCCCTTGGGTACATCATCTTGAGGAATGACCCCGTTCACAAGAACTCCACATTGTGCTATGAGGGCTATCCCACTGGAAATAACTATTCAATCTTTAAATTATCCACAGTATGGCTTTCTTTTGTTGTTCCATCGCTCCTAATGGTGTTTTTTTACAGTAGCATCCTTCTGAAGCTGAGGAAGGTGGAGTCCATTGCGCCGGAAGAGAAAAAAAGGATCTTTGTTTTGACAATCTTAACTGTTGTGACATTTTTCTTGATCATGGGGCCCTACCAGGTCACCAGCTTCTACAAGCACCTAATGGAAATCATCAATATGAACGACCAAGGAGAGCTCTGCAGGCTCGAGGCATCTATATTACTGTACATCCAGATCACCCTCGGTTTGACGACCCTGGGGAACATTGTGAACCCACTGGTATATGTCCTGCTCAGCAAAGATGCGACTGTAGAAGCTTACAAGCACCTTCAAATGGCTGCAAGACGGTTTCTGTATCGGAAGGAGAGGTGAAGGACTATCATAAAACAAAGACTCTTCACATACTGCACTTGTTATTATTACTTTCGTTCTGAAGTTTATTTTCTGTTCTAATGAAGTGATGTCATTTTCTACCTGTTAAAGAATTCTTAGTTTGTGTATTAAGAATTGGGTGTTTGTGTCCTATGAGAAAGTAGGCATTATTTCTACTTCTGTTCATTGTACATTTTGTGGTAATGCTTAACGAGTAACATCCCAAATCTCTGCAATGGGCTGGATTGATGGCCCGGATTTCCCAATTTAGAGTAAAAGTAGTATGGGGCTCTCCATGGCAGTATAACGGGGTGTGTTGTGGTAGATATGTACCACAAAGCACCCTGGTATAGTTTCAGAGCTTCTAGGTGACAGCATTCCACAAATTTAATCTAACATGAATTATACACCAGAGTTTAATTGTAATACATATCACCGGAAAAGGTAACTAACATTAAATTGTAAAAAAAAAAAATATGAAAAAGGATCAGACTAAAAATCAAAGAAACAATACATTTGCTGTTTTAATAACAAAAATGACAAGAATAAATTACTAATAAAAACCACAACAGAAGATTTTTTTTAATGTTTTGAATTTACATGTGCTGAACAATCTAAACTGTCCATTACACAGCTCAGTAAACAGCTGTCACAGCTAATGGGAAAAAAACGGATCAGGTTGTGGCAAGTAAAAAAATCAGGTGACAGTAACTTATATCACTATATCAAAGAAAGCCCCAAAAAATTGAAAATATTTAATAGGCTATTAAATATTTGTATATATGTGTAAATTAAATTTTGAATGCATAGATGTAATTTCACACAAAGAAGAATCTTAACTTGTTTATGCAAAAAAAACATAATTGTGAGAAAATGATAATATTACAAAACCATTGTGGAAATGCTAAATGTATTTCAAACAAAACTGGAGAGGATAAGCAACAACACAAGGTATGAGAATTTAGCATACCACTATCCTGAACATAGGCAAAAACTGAAATAAAAAGAGAAATAAGTATGATAAAAAAAGAAAGGAAAATGGAACTCACAGTAGTTTTGCTTTTAGGGTGCCAACATATTTGTTTGCAGAACAACTTTGCAAAAATTCAAAAATAAAAATATGATACAGAGAATTACCTGAACTCTTAAAAAAAACAATAGAATCATTTCATATAATGTAATAACCACAATGGTGAAAATACAATTTTACATTTTGTCACATAGAAAACAATTGTATGTTTAGCAGCCAGCAAAGCTATAACACTTTAAAATGTTATTGTTGTCCTTATACTAAATTGACATTGCCCTTCACTACATTCAGATGGAATTATTTCCATTTACTCCCAGCTGTTCAATACAGAATATTAACCCTCCAAAATACCATTTGAGAAAAACACAAACATTAGCCGAAAGCATAATTCTTGAAATCTGCCTCATGGACTATGATAAGCTGCCATTGAAGCATTTAAGAACCATATTTTCTGAAATATATATTGAATGATGCTTCAACATTTTGCACCATCATTTTGGAATAATAAACACAATTATACTTTGTGCAAAAACTAAACACAACAAGCAGCTCTAAGTAAAATATTACAACTTTGTAATGAACTCCTAGACTTTTAGGGGTAGATTTACAAGGAAGTGCCACAGCGCGGCAACGCAAGCCCTTTGGCTGCGCCACGCTGCGGCACTTCCAAAGCACAGGAATGCAACATATTTACAATAATATGTCGCATTCCTCTGCTCTCCCCTGCGCTGGCGCACAAACAGCTGCCATGCGCCGGCGCAGGCACCCTTGCACCATGGTGCAAGGATGCCTGTGACATGGGGAGATTGTTTTTGTGCAGGAAGGAGCACCTTCCTGCACAAAAACAATCACTACAGGCATTTTCCTCTTTCAATGCGTGCTGTAGAATGCAGCACGCCTTGAAAGAGGAAAAAACGAGGAGAAATGGAAACATTTCTCCTCGTTGCGCCTCGCTAAGCCTCCCCTGGGGAGGCGTAGCATTCTAACGCATTTCCAGATTTACAATTCCTTGTAAATCTGGAAATGTGTCTTGCTCCATGGGTGTTGCGTGGGAACACCCACAGCAACACCCATGGAACGCCCCTTTCACGCAAAGTGCTGCGTGTAAAGGGGCCATATTTACAAGGACAGGAAAATTCACGCAGGGTGGCTTTTCCTGCCCTTGTAAATATGGGGCAAAGAAATACGCCACCAGTTCGTCACAAAAAGTGACGTACTGGTGGCGCAGGGGGCTTGTAAATCTGCCCCTTAATTTTTAGAGAACAGTCACTTCGGCCCAATTTTGGGTACATTTGAAGGATTTTGGTGGTTATTGATGGAAATGGCTGGTGGCCCAAAATGCTCCTAGACATATGTCGTTTCTGAATGGCAGTACTAGAATATCAGCTTAAGATCAACAATAAAATACAAGGTTGGTCCAACATTGCTTATTTGATATCACAGTCCAAATTTGAGAACTTTACATGTCTATAAATTTACAAATGGAAATTTCAAGTGCAAAGCATGGCACAAGAATGCCAGTCAAGCAATGTAAAAACATTTAGCACCAAGTGAATCGATATAGCACAGAGACAAACAGAAACACTCCAACCACATGCATATAAATTGAAAACAACATGAAGAATCAATTAGTATCATTTTCTTAAAAAGGAATCTTAAGTTAAATTTCAAACGTAACAAAACACCACCCCTCAATTAAAAAGCAGCATTCCAGTAAATGAGATTTCTGCCACTCATTAAATACATAGCCTAAAAAGATAAACCACAAAATCAAAAAAACACCCTACCAAAAAACGTTCTAAATTCCACCTTTGCTGTGAAAACCCCTCATAACACACTTCTATACATAACTCTCGTTTATTCCTCAGTTCCCTCATTTCCTAGGTACTGTCAAACTCCATACTAAGATAAACTCCACCCACAAAGTGTATTTAGTGGAAATCAATGGGAATACCCATAAAAGTGTCCTCCATGTTAAAATGACAGCTGCAATTGCAAAATCTGACTGTAAAAAAGTGAAAGATCTAAAGTCGTTAAAGCGTTTTTATTTAGTTTAACATTTCAGCACAAAAAGGTTTAAAGTATTAAAAATGTTTAAAAAAAAACCTGATGTAAAATTACAGAGCAACTAAAATAGAACAGACCATAGAAATGCAAACTTTGTATTTAATTAATAAATCTTACAACACTATTTACAATATCAAGTTCAAGTTTATTGCTTCAGTTATTTAAAACCATAACAATTTTGCAATTTAAGCATAAATATTACCATAAGTAAGGTGATTAAATAGTACATCCTAAGCAATGATGCAATCCGTGATTTTACCCTCAAATTACATGACTAAAACTGATCACTTTTAAAACAGGGACAGTATATGTGCAAATATGCAAACCATGACAATTTAGCAATTTAAAGTATAAAATATTACCATATATAATGTAATAAAATAGCACATCCTGATGAAAGGTGCAATCAATCTTTTTACCCCAAAATTACATGATTATATCCAATCAGCTTTAAAACCGGGGCAGTATTTATGCAAATATACAAGCCAATGTAACTTGTGTTAAACTGCCTATTCCACCCAAAGTAGGTTAGAGTGCTAGTGGACTGATCACGATAATATTAGATTCAGTATTTATTTGGTTGGAGCCATTGCCAGAAATGTGCAGTTTAACTGCGGGTCTCCAGGATTAAGGCATGCTAGTATGGATTCCGTAAAAGTACGGATCCCTCTGTCGTTGAAACGTTTCTTTAACAGTTGTGAGCATAGCTTGCACAGTTTGGGGCAGATGCAGAGCTAAAAAGTGAGAGCTTCTTTTTTTTTCCTTTCCAAAGTCTACATGATGTCGGGCCAGCGTGTTTCCAAATTGGTTGGTTTGCTAGCGTTGGTAAGTTACTCATGAGCGGAATCATGAGTTTGCGTTTCATACATGCTGAAAAGGGAATTGCCAGGTAAGGTGCTGGGGCCAGGCAGTCATAGTATTTGATTAACATCTATGCGTGAGAGTCGAAGCGGAATTTGATTTTATCTCCAAGACAGGATTGTAGCTTTACTGCCCTATTGGGTGCCTTTTTAAAGGCGTCGTGAGGCGGACTTGCGGCCCATAGTTCGGTTGGAACCAGTTGTATGAGGGAGGCATTCAGATATTTATAGCGTTCCAACCGCTGATCACTTATAGCGCGCTGTTTTAATATTTTCAATATATTTAATGTAATTGTCAGTAGAAATACGTGACTGGTGACAAAATAATGTCAATACTAATTCAAACGTAATATATTTATAAAATTGTCTGTTTGGTTTATATAGCATATAAATTACCAGGTGCGATTTGCAGGTTTAGCGATTATGATGCTGATTCATAGGAAGCAATTCAAAATCTTTGAGGCTGGATATGCATATTTTGTGTGAATTTAGTAGATTTGTCAGAGAGTTATAATCCATGGAAAAATCTCTTTCAATTTTCTGCCTGAAGTAAAGAGAGAGATCGCCCTTTATTTGTACTTGAATGATTGGTGGTGAACTTTGGGACTGGGACTAATGGTTCTCAGAATAACTGGAAAAAACATTTGGCCTATTCCTGGGTGCGTTTCTTTGGTTTTGAAAACAATTGCATTTGGCAACGATGTCATGTGATTTGTAAATTTATCATGTGTGAACAAAGGTCTTACATCATAAGAGGATTGGACAGATGGCTAAATTCGGTCATGTTTGTTATGTTATTGTAAGACAAGACCACACATCAAGACTGGAATTGTGAGTGAAGTTCTTCTCAGGTGAGATTTTTCTGCAGTACTTTCCAATAATTTGAAGGTTTTTGTTGGGTGATTTTCTGGATGACATTCACAAGTTAGTAGGGTTAGGATGGGCTGTAGGTCAGAATACTGGATGCAAAATATCATCCACCAAAAATATAGCCAGAGTATCAACTACCACACTATTGAAGGTACGTATGTGTAACCACGCATAGATTTACTATTCTTAACTCCACATCTAAGTACCTTGACACATTGTCAAGGTACAGGGAGGGGGAGGTAAGGAGAATAGAACATCTATACTTACCTGCATATACTTACCTTCAAGATGTTATGATACTTAATATTATGGCAATTATATTTTTTGTAGGACAGTATCTAATGACTCGGACATGGTTACTTACCGGTAATCTTCATTACTCCGAGTCATAGTCTTCCTCGTCCCAGTCCTGACATATGGAGTGAGGTCTCCTGTTCCGGCAGAATTCACTCAGCTTAAAAAAACGCTCTCAGGCCAAGCCCCTCCCACTTGAAGATACATTCCATAGTTCCTGTAGGAGGGGCCCAGCCAGGAACTTCCTAGCAACATAAGCTGATCAAAAATAGCAAAGCAAATTTTAATGTAACACTTATCCAAACCCAGGGAGGAAGGGAGGGAATTGAGGACTGGGATGAGGAAGACTATGACTCGGAGTATTGAAGATTATCGCAAGTAACTGAGTCAATACCTTCCTCCTCCATCTTCCTTGTCTCAGTCCTGAAATATGGAGCGTATATCAAAGTCAAAACAACAAAAATTTGTATTGCAAGAAACGCAACATACAAGTAGTGGAATGCAACAAGTGAAATTTATTAAACAATATGAGTAGATAAATTAGAAAACTACAGAAAGCACATCAGATCTGACAGAAGAAGAAAAAAGTCCCCTATTTTCAATTTATAATGCGAAATGGAAGTATGGGGAGTAGCCCAAGTGGCAGCAGCACAAATCAAGTGGCAGCAGCATAGATGTCTTCTAGGGTAGCACCCTTGAATGCTGTCCAGGATGAAGCCACGCTTCTTGTGGAGTGACCCTGAACACTGTGGGGAAGGGAAACCTCAGCTGGATGTAAGCCAAAGAAATGAGGGTCCTAACCCAACGGTGGCTGTTGTAGGTCTTTGGCCATTGTCTGCTCAATGAAAGGTCACTAAAGGAAGTCAACCTTTTTGAAAGCTGACGTTCTCTCCAAGTAAATGGAGAGAGCTCTGTAAAGATCCAAAGTGTGAAGAAGTGCTTTGCCCGGGGAAGTAAGAGAGGTAATACAGGTAGTGAGAATAATGTCCTGAGACAAATGAAAAGATGAAAAGACCTTGGGAATAAAGGAGGAATCAGGACGCAGAACCACTTTATCTGGAAAGAAATAATAAAGGGGTCATGAAAAAGCGAAGCGCCAATCTCACCTAATCTCCTCCCTGGGGCAGTAGCAACCAGGAAGAAAGCTTTAGAAGTTAAGAGCTGCAAAGAAATAGAAGAAAGAGGTTCAAAGGGGGCGCCCTGCAGCATGCTGAGGACTAGAGGCAGGTTCCAGGCAGGGACAGGAGTATGCCATACCAGTCACTTCAAAGCAAAACATTTCAGCATTCTTGAAGCCAATGGATCAAACACGGCTAGAGAAGGGCCCCTAATAACTTTAAGGGCCGCCCACTGGCTTCGAAGAGTAGATTAGAGACTGCCACACCTCACCAGAAACCATGCCACATAAATCCCCAAATTTTCTTCCATCACAATCCAGTGAATTAAGCACCTGCTTCTCACACCACCAGAAAAGCTCTTCCAATGCCTCTCATAGATTTTGAGTGTACTACTTCGTCTAGAATTTTAAATTGAGAGAGCAATTTCTGGAGTGCCCCACAGGCCTCCAATCTTAACTGTTCCAGACCCCCAGGGACAGACGGCGGAGCGTTCTCTCTGGCAGGGATGGCAATCTAAGAGAAGAGAAGTCACAGGGAAAATTCAAGGACGACAGCAAGCCAGCTACTTAAGTAACAGGAACCATGGGTAACATTTCCAAGATGGAACGAGTAGAAGCACCTCTGCTTTCTCGTCCCTGATTTTGGCCAGGACTTTGGCTATTAGAGGGAAGGGAGGAGGAATGGCAAAGAGGAGTCCCTTGGGTCACCAAAAATTAATTGCATCCATCTTCAATGCTTACTTAGATGGAAGAAGGGAGCAGGACTTTGGAAGGTGAGTGTCTTGGGGAGAAGCGAATAGGTCTAGCAAGGGTTCCCCAGATTTCCAGATTACCTTCTGGAAGAGAAGCAGGGAAAGTGACATCGTCACCGAGGATCCACACGCCCTTTCTTCCTCCCCGGAAGATAAATCGCTGTCAAAGAGATTAACCTGGTCTCCGCCCAAGCCCCAATTCTTTCTGCCATCTAGGCCAAAGGAGGACTCTGGTACTCCTCAGATGGTTGACATAAATTCGGGTCACCTGATTGTCTATGCAAATTAACACAGGTTTGTTACTGATCAGGGGGAAAAAAATTCTGAAGCCGTCCACAGACCCTGAACTGATAATTTCCCCAGAGTCGCCCACCCACCCCAGACAGCTTGCATCCAAAGTGATTGTCACAAGAAGGGGAGGAGAGAGCAAGACTCCTTTGTTGAGATTGTTGGAATCCAACCACCATTGACGTTTGTGGATAATGTCTGGCAAAACTGGTACTAGGGCCTCGTAGTTCTGGGAACTCAAATTCCAGAATTGAAGAAGATGATATACCAGATGGTAAAGGTAAAGACGAGACCATGGTAGCAACAGCAGAGCCAGTGCCATGGCTCCTTGGACTGTCCACCATTGGCTGCTGGAGCCTGATGAAGCTGCATAAGATTTCTTAACTGAGGCTTGAGCTTTTCTTGATGAGATGAAGGCATAAATACCTTGCCCACTGCAGTGTTTAACATAACAGGGCTCTGATGTATTGCAGTTCTTGGGAAGGCACAAGGTGTGATTTGGCACAGTTTATCAGCCAGCCATGTTCTGTAAATCACCCAGTATGGAAAAACCATCAATCTTGATAAAGACTCTAGGATCTGAGGCCAAACTAAAAGGAAGGACACAACATTGGTGGTGCTGGCCTAAAGCACAAAATCTTAAATATTTCTGAGAACAGGGGCACATAGGGATATGCAAATAAGCATCCTCTAAATCAACAGAAGATAGGAACATTCCTGGGAAAAGCATGGCAATAAGTCTTTGAGACTCACCTTCTTGAATCTCTGGTAAGGCACTTACTGGTTCGCAGCCTTTAGGTCCAAAACTGGACAGAAGTCCCCTGTATGATTCTGGACTAAGAACATGATAGAATAGCAACTTTTGCCTGATTCCAGCGGTGGTACTGGAATAACTGCTTTCTTTTCCAGTAGATCTTGGATTTCCTTTCCAAAGGCTTGTCATTTCCTTGGACTTAGTGGAGTAAGAGTAGGTATGAAAAATTCTTCAGGAGGGGAAGAAAACTTGATTATGTACCTGTATTCGACCAAATTTAGGACTCACGCATCTGAGACATCCTTCTTCCAAATCTCCGCAAATGTCTAGATCCATCCTCCCACTACCTGTGGATAGTAAGGATTTTGATGACAATGGTGAAACTGGAGGGTTAGCTGACTGCTGCCAGGATTTATCAAAGGAGGGACCATCCCGGCCTCTATGCCTGGTATGAAAGGACTGAATACCACCTCTAGAAGAAGTGGAGTGTCCAAAAGCTCTATGGTAACCAAAACCCCTTCCTCTAGTAGGAGGTTTCACCAGGCCCAAAAATGTATGGTCCTCTGCTGATTTCTTCATGAGGTCCTCTAGGTGAGAACAAAACAATTTAGATCCAGTAAAAGGTAAGTGACTTAACAGAGACTTCCACTTTCCAGGACCTCATCCAAATGTGATGCCTCGCTCATATAAAAGAACCTGCTGAAGAGGAGGCCCCCAATAAGGAATTAAAAGTTATATCGTAGAGGAACCGTACCTACTGTTCCATCAATTCCAGCCTAGAATTGATGTCTTCACCGTTATATATCTCTTCTGCCAAGGCATGAAAATCCTGCATTAATGACTGCACAGCATAAATGGCATATGTCCCTGCCCTGATAGTAAAATTAGCTGCAGAATAAAGATTTTTTAATTTATGCCTTCACCTTCTTATCCACCTGATCCGGACGAGAAACGCCTCTGAAATAATCGGTCCTCTAGATGCCAGGCCAGCCATTAAGGAGTCCACTTTCCTGAAGAAGGAAATTCCTCAGGGAACCCTTGCCTTGCAAGGGGTAATGTTTCCCCAAAAGTCGTGGAAAAGACGATCCCTCAACATCCGACCATTCTCTGGACAACAATACTCTGATTGCCTTGTGAGCTGGAAAAAATTCTAGCTCTTTCCTCAGATATTGCGAAAAAAGTTCTCCTTCTACATAGGACAGAAGAGTCTGGGAAGGAAAGGTTCTGCCGTATATGAGAAAGGACGGTCTTTAAATCTGACCCTTGTAAATAATGGCCCCTTTTCTCCTCATCCTCTGATAGATCAGAATCCACATGTGCCACACCTCAGGGAACCTCTGGCAGCAAAAACAGCCTCAACCGCCTTAGAGACCATCTGCTGTAAAACATTCATGTCAGTGGCAGAAGAGGAACCAGGATAAATTTGAGACATAAGCTCCTCCTCCACGTTTGAAGAGGAGGTCACAAGTTCAGTCCTCCTTTTGCAAATGCGCTTCCCCTCCATGACTGTAATCATCATTTAAAAATAGAGGGGAAGACAATCTAAATACTCTTCCCGCTTCCCCCATTGCTAAGCAATGCGTTGCGGGATCTAGGGCAAAAATGCGGGACTGCTGCCATCTTGGAAAGGGCAGGCAGCAGTCCCAAAAGAAAGCTAACAGAGAGCCTTCAATGCCAGAAACAATGCCCTGCAGTACCGCTGAACTAGGTACTGACATTATAGCAGAGGCTAATTCTTAATCGCTCTGCAGAGGAGGTAGCATGCCATCCAGAGGACACGGAATCCAGTCTTGCCATAAGTGCTGCAGCAAAGCAGGCCGCACAACAGAAATAAACCATAAAACATCACTCAAAAATGAAATTGAAAAATGTAAAAGGCACTTACCTGGAGTCTGCTGGGTGAAATCGTGTGACAGAAAAACAAACAGGAAGTTGCTGGCCCCTCCTATATGAACCATGGGAAGTATTCTTCCTGGGGTTCAGGGGGGAGGGGCTTGACCTGGGAGAGTTTTTTTAAGCTGGGTGAATTCTGTCAGAACAGGAGATGTCACTCCATATTTTAGGATTGGGATGAGGAAGGTAAAACACAATATTCTGGCAGAATATTCTGATTTATAGGGGTGGGGTAGGGAGGACGGAGCCAGTAGAGATAGAGTCACAGGACATCTAAGTGAGGGGTGGAGTTACAGGGTCTGATGTCATGGGTGGAGGGCAAGTGGGGTGAGCCAGTGACGGTTTTTGATTCCAAGGTAGCTCCAGCAGTGGCAGCAGGCGCTGTCTGGGGGGAAAAGACCCCCACAACAATGGGAAAGGTATAATGGCGCAGACTGCATGCAGTCATTGTGGCAGAAGTGTTTCCTCTGCCCTAAAGGCAACTTAGCACTTCGGTTGCAAATGCCTAAAAAGGCAACTTAATTATGTCTAGTGGGAGAATGCATTGACATTTATGGGCAAAGGTGCACTTTAAACTGGCTAGACGACAGAGCATCATCTACTAAAATATCCTCAAAGAGAAAATAAACACTTTTCTCTGTTTTTGTAAAGAGGCCACCCATCCTGTGATCCATGTTTATTCATTTGCTGTTTTCTTATTTAGCACCTTTCATAGCTCTTTTTTAGGCATGACCGGCACTTGATTCTTCAAAAATCACGCAGCCTGCAGTTTTTTCAGCCACAAATGATATCTTAATTCAAATGTATGGGGATGAGTCACAAAAGCATTTATGAGTACAGGAAGTAATGCTCTAGTAGGACACTTTTATATACACACATGCCTTTGTGAATCAGCCCCAAAACGTCTAACTCCCTACTTGTAAAATTGCAAAGTGGGCACACTTTTTGTACTAAATGTATATGAAAATTCGCTAGTCCAATTTTAATTACAATTTTCAATGTTTAGTGACATAAAAATATTGCAGGTGAGTACGTAAAAGAGTACTACGGATGTACTATTTAATGTATTGCAAAATGCCTTTGTGAATGGACCCCAATGCCTAAAGCCTGCCCAGCAGAACAACACCCCGGCTCCATCTTCTTTGATGACAGTGGCTAGAAGGAGTGAATACAATAGCAGGCTGCCCTGGAGGCTGCCAAGCCCTGCACAGCTTTGAAAAATGCATTCTTGAACACTGACACGGCATGTTTTTCGGCTTTTTCTAGACTGGGTCGCCACAGGAAGGCTGGGGCTTCCTTTAAGCTTCTTGTTTCGGAAATGGTCCTCGCGACTAAAAGAACCAAGAACAAAGGGTTTTGTGCGGTTCTCTCTCGGAGACAAAGCAGCGCTGCTTCTTGCCGCCGCCTGTGTTTTGAACACAGTTTCTGACAGTAAAGAAGGGGTGCACTGTCACTCTACTGTTCTCAGGGGGTCCCTCAGCTTGATGCTGCAGCCCCCAGGATGCCCCGCCAGTGCAGTAAACCCTTTGCTACTGCTGGGACCAGAGGGAAGGATGCAGGGTCTTGGCACATCGGTGTTCTGCCTCCTTACCTGGATAGAGGTAGCCCATGAGCCATTCTGGGAATGTCACTGGACACTCACCAGTTCTTGACATTGATTTGACCTACATGTTCACTGGTGCTGGACCCAGAGAAGCGTATCACTTTTACTGTAGTTGTCTATAGAAGTGCACCAAAAACAAGAGAGTAACGAAAATAGTTGGAGATGGTTGCAACCACCACTGAGGCCTTGAATATATGAATATGGGGCCTTCACTCAGCCCTGAAGCACGACTGAAAGACTATCTTGAGACCGGGCAGAAGAAACAAATACCCAAAAACAGCACCTGTCCCTTTCCTTGACATATGCTGTTTACAAGGGGATTGCGCCACCGGAACGTCACTTTTTCTGATGTTCCGGTGGCGCAATGCCCTGCACTATATGTACAAAGAGGCGTTAAGCCACTGCGAGGCTTAACACCGCTTTGTAAATATGGTACCCTTTCACGCAGTTTTCTGCCTCAAAGGGGTGTGCAATGGGTTTGCTGTTGGCGTTCCGCTTCAACAGCCATTGCTTTTTGACGCTGCCCCAAATTTATGTAAATCTGAGGCACTGCCAAAAACGAATGCCATGCTAATTGCCATTACTGATTGTTTATGTGCAGGAAGGGATTCCTTCCTGCACATAAACAATCATTCCCTGCAACGCAGGCACCCTTGCACTATGGCACAAGGATGTCGTGTTGGCGCTAGGCAGCTATTTTTATTGTCAGGCAAGGGAAAACACAGGGGTGCGCCGTATTCTTGTAAACATGGTGCACCCCTGTGTTTTTTAAATGACGCAGAACGGTGGAGCAAAATTTGCCGCATCGATGCACCATTTCCTCGTAAATATGCCCATCAGTTTGTGAAAGCAAATGAAAGGAAAGTGGTCTGCTTTTACTTGCAGGATACCATCGCTGCATACCTATCCATTTACAGGGAGTTACAAATTGTAATCTGGCTAATTAATATTCATTAGGGAGGTCATTTAGCCACAATCTCCCAAACGAAATTTTGTGACGTTCTCTAATAGCACACAGATTGACTAGCAAAATGACAGGCAGGTTGAAAAAGGTTGGTGTATAGTTTGCACCCACTTTTTGCAACCTGCTTGTACGTACATCAGGCCGCCCTTCTTTAAGGCCAGTCCACTCCAAGCTCCTTCAAACCGTAAAATTGCAGTTTATAATAAAATCTAAAAAATGACACTTTGCTTCAGTTTTAATGTAGAGTCAAAGTAAGGTTGTCTTATGGTTGCAGTAATATCCTGTAAATAACAGGAATTTCTGTGCCTTGAGTTACACGCTAAGTCAATTTCAAAAGTAACTTGCTTATTTGAGCTTTTAACATAAAGCTTGCATTCCAGTATATCTATTTGAAGATGATTTTCCACAGTGATATCTGGGGGCAGATTTACAAGCCCCCTGCGCCACCAGTACGTCACTTTTCGTGACGTACTGGTGGCGCAGGGGGCTCCTCCATATTTACAAGGAGAGGAAAAGCCACCCTGCGTGACTTTTCCTCTCCTTGTAAATACGGTCCCTTCACACGCAGCACTTTGCGGTGAAGGGGCGTTCCATGGGTGTTGCTGTGGGTGTTCCCACGCAACACTCATGGAACAGGACTCAACTCCAGAATTACGTGAAATCGTAACTCTGGAGATGCGTCAGTATGCTACGCCACCCTAGAGGTGGCGTAGCGAGGCGTTCTCCTCGTTTTTTCCTCTTTCAATGCGTGCTGCATTCTACAGCACGCATTGGAAGAGGAAAATGCCTGTAGTGATTGTTTTTGTGCAGGAAGGTGCCCCTTCCTGCACAAAAACAATCTCCCCATGACGCAGGCATCCTTGCACCATGGTGCAAGGGTGCCTGCGCCGGCGCATGGCAGCAGTTTGTGCGCCAATGCAGGGGGAAGCACAGAGATGCAACATATTCTTGTAAATAGGTCGCATCCCTGTGCTTTCCAGACTAACGCAGCACGGCGCAGCAAAATGACTTGCTGCACCGTGCTGCGTTAGTTTAACGTAAATCTGCCCCCTGGTATTTAACTTATGGTTTCTTTAAGAACAGGGCTAAATTGTCAGTATACAAGGGAACCTTTGAGAATATCTACTTCAAGGAGTCAAAGGCGTTCTCTGCATCAAGAAATGCCGATACTGCCGTGACATCCGAGTGAATCTGTAGCATCATTGCAAATGGTGTATGTAGACTGTGTGAGGTGCTGCTACTAGATATGAATCCTGACTATTCAGGGACCACTAACCATTCCATTTATGGGGAGAGCCTGCGTGCACCAACTTTTTTTTTTTTTTTTTAACTTAATTTTTTCAATTTTTCAAATAATAACAGGGCGGTTGAATACAGTCTTCACCATATCTTCAAACAGTCAATTCGAATTAGCGGCAGAGTCCCATGACACATCTATAATGCATGATTATCTACAACATAGGGGCCGATTCCGATCTCGGTCGGAGGCGCACCCAATACCATTCGGTCGGGAAAAAAGCCATGCGAAAGCCTGTTTCCCGACCGATCCGCACAGCACACCGAACGAGTAAGTACGATGCGCACAACAGCACAGAATCCGGCCGAGCCGTACTCACCCAAACCAGGTCCTGTTCCCTGACCGAGGCGAATCCGGAAACGCCGAATCGAGTCGCACGGAAGGAAAATGCAGCTCCGTCCGGCCGAGCAGAGTACGATGCGCTTTCCGTACGCGCCGAACCCGTCGCTACGCACGGCACGTCAAAGCATCCGGGAGAGCCGCACATAAGCTCCGATTCGCGCCACAACACGATCCACGGCTACGAGACGAACACGCCAGCGACGAGGACGAAGCGACGAGGACGAGGCGAAGCGACGAGGACGACGCGAAGCAACGAGAAGGACGAACGACACGAACCAACCATGAATCCCTTCGTCCCGATCATACCAATATTCTACATTTACTACCGGAACAGGCACGGACGCGTACGGCGCAGAAGGTAAGTCAGACACCAACCACAAAACACATACAACACGTACACGACACATCACACACACACAGAGGGATGCAGAATATACTTACACCAGCAACAGCAGCACCATAGGGGCGGGATGCCCATCACCAATGCCACATATGCACACAGGGGCCTGAATGCGCACCACCATCCCTACCCAGGGGGGCTGGATGCCTACCACTACTACCACCCTTAGCCAGGGGGCTGGATGCCTACCACTACTACCACCCTCACCCAGGGGGGCTGGATGCCTACCACTACTATCACCCTCACCCAGGGGGGCTGGATGCCTACCACTACAACCACCCTCACCCAGGGGGGCTGGATGCCTACCACAACTACCACCCTCACCCAGGGGGCTGGATGCCTACCACTACTACCACCCTCACCCAGGGGGCTGGATGCCTACCACTACTACCACCCTCACCCAGGGGGCTGGATGCCAACCACTACTACCACCCCCACTCATAGGATGGACAATGCATGACACAACCAGCACACCACAACCTAGGGAATGCAAGAAGAAGACATCCCCCAACACCATGACAAGCGTGTGTAGACTGTGTCAAATGCCTACAACACCGAACATGACTTTGAACATACAATGTGACCCCCTAGCACATGTGCCACACATATATGTGTGTGGCACCCACAATGCAAGCAGGCCATGACCATTGTGGCAATGGGGTCCAAACCCCCATCACCACAGTGACCAAAAGGTAAGTGTGGGGTCCATAGCTGAAGCACATTTTGAACATTGTGGCAATGGGGTCCAAACCCCCATCATCACAGTGAACAAAAGGTAAGTGTGGGGTCCATAGCTGAAGCACATTTTGAACATTGTGGCAATGGGGTCCAAACCCCCATCACCACAGTGACCAAAAGGTAAGTGTGGGGTCCATAGCTGAAGCACATCTTGAACATTGTGGCAATGGGGTCCAAACCCCCATCATCACAGTGACCAAAATGTAAGTGTGGGGTCCATAGCTGAAGCACATCTTGAACATTGTGGCAATGGGGTCTAAATCCCCATCACCACAGTGACCAAAAGGTAAGTGTGGGGTCCATAGCTGAAGCACATTTTGAACATTGTGGCAATGGGGTCCAAACCCCCATCATCACAGTGACCAAAATGTAAGTGTGGGGTCCATAGCTGAAGCACATCTTGAACATTGTGGCAATGGGGTCTAAACCCCCATCACCATAGTGACCAAAAGGTAAGTGTGGGGTCCATAGCTGAAGCACATTTTGAACATTGTGGCAATGGGGTCCAAACCCCCATCATCACAGTGACCAAAATGTAAGTGTGGGGTCCATAGCTGAAGCACATCTTGAACATTGTGGCAATGGGGTCTAAACCACCATCACCACAGTGACCAAAAGGTAAGTGTTGACAAAGAAAGAGGTGCAACTGCCAAACTGCATGGATGATTCCTGGTCACAGAACAACAAACACATCAGTGGCAAAGTAGTGTATGTGTCCCATTGCAACATAAATTGGGGAGCCAAATACTGCAGTGCAAATAAGACATACCTTTGGCCATGTGCAGACAAACAACACCCATGGGGGCTGACACCGTCAACAATCATCAATGACACAATGACAGAAGTGACCATCAGAATGCAGACCCACATATTTGCACCAATGGGCACACAAATGCAGATACCCTGTGGAGACTGCAGATGTGAGGTGAACAGATACCATACCATGGCAGCAATGGGACACACAAACCATGATCATTGTGCTGACCGATGACCTAGGAGTCTCAGGGACAGCAGGGGAAACCCACCAAACTACATACAGCCAATGGCACACCCAAGATAGGCCAATGCAGTGGTGCAGATGCACAAACACAAACAGGCAGACCCACACTGCACATCATACACAACAGGTGAGGGGGGTGGGGTGCCAGTGTCCCCAGGCAACCACACAACACATGAGGAGACCTGAATACCAATCATACAGATGTGCATACAGTGCCACACAAAGGTAACTCATGGATCCAAATCCCCTATGTGGGCAAGCAGGCATTGTCAGATGAGAGGGAGCACAAATCACACATGTCACACAGGCACGTAGGGACAGCAACTGACACAGCAAGACACAGACACACCACAGCACCACCCCCAGGGCCCCCACAATGTGGTGACCCTGGGCTGCATTACAATCCCACTGTGATGACAAAGCTAATATGTGGTTCAGTCATGTGTCCTGAGCAACTAACTACCATCACACCTACACAAGCACAAATCAAACAGCATGGCCAGTAAGCCAAGGCCAACATGGAGGCAGGGGCCTAGCTGGGCAACAACTCTCATCTGCACACACTCAACACCACACCCCTCGACCTCCAACAATGTGCAGCAGTGAAGTACACATGCACTGGTGACATTGCACATGCACCCATGACTATTCCAGGGTGGTGGGTGGGAACCAAGGTGCAGAAACACATCACACATGGCCACTCAACAAGACTCCTGAATGTCTGACACACTGCACACTACGCTGTACATGGACATGACGGCAATACCACACCAACCAATGGGATCCCAGCCACAGTCACACACCAATGAAGAAGCCAAGGTCACCCACAAAGAACACACATAGACAACAACCAACATTGCAGCCCGGACCCTGAGGAGTGCCAGCAGTCACACACACAACGTGTCACAATCACTGAAAGATAACACAAACTGGAAATCACATGACAGGGGCAAACAACAAGTGCCAAGGGAAACCTGACTGTGACCCATCTGCGTCTGCACACAAACTCAGCCCTGACAGCAAACACACCTATGGGTGACACCCTGATGACCAGTAATGTGCCATGCACCCACATCACAGAGAACCCAGGAGAAGACTTTGGGGGAACATAGCTCAACTCAGCTAGCATCACAAACAGGTACAACACTAGGGATCACAGCATGCACAGCTAAACGGAAGTGAACACACAGACATGCACATACAACACACACCTTGGGCGCAGGCAATGTCACAGGAGTACACACTGCCATGAGGGGACTCCACTCCTGTGTGAGGAAAGCTGTGCCATATGTTGCCTCAGTAGGGCCCCATCATGTCAGCTGAGCACTTGGTCACACAATCAACAATTAGCACCAAATGAGGGCTCCCGTAACATCAGCCTGTTCATGGAAGTGCCAACGGAATCATCAGCACAGATCCCAACACACTTGTATAGCAATGTTGCACTGACAACACAGATGAGTCCTTCCCCATTGATGCCCAAACCTGCATGTCCACTGGAGATGGCCACATGGTCAGGGAAGTAGACAAATTGAACAATGGCAGGCACAACAGATGTGCAGGGGTGGAAGCCACAGATGTGAAATAGGCAATCTAAGTAGGAAATCCCATTGCCAAATACTGAACACATGACACCCTCAGATGCTGCTATGGATGACATGGATACACCACAGGATAGGACACATTCCCCTGGACCACATGGGTTCCTGCACAGTAACACTTCATTATCATGAGACCAAATATCACCATCACTGCAGCAAGGGCATGGTTAGCATCATCAACATCATGTACATCAGAAGCAAAAGCACTAGAGAACAGAAAGTTGCTTTATTCAGCATATGTGGCATTAAAAGTAGAAGTACGGTAGAAAATAAACAAAGGCCAATGGCCAGTCCATCAACAAAGTCACAAGTGGGTGACAGTGGCAGATGCCACCCTACACATGCCTGCACAAAACCAGGGACAATCCACTAGGAGGGGCAACCGGGGAGTAGGCCAGGCACCGCAGGGACAGGATCAGGGCTCACCAGGAGGAAGCAGGGAAGGGGTGGTGGGTGCTGGAGAGCCACTGACAACTGCAGTGGAGGTGTCTGACATGGTGTGTGCCGGCACAACTGGGGGGCATGACTCAGATGTTGTGGGTGCCGGCACAACTGCAGTGGACCCTGCAGATGGAGTGGACAGGTCCGCCACTGCAGTGCCCAAGTCAGACAGGGTGGTAGTGGACTCCAGTGCAGTGCCTACCACCAGGGGAGGAGAATGGGGAACAGGCAAGGTGGGCTGGACAGAGGGGAGGACACCCTCACCACATCAGTGGCACAGACAAGCGCAGCGGGGGGTGTGGTGCCGGGAGAGCAAGTGGCAGGGGGAGAAGGCCAGAGCCTCTTGGGGATGGTATATCTGTGGGTGGGGAACCTGGGGCAGGGTGTGGTGGGGGCACCTGTGGAGTGGGGGCCTGAGGGATGGAGGAAGGAGACCTGGTGCTTGAGCTCAGGGCGGCGGCGAGGTCTTGCTCTTACCACTCCGGGGGGACTTGCGGGTGGGGGCCTCAGTCTGTCTGCGCCTGGGGGCGGGTGTCCGGGGGCGAGGGGCACTCTGCTCCATGTGGGGGCTTCCTCTTCCCCCTGGATGCTGGAGCAGCTGGATCGGAGGGGAAGAGGCCGAGGTCACTGAGGAAGAGGCGCTGGGTCTTTGGGGTTGCAGGTGAGGCAAGGGAGGGTGTTTTGGAGGGAGAGGCAACTGAGGACTGCGCAGTGCCTGTGGATGCGTGTGTGTGTACCAGGGCCCCATCCCCTGTGAGTCTGGTTTCAGTCCCCTGACTGTGCGTGCGTGTGCGTTTTGTTTGTGGCGTGTGTGTCTGTGTGCTGGACGTGTGTGTGCTGGTGTGTGCCTGTGCCGGTGTGTGTGTGCTTGGGACGGGTAAGGTGCTGGGGAGTGTGGATGGAGCAGAGGCAGGAGGGGTGAGGGACTGTCTGAGGAGGGACACTGCTGCCGTCAGGGAGGAGTCCATGGACCTATTGCCCCTCTGTAGGTCAGACATGCCCGATGAGATGACCTCCATGAACGACACCAGCTGAGTCAACAGAGCGGTGTGCGAATGGAGGACACTCAGCATGGCTGTCTGCCCTACATGGAGCTGGCGAAGGAGGTACACAGACTCCTCACTCAGGGCAGCAGGGGACACAGGGGCAGGGGTGCGGTGCCTGGCCCAAAGGAGACACGCTCCCGAACATGGGAGCCTCCACGGACCTGGGGAATGGGAGCCGATGGGAGGGCGGTGGTGGTGCTGGTGGTGGCGGGGACAGCAACACTAGCTGGGGTGTGGTGGCTGCTGACACCTGCCTCCATAAGGGAGTCATCCTCCGAGTTGCTCTGGTCCTCAGCTGAGGTGGATGGTGCTGAGGACTCCTCGGTGTGGCTCCCCTCGCCTTCCGAGCCACTGGGTCCCTCCGACCACTCCTCGGCTGCTGACCCAGTCTGGCTCTCTGGCTCCTCCTGGTCCGTGGAGCTGTCCCCTTCCGTGGCCGTGGATGTATCTGCAAACAATGGGGAAACAGACAGACATCAGTCACCTGCACCAAACGCACACACCACTGTGAGCACAGCACATTACAGAGCAAGCCCTGGCATCATTAGTTGTACATTGCTAAAAGTGCCCTAACTGAACAGGAGAAGCCAATTGTCAGTCTGATGCCAAGCATGGCACTCACATCCCACATGGCCTTGCACCCATCTGTCTGGTGTCTGTTGGATTGCAACACCCCAGTGTGGACACATGCACCAAGTACACAGTAGTTGGACAGTGCAGAGGACACAGTGTGGCATGTGGACATGCACACATCACAGCTCTTGCCACTGAGTCAGTACAGGTTTCCGGATGAAAGGGATGCCCAGAGTCAAATAGGAAATGCATGTGATGCATACCAGCGACAGACACCATGATGCACCCATGTCCTGATAGCCATCGCCACAATGGTGTGCATGTAGCACATGTCACTCCCCTGCAAGACCACCAATAAGTAGACACATGCCATGGCAGAGGGATGACTGCTAAGTCATACATCACTGTCTCAGTGATGTATGACTTGGCAGCCAGACAACAACACTATGCACTGTGTCACAATAGTAGGTCATGGGGAATGCAAGTCCTGGAGCTGCACAAGTGCACATGTACATCCCCCACACAACACATCATCTTAACCCTCATCTGTCCAGGTCATACCTATTGGACATATGGGAGACCTGTGACACTACCCTCTGAACCTGAGCCCCTCACAATCTGCTGTGAATGGGGAACAGCTGCCTGAACTTCACATTCGTATACCCCAGTCTGCACGGGCAGCTGATCAAACACCTATGTGACACACAAGTATCGTCTCCTATGGTCACATCTCCAGGGGCATGCTGAGCCCCTACCAAGAAACACCCCAGCAGTCCTGGCAACTAATCCACAGCACACTGACACAGAGGCAGACACCTGAGGGGTCAAATCACTGCGCACAATGTGTCAGCTGATACACGGGAGTGGGAGTACAGAATGCATTGCATGGCCTGGAGTAGGCATGACTGTCCTGCTCCACATGAATGAGGGATGAGCCCTGGACAGTGGATAGCTGGCTATGTATGTGTGACACACGTAATCTGCACACTCCTGGGGCCCAAACATTGTTCCCACCCGCTGCATGGGCGTGTGCCACATACCCCAGGCACATGTGGTGGCTCAGCACAGCAAGTGGACCGCATATCAAAGCAACATGCAGATTACATGTCCGAACACAGGCGTAGTGTGAACAATGGACCCACCCATGATGCCCACAACAGAGTTAGGGAAACAGATGCTGTCCCCCACCTTTAGTGAAGCAAACTGCAAGGACACAGTCCCAAGTGACACAATTCCCTGAATGTAAGGGCCACACCTGGGTATCAGATGAGCAGTGGGCAGTGCACAATAGAGGGACATGGCTCCTGGACAACATGACTGCTGCACTGTGGCAGTTGAACCAGGCCAGAGGAGGGCACACAGCATGTAATACAGAGTTCACAGTGCAGTCTTTGACTCACCCCTCCTTGCTGCTGTCTGGCCTTCAGCTGCCCATCCAGGTCTGGAAACACCACCGCCAGGATCTGGAGCATGTGGGGGTCAGGGTCCGTGTTCCGCCCCTCCTGCGAGGAGGCGACAGCTTCAGCTGGACCCGTGCAATCCTCCGGGTCCAGCCCCGAAGGTCCTGCCACCTCTTCTGGCAGTTGCGGATCCGGCGCTTGTAGACCCCCACGGACCGGACAGCCTGGACGATGTCCTTCCAGATCTCCTGCTTCCGAAGGGCATTAACCTGTCAGGATGACAAAGTGAAAAGGCCATTACTACACATGCAACATATCCGTGCATGACACAGTTGTATATACATGTCTCAATCACAGGGGCACATGATGTACACAGGCAGTGCAAAGCTGCCCATGGACAGTTTGCCAGACGTCACTACATGGTATCATTGCATGGGAAGTAAAACCTTGTTCAAATGCACTGTCACTGCACCATACCTGTCCAGTGCATGTCACTACACACTATGGGGGATGACAACTACTCAGTGAGCCTGCTAGCCAGTGGCGTGCAGACTTTCAGCCTTGCTAGTCAGACAATATGCACATTCAGTAAGGCAGTGCACAGAACACTCACCTGCTCCTCTGGTGTCCCATACAGCTTGCTGTACTGTGGAAGTAGGCTGTCCAGCAGGGCCTGGTTCTCCTCAAGGCTGAAGGCTGGGGCTCTCTCCACAGTACGTGCCATTGCAGGGTCCAGAGGGGCAGAGACAGCAGCAGTGCAGTGGCAGATGTCGTCCTGGAGCATGTAGTGCAGGCAAGTGAGCTCTCAGGGGAACAGCCAGCAATATATATGTGCTGGAGAGCCAGATACTGTCCCTTGTGTCCAAAGTGATAGGTCCAAGTCGTTTGCATCTTCTGAATCTGGCCAATCCATGGAATAGCAGCACCAAAACACGCCCACAGCATCCTTCAAATCTTCAACTTCATGACATACATGATTTTGCAACATTGTTGTGGGTGACCAACTGATTTTCCAGCAACCGACTCGTTCGAAATTCGAAACGCTCCGTTGCCAGGCAAGGCCATTGTCAATGGGTGTGCACCGATCGGTCCATTGCGGTACAACGCGTACAGGGTACAACGCGTACCCGCACACATTGAATGCAATGGGCGGCCGGGGCACCGATCGGTCCATTGCGGTTCAACGCGTACAGGGGTACAACGCGTATCCGCGACACATTGAATGCAATGGGCCGGCCGGGGCACCGATCGGTCCATTGCGGTACAACGCTGCATAGGGTACAACGCTGCACTCGCGACACATTGAATGCAATGGGCCGGCCGGGGCACCGATCGGTCCATTGCGGTTCAACGCGTACAGAGGTACAACGCGTACCCGCACACATTGAATGCAATGGGCCGGCCGAGGGCACCGATCGGTCCATTGCGGTTCAACGCATACAGGGGTACAACGCGTACCCGCACACATTGAATGCAATGGGCCGGCCGGGGCACCGATCGGTCCATTGCGGTTCAATGCGTACAGGGTACAACGCTGTACCCGACACATTGTATGCAATGGGCCGGCCGGGGGCACCGATCGGTCCATTGCGGTACAACGCGTACAGGGTACAACGCGTACCCGCACACATTGAATGCAATGGGCCGGCCGGGGCACCGATCGGTCCATTGCGGTTCAACGCGTACAGGGGTACAACGCGTGCACCGCACACATTGAATGCAATGGGCCGGCCGGGGCACCGATCGGTCCATTGCGGTTCAACGCGTACAGGGGTACAACGCGTACCCGACACATTGAATGCAATGGGCCGGCCGGGGCACCGATCGGTCCATTGCGGTTCAACGCGTACAGGGTACAACGCGCACTCGCACACATTGAATGCAATGGGCCGGCCGGGGCACCGATCGGTCCATTGCGGTTCAACGCGTACAGGGTACAACGCTGCACCCGCACACATTGTATGCAATGGGCCGGCCGGGGCACTGATCGGTCCTTTGCGGTACAACGCGTACAGGGGTACAACGCGTGCCGCACACATTGAATGCAATGGCCGGCCGGGGCACCGATCGGTCCATTGCGGTACAACGCGTACAGTAGGTACAACGCGTACTCGCACACATTGAATGCAATGGGCGGCCGGGGCACTGATCGGTCCATTGCGGTATCAACGCGCATAGGGGTACAACGCGCACTCGCACACATTGAATGCAATGGGCCGGCCGGGGGCACCGATCGGTCCATTGCGGTACTAACGCGCATAGGGGTACAACGCGCACCCGCACACATTGAATGCAATGGGCCGGCCGGGGCACCGATCGGTCCATTGCGGTTCAACGCGTACAGGGGTACAACGCGTACCCGCACACATTGAATGCAATGGGCGGCCGGGGCACCGATCGGTCCATTGCGGTTCAACGCGTACAGAGGTACAACGCTGCACCGCGACACATTGAATGCAATGGGCCGGCCGGGGCACCGATCGGTCCATTGCGGTTCAACGCGTACAGGGGTACAACGCGTACCCGCACACATTGAATGCAATGGGCCGGCCGGGGCACCGATCGGTCCATTGCTGTTCAACGCATCACTGTACATGTGACTGGCATATGTCAGCATGCCTGTCTCAGATGGACATATGCCAGCCACAGATAGCTCCCAGGGAGTGAGGGGCACACCTACATCACGACAGCCTGTCCAAACTTTATCATAAGGCATGTAAGGCTGCATTTCCTATTGTGTGTATGTTGGTGTACATGTTGTCCTGTGGGTGTCACCTGTGGGCAGCCACCCCCAGGCTGTGCACGTGTTCATGGGGACAGGATCCTGGGTGTTACGTGTACATGACCACTGTGATGTGCAACTGTTCATATCTGTGCATGTGCCATGGTCACATTTCACGGTGGTGTATGTGTATGTCATGTCACATACCCCGTGAGTCCCATGTGGGACGGTATGTTTGAGCCAGGGTGTCCCAGTGGCACAATAGTGATGGTCCTCCACAGTCTTTGTGCATGTAGTGTTTACAATGTCTCTGATTTCATGTGCACAATGGGAGACAGTCTCCACATCCACGTTGTGTGTGCCTGGACTTTGATGTTGTGCGTGTGTGTGTCACAGACGTCCATGTCTGTCCTGCCGTGGCAAGTGGGACCACTACCTGTGGGGGTCATGGTTGTTTTGCTGTGGTGTATACATGATACTCCATGTAATGCCAGTGTCCATGTGGCAATACAGGGTCCCTGGGAATGTACCTGTCGTTGAGCTGTGGTGCCTGGGGCACATCTGTCCTCACATGTCACTGTGGGGGGTGATTGTGACACGGCAGCAGGAGATGGGAACTGTGACACGGCCTCATGATATCCAATGGGCCAACCTGGGACTAATTGATGCCACCTGTTGGACCGTGTTGACAGATGTTGGCCATGTATGTACCATACATGTCCTTACGGAACTGCACACTTCATGTAGTTGTGCCTCATAATGATGTGTGTTGGGATATTGAGTGTGTTCAATGCCGCATATGTGGGCTGACTGACAATCTTGCTTACTTCTCCTCTGCACTGCAGGGCTCCTGCTGTTCATCGACCATTCCCAGACCTGGCAACGATGGTGGAACGGGACAGCATCTGACGGTACCGCTTCACCAGGCAGCTGATTGAGGATTTGGCAGTGCAGTTGTCCCCACATTTGCAGCCTGGCCGGCCGTATCCTACAGCGCTGACCCCCAAGGTGAAGGTGATGGCAGCCCTACACTTCTTTGCCACTGGTACCTTCCAACATACTGTGGCGACTGCTGGTGGGATGTCACAGACCATGTTGAGCAAGTGTGCTCCGCGATGTTTTGGCGGCAATGTTGCTATTCCTGAACCGGTACATCTATTTCCCTAGACTGCGACGACTCACTGACGTGAAGAGTGACTTTTATGCCCTGGGGAGGATGCCGCATGTCATTGGCTCCATTGATGGGACACATGTGGCTTTGGTACCACCACAGGCCCAGGAGCAGGCCTACAGGAACCGCAAGCACTACCACTCGGTAAATGCACTGGTGGTGTGTCTTGCAGACATGACCATCACACACGTGTGTGCCCGTTTCCCTGGTTCAGCACACGATGCCTTTGTGATGAGGAGTAGTCGCATCCCCAGGATGATGGCACAGATGCAGAACCAGCGTGCCTGGCTTGTCGGTGTGTACTGACTTTGTGCCATTGTGTGTGATCTGATCTGTAGTATTCCGCCCACTTTTCCAAGTCAGCTAATGTGCACTTGTCTGTCCGTAGGTGACTCGGGATACCCCAACATGCCGTGGTTGCTGACACCCCTCAGGAACCCTGTGACACCAGCCCAGATGCGCTACAATGAGGCACATGGTCGGACCAGGAGAGTGATTGAGCGGACATTTGGTCTCCTGAAGAGCCGCTTCCGCTGCCTGGATAAGACCGGAGGGTTCCTCCCATATGCCCCTGCGAAAGTGTGCAAGATTATCATCGTCTGCTGCATGCTCCACAACCTGGCAGTGCGGAAGGAGTTGCCTCTCATCCAGGATGACAATGACCAACATCCGCCACCTGTGGAGGATCCTGGCCTGGACCACGATGCCAGTGACGATGATGATGATGATGATGATGGTGATGTCCGCACACAGCTCATCACCAACTTCTTTAGCTGAATGTGAGTATCCTGAGGTGTCATGTCAATGATGTGAGTTGGCATGATGTGTAGGTGGTGCTCTGGTGCTGTTGGAGTGTGTCCATGGGCTACTTGACTGGATGTGTGTTGCGATGTGTGCTTACAGGTGGGCTGTACTCCCCAACAGTGTTGACATGCTAACTTGGTTCTGGGTGGGTATCTTGTAACATGTATTGTGCATGATTTTTGCTGTTCTGTCCTGTACTCCATTGCTTTTGGCAAACGATCCACAAAATAGAGCGACCGAACCATCCAGGATTAAGCTCCAATATAACAGAGGACGCTTGGGTAGATTACCTCTTTGCCCACTTCAACAACAATAGACAAAAGGAAGCGGAATCTAACAAGGAAATGGGTATTGTGACAACTGATAGTGAATCCCCCAAAAGGGTAGAAGTGACACACAATCACACTATCAATGATCAATCGGCCGAAAGTTCTAATACCCGCAAACAACAGGGGACCCTCCTGGCCGCCGATTTAGATTCATTAGCCTCCATTAAAGAGGAATGGTATGCACCCACGGAAAAACAGATAAAAAGTCTGATAGCCAGGGGTAGAGCTATGGGTGCCCCTGGCCCCAATGGCATCCCACCGATGTTGTACAAACATGATGCCGACTTCTGGAGCAAGGCTTTATTACCAGTCTTTAAGGGCATAAATTCTACAGCTACCATCCCGGAATCTTGGAAAGGATCAATTATCAGTCCTATTTTTAAACAGGGCAATAGAAACGATCCAAACAACTATCGATTAATCGCCCTTATCGACATAGATGCAAAATATTACGCAGGAACAATCTTGGATGAGTTAACTTCTTGGGCCTCAGAAAACTCCATCATTCCTACCAATCAAACTGGGTTTTGCAGTGGCCAAGGAACATCAACTAACATCTTGGCCCTAACACTGTTAATGGACGCAGCTAAGGAATCAAAAATCCCCCTCTTCCTCTGCTTCATTGATTATACAGCCGCCTTCGATCATGTTGACCGAGCCAAACTCTGGAGAAAACTTGAAAGCTGGGGTTTACCTAATTCACTCTTGGATCGGCTTAAACAGTTACACACAGACACCTGGATCAGGATTAAATTAGGCGCAGGGACACATATCTCAAAATGAATCATGACCTCGAAAGGCCTCAAGCAGGGGTGCGTCCTTGCGCCGCTTCTTTTAACCTCTTTTTAGCTGATCTCCCAGGGGAGTTGGACAGCTGTATATCCCATGCTCCAAAATTGGGAAACAAGTTATTGTCAAACCTGCTATATGCTGACGACCTGGTTTTGATTAGTCGGACTCCCATTGGTCTTCAGCATCTTCTAAATACGACAAGTAGTTTCTCACATCGGAACGCCCTCCAAATAAATCTCAAGAAAACTAAAATTATGGCAGTTAACTATCATAAAAAGAAGAATAACAGTTGGTTCCTAGATGGCCAACGCTTGGACCAGGTAACGAGTTATAAATACCTGGGAATACTAATGGACCATAAAAGCTCCTTTAAACCTCAGCTAGAGTCCATGCGGAGAAAGGGAACTACAACTTATTTAGCACTGAAGTCATTGAAGAGACAGCTTCCCGACCTCACGCTGGATCCCTTCCTACAGGTTTTGCGGGCCAAACTGCTGCCGACACTAACATACGGGAGTGAGGCTCTTAAAGGTAAAGACGCAGCAACCCTAGACGTAGTAATAGCCAATTCTTATAGAGCGATTTTCAATCTTCCAAAATATGTCTCCCCCGCTCAAATACGGCTGGAATTTGGGGTCCAAAGACAAACGGTGGAAAGAAGAAGTGCTTATGTAAAAAGTTGGCATAAAATCCGAAGTGCAGAGGCAGGATCCCTAAACACCCACCTCTGGATCGCTTTACTTCGTCAAGGAAAATGCTCAGCCAGGGATTACCTGTTTGACTCCATTGAGCTACTGGGTTTGTCTGATCTCTGGGCCGTATCAACAGATCATCTTTCATTTAAAAAAACAGTGAAAAAGACAACGTCCATGTTATCTGTTTTAGAAGACAAAGCAATTCTTACTAAAAAGGCACACGGCTGGATAGTGCTTAGTGATTACGTAAGGCTCAAACCCCAATCCTACTTGAGTGCAGGAGTCAAAATAAGAACGAAGGAAAACTTTCTAAAGCTGCGATTGGGGATAATTGCGATTAATCCCCACCTCCCACCATGGGAAAGAAGAGGAGGTACACCGACTTGCCGTTTATGTGGAAGCGGGAAGGAGGACATTATTCATGTAATCTGTATCTGTCCCAACTTAAAGGATATAAGATGCACCTTGTTACGTCCCTTTTTCAGGTATTATGGCACCCGGTCCTGCAGGCAGGCAGTGAAGCTTTGTTTCAACCCTGTTGACATTCAGCTGAACTGTCGGCTAACAAAATTTTTGAGACGGTATCCAAGAGACTCAAAAATTTGTCGTCATCTGAAGTATGTTAAAAACAAGAGTACAAGGGCATCAGAAGGGACTCGCAAAAATCAAAAATGAATAATAACATTTTATAATTGCACCAGCACTTTTTATTAATTGCCGAAAGGTCAAGAAAACGCTTTTTAAATGAACTTAACACCTTCCTATAGTTGCACTAGTTTTTTAAATTAATAATGCCCAATAGTTTGAACAATGGACTTGGTTATGCTGTGTCAGGCGGCATGTAATCCAATGGTAGTTATTGCCAGCTCAGCACTATTTGAAGTATAAGTATTTATGTGTAATGTCTTACAGAACAGCCAATCGCACAAACTGGGAATATTTTATTGATGATCATTTTAATGTTGTTTTAAGCTTAATAATTTGTGTATAATGGGAATTTTTCTGTTATGTATTTGCACAGATTTTAATTAATCAAGCAAAAATAAATATTATCTTATCATTGCTTTTGACTGTGTGTCATTTCTGTCCTTCACAGGGTACTTTCAGATTCGTTTGGTCAACTGTGTCCACCGACGACGTGATTGCACTTCCAGGGTGGTAGCTGTTGTGTCCCTACAGGTGATGTGCGCCACACCCATGGACTTCCTTCCGTCTACAGTTGTTGACTGTGTGCCCGCTGCCAGGTGGGATTACCTTGCATCTGTAGTGGTTACGACATGTTGCAACTGTGTAATAAACCTGTGCTTCACTTTGTGATGTGCGTTGTCTGTGGTCACACATTTGACTGCCATTTGCTTACTGCACCTGTGGGCTACTTGACTACAACTGGGAATGGGTGTGGTGTCTGTGCATTGCACCGTCTTCCCTGGCAACATCAGTGTAGGCAATGAGTCAGATGGCCTAGGTGTGTATGTGTTGTGTAGCCCTGGTGGTGTGTCTCCCTCATATGTGTCACGTTGCCTTTACTCACATGCCTGTGTTGTCCTTGCTGTTGCAGTTCGCATACACAGTGTAATTTTGCAGTTCATCATCCCCATAACAGCACCCACGTTGGAATCACAACAGAGGCAAGTATGGTGTATTAGTGTGTTTATTGTGATACATTTGTGTGAATAGTGCATAGGATGGGTAGTGCTGTACATAAATCTTGCAATCCGAAGTTCCTAGGTGAATTGAAAGTCCTGGTAGACAGAATCCCCAGTATCGGGGCCACAGTTGTCTGACACATTGGTCCAACTTGTACTCCCCATGCAATGTGTGGGAGTAGTGTTGCCGTCAACAGGGTGAACAGTCTGTGCACAAAGGTGAACATCCAGAACAGGTTCAGGCTTCCTGGGAGTTGCGCTTGGCCATCGGCCTCTCACCTGCCCCTCCTCGGACGACCCCTCTTCTTGGGGGCCCCTCAAGTACAGGCTGCTGCGGTGCAGGGGACTCTCCGCCAGAGTCATCCTCCCTCCCTGTGGCAGTTGCAGTTTGTTCGGCACCAGATGTTGTTGGCACACAGGGAGGTGTGGACTGGTTGCTGTTCATCTGGCGGAGGCATTGTAAAATGTCCCTGTGCACCGCCATCATCTCATGCAGTGCATCCCACTTGGACTCCACGCGGACATGTGTGAGTCCACGCGGGACATGTGTGACTCCACGTGGGACATGTGAGAGTCCAAGCGGGCATGATGGGCAGCCTGCTGCTGTTTCATGTCTCTGAGGAGCCCCACTACCTGGCTGAGGTCTCCGGTGCTGGACTGGTACGCATCAGCTATGCGTACCAGTTGTGGGTCATCATGCACACCAGCAACCTCTGCAAGCAGCGACCTTCTGTCTCCCACCCCTCCCACCACCCCTGCTGACATGTGCAGTGCGTGCAGTGGCACGCACAGATGACCCTGGTTCACCTTGGGGGTTGGTGGTGGTGGTGGTGTCCATGGCCCCAGGTTGGTCCAGGGTCCCTGTGCTGGTGTTGCTCCTTGTTCTGTCCATGTCGGCAGGGATGGTATTTGTGGTGACAGTCGTTGGAGGGGTGGGTGCAGGGGGTGCAGCTGGTGGTCCTGCTGGTGCTGCAGCTGGTGGTCCTGCTGGTGCTGCATGTAGACTTGCACCGGATGTGCCAGGTTGGTCTTCTTCGTCCGAGGAGGGCAGAGGCTGTACGACGCCAGTGAGCTCCGCATCCTCTTGAGCCTGGGACTGGGACTCCTCAGCGTCTGCTGCTGTGTCCCCATCATCACCTGTTTTTGGGAGACACACACAATGTATGTTATGTTTCTGCAGGCATCAATGGTTGACACACATGACAGTTGTGACTGTGCCACTGGGTGCGGGCCTGTACATTGCATTGTCCTAAGTCGTCACAGTCAGGGGTTGATATTGGTGTGGCACATTGTCCTGCATTATTTGGGCATTTCTATGTATTTATTGGGGTGTGAACATGGTCTGCATTGGTTGTGTTTGGTTGACAGCCGGCCCTCCTTCCCACCCACCCAGCCAGTCAGTTATCCCACCATGGACTGTGCTTGCATTGCAGGTAGTGGAAGTTGTCTCTCAGGATGTCAGTCAGTGGTGTCCTGCTGTTTGTTGGTGCACAGTTGCCAGCAGGGCCTTGTGCTCCCCACAGCAGTAGCCAGTGTCAGCCATCTTGTGAGTCCTTCTCCACTTCCTGTGATGTGAGCATGGTTCAGGGTGGTGTTGATGGGACAGTTGTGGGGGTGACCAATATCAGTGACTACGACTCCCATCATGCTATTGCCTCCACCCCCTTCCCAGCATGCCCATGCTTCCTTCCTTTTGACTCTGCTTCCCTGTGGGGTGGGCTGGCTGTGCTGACAGGATGGCTGGGAGTGTTGTCCTGGCAGTTGTTTGGCTAAGAGTCCCAAGAGTGTCCCTGTGCTTCACACAACATAACCCAGGGTGGTGGTTCTTTGTGGGATCTTGTGTTAGGATGGGGAGCATTGCATTCTACCAGGTGGGTTCTGTGGAGTTTGTGTTGAGGGGGGGTGTGAGGGGAGGGGCTTGTGACTATGGTCAGTGCTGCAAGTCCTCCTTCCCACCCAGCCAGCCAGATATTCCGCCATGGTACGTGCTTGCATTGCAGGGAGTGGAAGTTGTCTCTCAGGATGTCAGTCAGTGGTGTCCTGCTGTTTGTTGGTGCACAGTTGCCAGCAGGGCCTTGTGCTCCCCACAGCAGGAGCCAGTGTCAGCCATCTTGTGAGTCCTTCTCCACTCCCTGTGATGTGCGCATGGTTCATGGTGGTGTTGATGGGACAGTTGGGGGGGGGGCAATATGTGTGACTGCGACTCCCCTGATGCTATTGGCTACACTGACTTGGCCAGCATACACAGAATTCCTTCCTTTGAGTGGTCTTCACTGTGTGTTGGTGTTGTTGTGGTGGCTACATGTCTGGATGTGTTTGTTAGTTCTATTTGTGCCACTGCCTAGCTGTAGTTGTAGTTGTGTTTGTACATGTGATGGCACAGTTGGATGTGACTTTTTTGATGGCATGTGTTGTGTTTATCTGACTGACATACTCATTTTGGGATGATTCTGTTCTGGTTGCTGTGTAATTGCTATGAGTGCATGGTTTGACTCTCCCCTTGACAGTGATGTGTGTGTGTTTTGTGGCAGTATATTGTGTACATTTGTTGTGTACTCACCAGGCTCTGGGATGTCCTCTAGTCCATATATGCTCACTGGCGGAAGGATGGCCTACACCTTCTCCTCCCAGGGCCTGAGGTATATTGGCTTGGCAGGAGGGCCACTGCCGGTGTATTGGCTGTTGATGTAGTCTTTCTTGAGCAGGTCCCGTACCCTCCTGCGCACGTCATACCACCTGTTCTGGATGTCGCTCTTTGTGCGCCGACATGGTGATTGTGCGTTCACCCTGTTGATGATCCTCTCCCACATCTTGGTTTTCTGGGAGATGGGGGTCTGTTGGACCAGTGTGCCAAACAGCTGTGGCTCTACCCTGAGGATCTCGCTCTACCATGACTTCCAATTCACAATCTAGGAACTTGGGATTCTTCTTGGGGGCATGGTGATGGGTGGTGATGGTGAGTGATGTGTGTGTTGGTGTGCAGGTGAGGGTGTGTGTGTGTGTGTTTTGCTGGGTGTATGTGAGGTAGGTATTTGTTGGTGTGCTGATGGTGTGTGGCTTGTGTGAGGGATGAGCTGTGGGTGTGTGGTTGCTTTCTCTTGGGTGCTGGCAGTGGAATGGCATTTGCAAAGGATCATGGTTGTGATTTGTGTCCTTTATATGGGTGGAGTTGTGGGTGTGTCTTTGTTCTCTGTCCCCACCCCCCAGTATTTATTGGCTTAGTAATTGCTTGTTTGGCCTTTTTTTGTGTGATTTTTCCTTTGTACTGTCTGTGCATGTTGGAAACGTTCTTGTGACCGAGACGGACCCTGCATTTGTCTCGTACGGTGTTCTCCGTTTCGTTCACGCTGTGTTTGTGCAGTTTTCTATGCTGCGTACGCGTCGGTCGCGGTGTTTTGTGTTGCTTCGGCTCGGTTTTGTATGCGTGTCGGTCGTACGGCTTGTCCTCCGTCCGACTCGCTCGTGGTTTTCGCGCCTTGCATCGTACTTTGCGGTTTGGAGTTCGCGTGTACGTTTCGGTCGGATTTGTTCCGGGTGCGTGTCGGTCGGTTGGATTCGCGTGTTTTTCCGACCGGATTGCTGTTTTCCGTGCGGCTCGGTCGTTCGACTTGGGTTCGGTACGTGTCGGTCGGATTTTGCACGCCTTGCATCGTACTTGGCGTGTCGGGCGCCTCAGGTACATGTGTCAGTCGGTATAATTTCGGGATCCGAGTCGGTCGGTGCTTTTTCCGGCCCGAATCGGAATCGACCCCATAGTGTGAGAATAACATCTTTCACATTTACTGTATCACACAAGTCTCAACTTTACGTCTTACTGTATCACACAAGTCCCAACTTTACGCTTCGCTGTTGCTATCAGAGGTATCATTCTGATCATTCCCATATTCCATTGAGCATCAGAATAATACAGGGGAGGGTTGAAATATTAATTTGTCTAAAATACTGACCTGTACCCATTACTGGTGTAAGCCTGGTAGTGCTCTAACAAAAAAATGACTTACCGATATCCACCTGCAACATTATCAACTGAAAGATATTGACTTGCACAATACTCTCAGGGTAAGAAGACGTGGACTTGGAATAGTAAATCTATACTCTCCTATTTATGCCTGCCGGCTGATAGTGCTCTGCACTTCTGCATAACATAACATTCTGCAAGTCGATATTTTCCATCCAATATTGTTGCAGGTCTTTATTTTTGTGGGCGATAGTTTGACATACAACCAACCAGGCTTGATAGGGATTAAGTATATCATTGTTTTCAAGCAAAATACATTGAACTAATTACCAGAGCTTTCTCTGTTTCTTTAGTGGAAATTGCAGACCTGATACATGGGATCCATGCTAGGTTCTGTTGAATGCAGCAAGGGGGGAGAGACCCGCTGTCCAGTGTCCAGTCCCTGGCCAACCTACAGCTCCTAAGCATGGCTATAAAGTAAGCCAGAAACAGAAATATTCTTGGGGCAGTGGTTTCAAAAATAATATAGATGATGGAAGGAAATCCGAATCCTTTTGAAACTTGTCACGTCTTGCTACGGGGCTGAAATACACACTCTGCGTTCCAGAGCACTAGTCTGAAATTCTATATTATTTTGCAATAAAACTGGTTGTTGCCACCATCACATAGGTGACACTACTAAGATGCACAGCAAGGGCCCATTTATGCAATGCATGGTACCATTGCTGTGTGCTGTGTCAACGCCCTACTCAAAAAACCCAAGGCGGACCCGAGAGACCTCAAGAACTTCCGGCCCATCTCTCTGCTTCCGTTCCCAGCCAACGTCATCGAGAAGATCGTCAACAAACAGCTAACCCGATACCTCGAAGAAAACAGCATCCTGGACCCATCCCAATCGGGGTTCCGCAGCAACCACAGCACTGAGACTGCCCTCATCGCCGCCACCGACGACATCAGGATCCTGCTGGACAATGGTGAGACCGCAGCCCTCATCCTGCTGGACCTCTCCGCCGCCTTCGACACTGTCTGCCACCGCACTCTACGCGCACGCCTACACGACGCAGGGATCCGAGACAAGGCCCTGGAATGGACCACCTCCTTCCTCGACGGCAGAACCCAGAGAGTCCGCCTCCCACCTTTCCGATCCGAAGCCTCCGAGATCATCTGCGGCGTACTCCCAGGGATCGTCCCTCAGCCCAACACTGTTCAACATCTACATGGCCCCGCTCGCACGCATCGCCAGACAACACGACCTCATCATTATCTCCTACGCCGACGACACTCAACTGATCCTCTCCCTCACCAAGGACCCCTCGCCGCCAAAGCCAATCTCCACGAAGGAATGAAGGCCGTCGCCGATTGGATGAAGATCAGCCGACTAAAGCTGAACACGGACAAAACGGAGGTCCTCATCCTCGGCTCCAACCCCTCAGCCTGGGACGACTCCTGGTGGCCAACGACGCTGGGAGCAGCCCCGGCACCCACCGACCACGCACGCAACCTGGGAGTCATCCTCGACTCAACGCTCTCCATGGCCAAGCAAGTCAACGCAGTCTCCTCCTCCTGCTTCAACACCCTCCGCATGCTTCGCAAGATCTACAGGTGGATCCCGACAGACACAAGAAGAACAGTCACCCAGGCCCTCGTCAGTAGCAGACTGGACTATGGGAACGCCTCTACGCGGGAGCCCCGGCCAAGCTCATCAAGCGACTACAACGCATACAAAACGCCTCCGCACGACTGATCCTCGACGTACCACGCCACAGCCACATCACCCCCCACTTGAGGAACCTGCACTGGCTCCCCGTCGACAGGAGGATCACCTTCAAACTCCTCATCCACGCACACAAGGCACTCCACAAAACTGGCCCAGCCTACCTCAACAGACGACTCTTCTTCTACGTCCCCAACCGCCAGCTCCGCTCCGCCGACCTCTCCCTCGCCACCGTCCCTCGCATTCGAAGAACAACCACCGGCGGCAGATCCTTCTCACACCTCGCCGCCAAGACCTGGAACACCCTTCCACTAAGCCTACGACAGACCCAAGACCTGCTGACCTTCAGGAGGCTACTCAAGACCTGGCTGTTCGACCAGTAGCAGCATCCCCCCCCTTCCCTCTCCCCAGCGCCTTGAGACCCTCGCGGGTAAGTAGTGCGCTCTACAAATTCTGTGATTGATTGATTGTGTTGGCGCCTTGCCAGTGCAGTACAATTTGAACTGGGAATAACTGGGGGGAGACAGGGTTACTGTGCTGTATCCCTATTCCAAGGGTTCTTACGCACACATTCACCACCTTTTCTGAGCAGTTGGTAAATGTGTGCAAAGGCTTCTGTGTGGGGGGAGGCGGGGGACACAGATGCAAGAGGAGAGAAGGGGGAGATTATTTCTGGCAGGGGGGCACATCCCATGCTAACACCTTGCCTTAGAAAAAGGTTGGGTTGCTTTCCAGACCTGGCCGCTGCTGCAGCCAAAGCTTAAAATCATTTTACTGACTGAAACTACTGGTCAGTAAAACTTGGCCAGGTGTTCCTGTACCCATGAAAACCAGGTGTAAAAACATCGGGGTAGTCAGGATGGAGCAGAATTTCACAAAGGAATCCTGCTCCCTCTGACTTCTAATCAGGGCCGATGTGGTAAAAACTCTTTCTGCAGAAAAAGGTCTCATTTGGGGAGCAACATGCTTTGCTCCTCGTGATAAAACATGCAGGAAATCCTGAAAGAAAATCTACGATGGTGCCCTGGTCCCAAGGGATGGGTTGGTTTCTGAAAGAAGAAGTGCCAGGTAAAAATGCCCTAGACACAGGGTAAGAATGACATACCCAGATAGAGTGCCACTGATAGGTACAGTTCCAGAATACAATACGCCCATGGAATGTGAAAATAAAATAATGTGAGCGATTGTTTCTTTCCATATCAGGTATCTATTATTGCTGTTCACAGCTGGCTTGTTCAGGGGGTGAAGCAACGTCTAGATGTTCCCTATGCCATATGAGATCACCTGTGAAAGTCAACACTGAAAAATGTTGTTTGTAAGTTAAGATCGCTTTAGGTGAAGAAAGCACTGATGAATCAATAAGGACTGATGAAGACCATGTTTGTGTGAAAGGCGTGTTGGGAATTCGGAAACAGATACGAGAGGACGGGAAGGAGACTCATTTTCACTATGTCTAGGAGGCCTGACTTGAAAGAAACCTTGACAGAATGCCTATTTATTTGTATGCTAATTTATGATATATCTCTGATACATCTTCAACCTCATTGACACACTCAACTTGGTACCATAGTACTGCATGTCACACAACCAACACAGTCCAAAGGTCACATCCTTGAACTTGTCTCTCTAATATCACCAATAATCCAATGCAAAACACCTACATTCCTGGACAACCTAATACTTGAACTTATCCCTCACCCTATCATCTCTATGTCCAATGCCAACACTCTTTTCAACAACTTCTACATTTTTTGGGAAAAATCATGTGAACATCCATGCCCCAAATAAAACACACAACTGCAAGCTAAAACCTTCGGCACCCTGGCACTCTACAGACCTTGCTGTACACGATCCATCTGCAGACAGGAAAGAAAATGAAAAAGAAACAGAACTCCCAATCTCTTCAACATATTGGGGTCCCACACGCAGCACACAGACAGCTCATCACATCAGCCAATCCAAAGTACTATACTAACACCATCAATGAAGCCACTAACCAAAGAAGAATACTTTTCAAGACAATCAAGCACTACATCAACCCCCAGCCAGACCCATCTATTCCTCATCCCACAGCAAAGTGCAATGCTATCAACTTTTCCTTCCGTGAAAAAATTCAGAAGATCCGACAGCATATCAACACCATCAGGTCTCTTCGTCAGTTACACCCACTCCTTCCCATAGAATCCCACAATGGCCAGCCTTCAAAGTCCTATCTCTTGCACATCTTGCCGACATACTCAACTATCTCAATGCCACTTCTTATGAAGATGATGTCTTACCATTGTAATTTATTAACGCTCTGTCTGGAGACACTCTCTCACCCCTACTCACCATTGTCATTGCCTCCCTCACTTAAGGCATGTTCCCAGAAGCTCTCAAGACAGACCAGATCCTCTTACTCCTAAAGAAACCTTCACTAGACCTTGATGATCTCGCCAACTACTGGCCCATCACTCACCCACCATTCATCTGCAATATCATTGAAAAAGCAGTCTATGTACAACTCCAAGATCACATCAATTCTAACCATCTCCTGCACGACTATCAGTCTGGCTTCAGCTCACACTGCAGCTTGGAGACTGCTACTTTACACATCATTGATGATGGTCTCTGAACCAAAAATAAGCTGATCCCTGCTTCTAGATATTGCTGGACTTCTTAGCTGGCTTTAACACAGTTGAACAGCCCATCCCCACCCACACACACACACACACACTATGGATTCTCAAATGGGATTCAGAGGCAATGTCCTTCACTGGTTCTGTTCCTACACTTTCCAACATACACCATTTTGTTGACTTGGGCACCTTCAACTCCCAAAAGATCACTAACACCTGCAAAGTCCCACAGTGTTCCATAGTGGCGTCTGTTATCAAGAATCACCAAGATGACGATTATACAATACTCGGCTTGGAAGTGTCCTCTGCTTCAGACATCCATTCCTTTAAACACTGCCTGCATATCATTCAGACTGGGATGTCCAGTGCCTACCTGATGCTCAATCCAACCAAGACAGAATTCATGTTATTTCCCAAGAACAACAAACAAGAAACAGTACAAACTTGACTCAATGATATGAACCATGATGGCTTTGAACTCCAACCTTCACCAAATACCAAGTCACTTGGATTCACCCTGGACACCACCCTCATCCTCAAGGAACACATTGATGGCCTTGTACCAGCACTCTCTTCTAATGAAAGTGAAACCATTTCTTCCAGAAAGTGACACCAGGACTGCTGTTCAAGCCCTCATGCTCTCTTATCTGAATGGTAGTAATGCCTTGCTCCATGGCTTCTCACTCTCCAGACAGGCACCCTTGATGGCATCCTACTTTCTGCAGCACGTCTCAGCCAGGACCTGAAGAAATATGGTCACATCATCACCCCCATCCTCATGGAAGTTCATTGGCTCCCAGCTGCATCATTTTAAAAGCCATGGAAACCAGCGCCCTGCTCATCTTGCAAACAAGTTCATCATCTCTGATGGTTCTCGGCACACTTGTAGACAAGAAACAATCAGACTAAGAAGTGTAAAAGAGAAAGAAGAAGGCAGCAGGCCTTTTCTATCCATGCACTGAGGATCTGGAACAACATCTTTGTGTTCATCAGGACCACCACAACGCTCCTCCAGTTTAGGAAAGAGTTGAAGACTCACCTTTTTAAAAAAACCTCTACATCGCAATGTATTAACTGTCCATAACCCCGCTGGCTCTCCTCTCATTCCTTGACTTTATGCTAGTCTATGACCCTGTCCAGTGGACCGCTGACTTTTGGCTAGGTCTATTATATTCCATAAACATACCTACAGAAATATAGTTGTTGATCAGACTTCTCAAGTGTGCTGTCTTTCCGCTGAGAGCAGTAATGCACTCGTCTGCTGGGATCATTAATGGAATCAAGAAGTGCTGTTTAATATAACACCTTTACTTTAATCACTGCATTGCACACACTCATTTCAAGATGGCTTGTCTTACCCACAAGGCTTATATTCCACAACAGCCCTTGTATATTACCTCTAACTTGCAGACTTCCGGTGGACTCCCAATAATCACAGCAAATCTACTACTCATTTCAATATCTCCTTCCCCAAAAAGACAAGAAGCTCTAATCAGGCTTTCTGTACAACTGCCTCCGGATTATGGAATTCTCCTTCATCAACTCACAAACTTCAATCCACATTTCTAGCGTTTATAAAAAAATTGCAGACTCTTTTTTTTTAAACAATTTCTTCCTAAATTGTTGGTGTTTGCTGTGATTGTCACTTTTGTTCAAATCTGATATAATATAAATTATTGTGCAGAGCTCTATCAGTCATTGGCAATGTTCGAGGTATTTAAAAATAAAAAAATGTTTATTAATTAAATTTTCCAGAGTTTAAGACCAACTAACTTGAAGCATGTATTGTAAACTACAAGTATGTTTCCTCGTCAGAGGTACTAAGCGCTATATAAATGCAATTGCAATTACAATTACACTCTGCATTTTAATTAGGCCTGGGCGTAATTCAAATTAGGAAGGATGAGCTAGTGATTTGGTTCACTAAGTTGGCACACCCATACTTGTCCACTGGCTTGATCATCCGTCAAAATGAAATGTCACTGGTGATGTTTTTGCCCACTCGAAGCTGACAAGCTAACTGGTGGATAAGTGGACTGGTGTCTAGCCCGCAGGAGCCCCAGACTCCTCCCCGGTCCAACGGCATCCTAGCCTGGGTAGGGAAGGTGGCCCTGCCTGGTGACTGGAGCCATCGCTTCCCAGGGAAAAGCCATGTCTTTTCCCACCTCTCACGGGTGGAGGATTAAGGGAGTTGTCTAGCCCGTATGATCCCCAGACTCCTCCCTGGTCTAATGCCACAAGGCCTGGATAGGTAAGGTGGCCCTGCTCAGTGCCTGGAGTCCTTCCTTCGCTCGCATCTCACAGGGAGATTATTGGAGCTGTCCTGCAGCAGGAGCCCCAGACTCCTCCCCGTCTGATTCCAACCTGGCCCGGGTAGGGAATGTGGCCCTGCCAAGTACCTGGAACCCTGGCTTCTCAGGGTAAAGCCATAGCTTTGCCCACCTCTCACAGGAGAGGGGGTGGATTACGAGAGTCATCCAACCCGCAGCAGCCCTGACTCCTCCCCGGTCCAATGGCACTCTGACACAGGTAGGGATGCCTGGTGCCTGGAGCCCTGTCTTCCCAGGTGAAAGCCATGTCTTTGCCCACTTGTCATGGGGGTATTCTAGGGGGTGTCCAGCCTGCAGGAGCCCAAGACATCTCCCCAGTCTGACGCCACCCTGGTCTGGGTAGGGAAAGTGGCCCTGCATTGTGCCTGGAGCCCAGGCTTCCCAGGCGAAAGCCATGGCTTCACCTGCTTCTTATGGGAGGATTACTGGAGTTGTCCTGCCAGCAGGAGCCCCAGACTCCTCCCTGGCCTGACGCCACCCTGGCCCTGTATCGGCCTGGGTCCTGTCTCTGCTCCACACCCTGGAAGGGCACAAGGGTCCTCCCTAGTCTGCAGCCATCACGCTCCGGGTAGGGACTGTCCCCCCCGGTCCTTTGGCTAAGAACGCCCTGGGTTGGCGCTTTCCACCTTCCTGGTGCCTGAGCCTGGGGATCTAAGGAGAGTTAGGACTCCAGCCATCCTTCTCTGCCTGAAAAGCCATTTTTCCTTGATTATTAGGCCCCCAAAACCCAAGGGGGAGACAAAAGTCAGAGTTAGCTGCTCCGGTTGGCCCCCCGGTCATCTGGTTGGCCAGCCACTGGCTGGCTATCTGGGTGTCCAGCCCGGCAACCAGGTGGCTTGGCCTGACCTTGTGACTGGAATGCCCAAGCAACAGTCAGCAACGAGGCTAGCACTCAGGAGGCTCCTTCTTCTTCTAGCCACTGACCAGCTTCGTGCCTCCAGCCAGCTCCACTCGTGCTCGCTTTGGTCATCGGGTCCTCCTTCTGACGTGCAAGGGGTCATGCCCCATCTCTATACCCAGCGGTGCAAGGTGAAAGGGGGAAGCCCCATGCCACACTACACATGGTTTAAGCAGCCTCCCACGTGCCCGCACACCATCCCTCCCACCATCCTGGCGACAGAGGGACGCCAGGGGGGCACAGGCACCCACAGAGAAAGACAAAAGCTTGGTCAGAGGATGATTTTCAATAGATCACTACAAGGTAGCTGCTCTGCTACTTACGAAACCCTGACCTAAAATCAGCTTGTCTACAAATGATTTAGCACCAGGTGCCCGACAAACATGCAGTGCTCTAAGGGCGTTGAAGACGGGCCCCTTCCATCAGCATTCCAGACCTTGAGTGAGCGGCTTTACACACCGGCCCTGAGGCCAGCTATCCCAGGCCAACCAAGGCTCCACTGTACTGCATTATTATTATGGTTTGGGGGGGTTCTGACATAATCCCACAGATGGTAGTGTCGCCCCACTGGCTCCTCAGCCAAGCACACACATCAAGGGGCCGATTCCTATTCAGGCCGGAAATCTCTCCGACCGAGCCGGACCCGGAGAGATTTCCGACCGAATCGGACACTGGCAGTCCGACCGAACGAGTACGATGCGCACGCATGCAATCGGACTCGAGTCGGTCGGACTCCCATTGAGTCAATGGGAGCCGGACGTACAACGCTTACGCGGGCTCCCATTGACCCAATGGGTGCGAGGCGAACAAGGGTGCCCCCTACAGCGGATACGCCTCGAAGCGACTCGCGGCGTACATGCACAGGTAGGGGGGACCCATGGGTCCCCCCTGTGTGCGACTCGCGCGGCTACGCGTACAGGGGGGTCCGACATGGACCCCCAAAGTGCGGCTCCGACTGCTCTTTTGAGCCGGACAGCGCGAGTCGGTCGGACTGCTCGCGGCGCGCATCGTACTTGCCCGGCCGGGGAACGTCTCCATCGCGCGGTGCGCGTCATTTCCGTGCGAGACGGTCGGAGCGCTTCGGACCCGCGAACAAGTCGGTCGGCGATTTCGCGTGCGCTCGCATCGTACTGGCTCGGCCGGACGCACGTTCGAATCGGTCGGGAAAGAGGGCTCCGAATCGGATCCGGTTAAGCCGAATCCGATTCGGTGCCCTACCGGCCGAGATCGGAATCGGCCCCCAAATGTCTGAACCTGCAGTATTACTATTCCAACAACACATCATCAGTAGGGTAAAACTAACCTGTCTCACAACAGCCTAAACCCAGCTAACGTTTCCTATTAGTTGGTGAACAACCCAGTGCTTGGTGAATTCTGCTTCACAAAGATAGGAAGAGTCGACATCGAAAGAACAAAAAGCAACGTTACTATGAGTGCTTAGCCACCACAAGCCAGTTATCCCTGTGGTAACTTTTGTGACACCGCCTGCTTGAAAACCAAAATGTCAGAAGGATTATGAGGCCCCGCTTTCATAGTCTGTATTCATACTGAAAATCGAGATCAAGTGAGCTTTTGCCCTTCTGCTCCTCAGGAGATTTCTGTCCTCCATGAGCTCAACCTTAGGACACCTTTATTATTGCTTGACAAGTTTATTGCCCCAGTCAATTTACCCACCTGCCACTGTCCCCAGAGTGGGTCATGCCCTGCAGGCATGGGCACTTGGAGCCAGAAGCAAGAGCCCCATGGGGATCACCCCCCCCAACTCACCGGGTAAGTGAAAAAATAATAAGAGTATTGATATTTCACTGATGGACCAAGGGCTTCCCACTTATCCTACACCTCTCATGTCTCTTCACAGTGCCAGACTAGTGTCAAGCTCAACAGGGTTCTCTTTCCCCACTGATTCTGCCAAGCCCGTTGCCTTGGCTGTGGTTTCGCAAGATAGTGGGTAGGGACAGTTGGAATCTTGTTCATCCATTCATGCGCATCACTAATTAGATGATGAGGCATTTGGCCTTCCTTGCACCACCTTGTGGTAGCCCATTCTGGGTTATTATTGCTGGCCATCAGCATCTAACCGGTCTTGCTTCCAAAAACACAATGATTGCTCCGGAGCACAACTATACTTGAAGCTATCCTCCTAATCTTTGAAACAGGCATATGCTACTGGCAGAATCAAACAGGTAGCCACACCTGCAGGATGGGAGGAGGAGCAGCGCCCATCCTGGACCGACCTTCACACCCCTCAGGAGCCTGCTTTGGGAGCCCCTGCTTGCCTGCAGGGCATTGGGGGGACAGGGCAATCGCAGAGGCACCAGCAGACCTGTCCTGGTCTGTGACAACAAAAGGGAGAGGCGGGTCAAAGTGCAGTCTGATCAAGACACAAGGGTGGTGTGTCCCAGCCTGGGCAGCCAGGGGCCACCCCACCAAACAGTCATTCTGAGCTGCTTCGGAAATGAACTCTGTGGAAAAAGGCAACAGACAGGCACACAGGCTCAGACCACCAGGCATCATCTGGGCCTAGCACCATCCAACCACATCCACTCTGGTCAGACCACTTTACAAGCTTCCAAGCTGTTTGGCCGTCACTCTGCTGAGTGGCCTCCACAAAAGGCAGACTCTTGAGTCAGACAGTAGAGACAGGATGGAAGGTCTTTGCTTGAAATAACAGCAGAGACAGGCCAAGCTGTCCATCCCTAAGTGGAATCGATCAGAGTACAGTGCTGGCTAAACCGCCCTCAAGCAGGCCGCCCTGCATGGGGGGTGCCAGTTTTGCATCCTTGCATCCTTGCCTGCTCTCTGGGAAGCAAGGCTCAGAGTAAAGTGCCATTGGACAGGGCTGGACGAGGGCCACAGACTCAAGCCCCTGGGACCCCGGGGTGGGCTGGCCTGGCCCTCGCAGCACCTGGGGAGAAAGACTGGAGGACAATGGGGGTCCACATTATATCAGCCAAACTGGCACGATCACAGTTCAGTGCTGGCTAAACCACCCCAAGCAGGCCACCCTGCACAGGGATGCCAGCTTCGTATGTCTGTCTGCTCTCCAGGAAGCAAGGCTCGAAGGAAAGGTTCATCAGACTAGGTTGGAAGGTAGCTGCAGACCTAGGCAGCACCTGGGTGAGAATCACTGGGCCACAAGGTGGACCCATGTACACTGTTCCTACTAATTTGGAGCAAGGCTACCCCCATTTTATGAAATCTGTGCACAATGAGTGACAGAGCGGGCCATCTGAGAAAACTCACCTGACCTCCTGGAGCCCTGGCTGGGATCGAAGAGTCAAATTATACCTCATCAGGACTTCCATTGCAGCCCGGGCATCCAGTTGCCCTATAGGAAAGTATGGCATGCAACCAGATGCTCGGACTCAAAGAATGGCCATCTGGTTGCACCGTGACTTCTTAAAAAGGATTCCGCTCATCTTTGGAGCGGACAGGGACTCTGATACCTGGGTTCTCGGAACCCGAGCTAGGAATCAGGCAAGAGTCTATGTGGAAAGGGGCTGACGGAGCTCTGACTCGGTGCCTGGTGAAAGCTTCTGAACCCAGACAAGCAAGGGAGATTTCCCTGGCCTTTCAGGGCCCCGTCCCAGGCACTGTGTGACACAGAGGGATGTAGAAGGGTGGCTAGGGGCTTCCACCGATGGGCCAGCTGGACCTCTGACCCAGGGCCTGGTCGGAGCTTCAGAACCCAATCAATCAGAGTACTGTGCTGGCATTGCCTGCTCTCCTAGAAGCAGGGTTTGGAGAAAATGCCCATTGGACAGAGCTGGAAATCATCAGAGACTCAGGGCCCTGGCAGCCCAGTTCGGGCCAGCCCGGGCCCTTGCAGCTCCTCGGGAGAAAGATCAGAGGCCAATGGGGTCCCTTATAGCTTGTCTCTAATAATCCGGAGGAAGGCTACCTGCCTTTTCTTTTAATCTATGGGCACTGAGTGAAGTGGAAGAGGGCCATAGGAGCAAACACATCTGACCTCCTGAAGCCCTGGCTGGGCTTGAAGAGTCAAATGAGCTGACATTGGGGCTTCCAGATCAGCCCAGCCATCACAATCACAGTACAGTGCTGGCTAAACCTCCCTCCTCCCCCTCGAGCAGGCTGCCCTGTATGGGAATGTAAACTATGCATCCCTGCCTGCTCTCTGGGAAGCAAGGCTTGGAGGAAAGGCCCATCAGAAAGGGCTGAAAAGCAGCTGTAGACTCAGGCCTCTGGGGGCCCCTGGGGCCTCTCCTGGCCCTGCCAGCACCCAGGTGAGAATAACAAAAAAACAAGGGGGTCACATGTACCCTCTCCCTACTAATCTGGAGGAAGATTACCCCCTTTTCTTGTAATCCATGCACGCCGAGTGACAGAAGGAGCTGTCTCAGAAAATGCACCTGATCTCCTGGAGTCTTGTCTGGGCTGCAGACTCAAATGAGCCCTCATCAAGACTTCCAGGGCAGCTCATCCATCTGGATGCGGCATAGGAACTTATTGCGCACGTCTAGATGTCTGGGGTTCAGCTTGACTAGATACCCGCATTCAAAGGATAGGAATCTGGTCGCACAGTGACTTCTGATAAAGGATTCCGCTCACCCTTGGAGGGGACAGTCACTCTGAGGCCCAGGTTTTCAGAGCCTGAGCTGGGAATGAAGCAAGGGGCTTTTTTGGGGGCTCACAGAGCTCAGACCTAGGGCCCGGTGACAGCTTCGAACCTTGAGAAGCAAAGGAGACCTCTCCGGGCCTTCGGGTCCCCATCTCGGGAACTTTGCAACACAGCAGGCCGGAGAAGGGAGCCCAGGGCCAGGGACTTCCAGTCCAGGATCCGTCAGAGCTCTGACCCGGGCAAGCATGAGAGGCCTCCCAGGGCCTGTGGGACCCCGTCCCGAACACTTTGCGACACACCGGGCCAGAGAAGGAAGCTCAAGTCCTAGGGCTTCCATCCCAGGGCCTTCCAGGGCTCTGACCCGGGGCCTGGTCAGCGCTTCTTATTCCAGGCAAGCTCGGCGGGGGGGGGCACCCCAGGCCTGCGGTACCCTGTCTCAGGCACTTTGCAACATGGCAAGTTGGAAAAGGGAGCTCAGGGCCGTGGAGCTTCTAACCCTGGATCCGCCGCAGGTCTGACCCGGGGGCTGGTCAGAGGTTCTGAATCCGGTTAAGCAGGGGAAGCCTCCCCAGGCCTGCAGGTCCCCATCAGCGGCACTCTGAGACACAGCAGGCAAGGGAATGGAGCCCAGGGTCGGGGTCTTCCACCCCATGGCCTTCCAGGGCTTGGTCAGAGCTTTTGAATCCAGAAAAAGCCGGGGAGACCTCACTGGGCCTGTGAGACTCTGTCCTGGGCACTTTGTGACATGGAGGGCCGGAGAAGGGAGCCCAGGGTTGGGGGCTTCCACTAAAGGACAGCCGGGGCTCTTACACAGGGCCTTGTTAGAGCTTTCTATCCCAGGCAAGCAGGGGAGGCCTTCCCTGACCTGTGGGTCCCCATAACAGGCACTTTGCAACATGGCAACCGGAAACCAGGCCCCTGGGATCCCATCCTGAGCCTGCCTGAGCACTACCCATTCTTGTAATTCATGCATAGCGAGTGACAGAAGGGGACATTCTAGAGAATGTATCTGGCCTCCTGGAGCCCTGACTGGTATTCAAGCTTCAAATGAGCCCTCATTCGGACTTCCAGGGTAGCATGGGAAACTGAACAATGAGTCACATGAAGGGAATTACGTGTTTTGTTTGTTTATTCTAAGCACAAAACATCACCAGTGACGTTGGCATGGCACATTTTGCACCACCCATTTAGGCGTGGTAAAGGACCCCTAATTTGAATTCCGCCACCGGCCTAATTTTAATGTAGTGACTGTGGGACAAATGTATTGATACATAAGATTAACTAATTAGAGCTGTGAGAATGAGGTTGATTAAACTGGTTTGTTCGTGTTTTTTGTTACAAATGAGTACTTATGGCACCCAAATATCATGTCTATAAACAGAGCACTACCATTCTTCACCAGATGAATACCAATCTTAGAGCAAGCGCATTACACCTCTCCCCCAAAGAAATAGAACAAGCATCAAGTGTGCTACTCCGTTATGCACATACAGTAATAGAAAATCATACACAGAGGCACATGGGATCACTGACATAATATCGACGACAACAATATCGACCTACCAGAATATTGTGTCAAGAATATCGATGTCGAGAATATCGACATTCTATCTACAACATGGTAAGTACAAAAATATTGAGAAAAAAATATCGTTGTTTAAAATATCGAGTTAAATATATCGGGGTTTTTTAATGTAAAAAAATATTGTAAAATAAGGAAAAAAATACTATTAACTTAAAAATAAATTATTTTAATTTATTTGTAAATGTAAAAATTTATAAATATTAAATTTACTTTAAAAAAATAAACATACATATTTACAATTTTATATATATATATTTACTATAAAATAATTGATAAATATTTTTTTATTTAATTATAACATATTTTAGAAATATATAAAAAAATACAATTAAATATATATACACAAACACCTGTAACATAAATATTATAAATAAAAAAATTATATTATAATTTTAATATATAAAATATTAATTACATTTTAAATAATAATTTAGTACAAAAGTAGGGAAAGTGTTGGATAGCGGAGGGGTAAAAATTATTATTCCCACTCCAGCAAGTGCAACAGTAGGGAAAGTGTTGGATAGCGGGTAGGTAAAAATTACTATTCCCAGTCCAGCGAGTGCAACAGTAGGGAAAGTGTTGGATGGCGGGTGGGTAAAAATTACTATTCCCACTCCAATGAGTGCAACAGTAGAGAAAGTGTTGGATAGCGGAGAAGTAAAAATAAATATTCCCACTCCAACGAGTGTAACAGTAGGGAAAGTGTTGGATAGCGGAGGGTTAAAAATTACTATTCCCACTCCAGTAAGTGCAACAGTAGGGAAAGTGTTGGATAGCGGGGGGGTAAAAATTACTATTCCCACTTCAGCGAGTGCAGCAGTAGGGAAAGTGTTGGATAGCGGGTAGGTAAAAATTACTATTCCCACTCCAGCGAGTGCAACAGTAGGGAAAGTGTTGGATAGCGGGGGGTAAAAATTACTATTCCCACTCCAGTGAGTGTAACAGTAGGGAAAGTGTTGGATAGCGGGTGGGTAAAAATTACTATTCCCACTCCAGCGAGTGCAACAGTAGGGAAAGTGTTGGATAGCGGGTAGGTAAAAATTACTATTCCCACTCCAGCTAGTGCAACAGTAGGGAAAGTGTTGGATAGCGGAGGGGAATAATTTACTATTCCCACTCCAGCAAGTGCAACAGTAGGGAAAGTGTTGGATAGCGGAGGGGAATAATTTAGCATTCCCACTCCAGCAAAATAATTAACATTAATTAACAAATAATTAATTATTCAAAAATATTTTACCTCCCACCATATTCCCCTATAAACAACACCACCAATATTGTAAAACATGACAAAATTAACATAATTAATTGACAATTAATTAATTAACTAATAACAATTAACAAGCAAATTAAAAACAATCACTAATAAATTAGTTCACATAATTAACACTATAAAATAACTTTAGATTAATATAATAAATAAAAATAATAAAAATGTTATTAAAATTAAATTACTTCCCACCCTACTCCCCTATCAACGCACAACAAACGCTTTAAAAAAGACAATTAACATAATTATTAAATAATTAATAATTATTAATATCCAAATAATAAATAATTAATAATAAATTAATAACCACATTTAACGATATAAAATATTAAAAACATAAATATTAATTAATAAAAAACATACATTCGTTAATTATAATTACATTACTTCCCACCCCACTCCCCTATAAACCCACAACCCACTCCTAAAAAATGAGACAATTACCATATTTAACAATTAATTAATAATTATCAATAACCATTTAATAAATCATTAATATTAAATTAATTACCACAGTTAACAATATAAATTATTAAATGCATAAATATTAATGAATACAAATTATTAATTAATTAATTAAAATTAAATTACTTCCCACCCTATTCCCCTATAAACCCACAACCCGCTACGGAAATAAAACGCAAAATTTAATAAAAAAATAATTAATAACTTCTAAAAATTATTAATAAATTTATTATAATTAAATTACTTCCCACCGTATTCCCTATAAACCCACAACCCGCTATGGAACTAAAAAGCAAAATGTTGTTAAAAAAATGTAATTGCTTATAAAAATTTAACATATATTAAAATACAAAAGCAATACTTACACAAAAATATAGAACACATACATTTAAATTAAATACTAACATACATAACACTAACTAAAAAAACATCAAACTCACATCTACGATCATCCAATACTGAGTCAGCCCGTGCTCTAGGTGAAAGGGTGTTGTTAATTTCCTTACACATTCACTGGAGTTCATTACATATGACCCTTTTATGAGATTAGCAGGGAAAGGGTAATTACCAATATTGCACAATGTATATGTGTTCCGAGATCTAGAATTTTACATAAAAATAAGAACGCTATGTTATGTTATGTTATGCAGATTTGTAGAGTGCACTGTCACCCAGGAGGGTATCCTGGTGCTGAGCAGGTGTGAGTATAACCACACCTGGGGCCTAGTGGGACTACCTGAATAGCCAGGTATTCAACTTCTTGCGGAATTCAAGAACTGAATGAAAGAAAGAAATGTGTAGCAACAGGTCATTCCATACTTAAGAAGCAATGTAGGAGAAGGCCCCGTCACCGGAAAATTTAAAGTTGCACTCTCTCTGTCACCACACTGCTGTCATGCTTCAAAGCATCAAATACATGGTGCTGGAGAGAGCTGTTACTTTAGCCTCCTCCGCATTCGCGGCTGGCATGACTCGCGGGTGGTGGGTCAGGTGGGGGGGACGCGCGGGGTGGGGATTTAAAAAAAAAAAACCTTACCTTACCGGGTCCCGCGCCACCTCTGCTCCTGGCCGGGTCCTGTGTCGTTTTCCTGCTGCTTTCCTGCAGTCCTGCCTCCGGCAGGAACAGGAAGAAGGCAGCCTCCCTCCCCTCCCCTAAGCCAATCACAACGCTGCAATGGCATGCAGCCTACATAGAGAAAATCCTGAGTGCGCATGACTAGTCAGGGCCCACAGCATTGGGCAAGCCACTCCTCCCCGACCCGCCCGCCCCCAACCAGGCATACACTTCTGCTTTCTCGCAGTGCGAGAAGCAGAAACATAAAATGGTATTTAAAATACCATTTTATGTTTCTGCTTCTCGCACTGCGAGAAAGCAGTGGGGCGACACTCCTCCGCCCTAATGGAGGAGCCGCCCCTGCTCCTCTACCAGGAAGGCGTATGGGGCTAAATTAGCAGCTCCTCTCCAGCATCATGTATTTCTTGCTAATAGTGCGTGATGGGTGCAATGGGAAGTGAGGGGGAGGCAGTGGGGGGTAGGCGAGGCATCAGGCTGGGGAGGGAGTAGTTATCTAGGAGTGGGGGTGAGCATAAATTAGTGCCACAGTGGGGGATGAAGTGGCCAAAAACTGTCAAAGTAGGCTGGGACATTAACATGCCTGTTTAGTCCCACTCTCCTGCAGTCTTTTGTTTTGCTCCTGGAAATGGAGACAAAGTAGGAAAGCTCCTCTCTCCAAGCCTCCTTTTACTGACCCAGCGGAGCAGCGCAGGGTCTATAAAAGGAAGAAGGAGGGTTAAAGAAATGGTTTAATTAGGATTTTGTGGTGCCTTTTGTAAAAATTGTGACATTTTTACAATAGTTCCAATTTTGTGATTTTTTTTAAATCGCAAAATCCTGGAGGGTCTGACTGATCAATACTTTCTTAAGTAACTGTAATTTGCCATCAATGTCCTAAGGCCTTGTATATTAATGCACGGTTCACTGGACACTTAGGGGCCGATTCCGATTCAGGCCGGAAATCTCCCCGACCGAGCCGGACCCGGAGAGATTTCCGACCGAATCGGACCCTAGCAGTCCGACCGAACGAGTACGATGCGCACGTATGCTATCGGACTCGATTCGGTCGGACTCCCATTGAAGTCAATGGGAGCCAGTCGTACGACGCGTACACGGGCTCCCATTGACTCAATGGGCACGACGCAAACAAGGGCGCCCCCTACAGCGTGTTCGCGTCGATGCGGGTCGCACCGTACATGCACGTGTAGGGGGGACCCATGGGTCCCCCCTGTGTGCGACTCGCGCACCTACGCTTCCAGGGGGGTCCGACACGGACCCCCAAAGTGCGGCTCCGACAGCTCCTTGGAGCCGGACTGCGCGAGTCGGTCGGAGCGGTCGAGGTGCGCATCGTACTTACCCGGCCGGGGAACGTCTCCATTGCGCGGTGCGCGTCGTCCCCGTGCAAGTCGGTCGGAGCGGTCGGGTCCTGCGAACGAGTCGGTCGGAGATTTCGCGAGCGCACGCATCGTACTCGCTCGCCCGGACGCACGTACGACTCGGTCGGGAAATAGGGCTCCGAATCGGATCCGGTTAAGCCGAATCCGATTCGGTGCCCTACTGGCCGAGATCGGAATCGGCCCCCAAGAGTTCACATTTGGGTCTCAGCTCTGCATGGGTAGAGTGGTCAAGCAGTAAAAGCTATTTCAGGCGGTGATTAACGTTTTTTAACTCAGGGTAAGTATGACACAATTTAGGTGTGCTCCCAGACACAGCAATATAGTTGAAAACGTATTGGTCTTTTTTTAACTGTTGAATCTAGCACAGTTGAAGTTGAAATCTGCACAAAACAGAAGGTCCTGCCAGTTTCTAGGGCAGAGATACAACCAGGAATGCCAGACTAGTGCTTATCTCGTTAGATGTTGTAATCCATTAATATTAGAGCCTATGGGCAATTTTTTCATATGTAAAATAATCTCAAAGAGCCATTAGTCATTGGATCCCCTGGATCTTGGGTTTATGTCAGGTTCAGCTCTCATTCTCTAAACAAGTATAGCACGATTCCGCACAGGGGTCCATAAAGTATCTCTCTTTAGCATGATTGGTCTGCCCTGTTTCTTAGTTTTCCATAGTTCAGCGCTCAAAGGGGTAGGTTAGTGGCCTTGAGCCACTGCAGTCAACAATAACAATTCACATGGGGAACTCGAAATTCCAAAACTATTGAAATATGGGCTACTGGTGGGCACACTGAAGCTGGGCAGGACCTCTGCCTATAATGGTAGCAGGAGTTCACCAGACATACTTCATTGTACCAGTTGGAACTTAGTAATTTTAATGTTATAATATACATGAAGAATCTAGATTGCATGGTTGCCAACTAATTGAGTTTATATTCTATAGTGGTGAATATATTGTCACTTGCCAGTTGTGGTTAAGAATTTAATCACCGAGGGGAAACCTTGGGATCGGGGGCACACAGTGGACACATTAACACCCGCTGGGAGCAGGGATAGTCCAGTTAGGGATTGGGTGACACAGAAACTGATAACCATGATGAATCACTCACAGTAAAATGTTTTCCTTTGTTCAAATGTAAGTTCTATAAGGCTCACACAATGAAATGCGCCCCAAGTATCTTACCTGCAAAAAGGAGAAATCCTTGTATTATTCTGAGGCCTGAGCACAAAATATGCAGGTACCCACCAAACCAGAGAAGTTATATCCAAGGTGTTCTCTCTGTCTACCATTGGCTTATTGCCTAGGTGCTCACTACCAGACTTTACGATTGGTGTAGAGGTCAGCAGGTTGATCAAGGCAGTGAAGGATCACCAACAAATATATCCTTTGATGTTTCCTAAATGTCATTAATCTTCTTGAGGTGCAGATGATGATCTTGGTCCACCGACACAGGCTAGAGCAGTTTAGTGGTAGAATCTCATGGCTCCGAGGCAGCTTTCTTTTTGAGTTAGTCCTGTACACAGGTTTCTTTCAGCTGGACTTTGTTCTTTTCATGGAGGCCAGGGTAAATCTTAAGTTCAGGCAATGAATATCTTTGCACTCAAGGCACGACTTCTTCCCTGCCTTGGTGGAAACAGGGATGTGGGATACCAGATGCATGTGGAGCTGCAGGGCTTCAGGATGAAGTCAAGTTGAATATGGCTCCAAACATCTGTCTGGAGAGGGTTGAAGGGGTAGAGAGCATTGTCCAATTAGAAGGTGTGGGGAACATTTTGGCGGACAATTTCCTGGGCTTTCTAAACTGAAGAGAGAGGAGCCAGAAATAGACAACACAACATAAATCGAATAGTCACTTGCCAGATACCTTAAGTTGGCGTGTGCCACTGTTGGGTATCTCCGTACCTGAGCTGAAGAGGCAGCAAATCCATTGTTTGTCACAGTATGCTGCAGCTTCTGTTCCTGCACATATATAAGGCTTAATAAGTATTGCAACCCTGAACCCAGATTGGAATATTTCTGAGGTACAATTCCAGGAGCTGCTCCATTAGCTGGGTGACTGAAATGGCCATCATCGTAGCACAGGGAACCTCCTCTTGTGTCTTCAAGAATTACACCTTTCACACAGTATGCAGGGTCTATACATAAAACACTTAGGACAACGTCATATCACACATTCAGGTGGGAAGTGAAGGGTCTCAGTTATGTGAAAATGAACAAATTGTACCAAAATGGCCAGAATATTTTCCCTGTGCTACAGGTAGAATATCTAGGCCCATGCATGCAAAATCAGCAACCATTGATTATCAAACTCACCACAGCTTTGTGAGGGCATAGTTGTCACTTGCCACCATGGTTTGGGCATGTTTTGGGTTAGCCCCAAATCCAGTAGATTTTTGTACAGGGAAAACAACAGAAAAAACATGGAGCATCCTTCAGAAAAGGGCTGTATGGATTTTACTTGGCCTTAATTCAGACACCCTATGTAGCCCAGCCTAGATAAACTGCACTGGCTGCCAGAGAAAAAGAGTATCTGTTACAAATACAGGAGCCTATTCGCAAATATCAAGTTACATATGAGTAAATCTACACCTGTAAATTTTATCCTACACTTTGGGGTCGATTCCTATTCGGGCCGGAAATTTCTCCGACCGAGCCGGACCCGGAGAGATTTCCGACCGAATCGGACCCGTGCAGTCCGACCGAACGAGTACGATGCGTCCGTATGTTATCGGACTCGAGTCGGTCGGACTCCCATTGATGTCAATGGGAGCCGGTCGTACAACGCGTACGCGGGCTCCCATTGACTCAATGGGTGCGAGTCGGACAAGGGCGCCCCTACAGCGGGTACGCGGCGAAGCGATTCGCGCCGTACACGCACAGGTAGGGGGGACCCATGGGTCCCCCTGTGTGCGACTCGCGTGGCTACGCATGCAGGGGGTCCGACACGGACCCCCGAAGTACTGCTCCGACTGCTCTTACGAGCCGGAGTGCGCGGCTCGGTCGGACTGCCTCGCGGCGCGCATCGTACTTACCCGGCCGGGAAACGTCTCCATTGCGCGGTGCGAGTCGAGTCCGAGCGAGTCGGTCGGAGCGGTTCGAGCCGGGAGCGAGTCGGTCGGAGCGGTCGGGACGCCCGGACGAGTCGGTCGGCGATTTCGCATCGTACTCGCTCGGCCGGACCCGCGTACGGTTCGGTCGGGAAACAGGGCTCCGAATCGGATCCGGTAAAGCCGAATCCGATTTGGAGCCCTACCGGCCGAGATCAGAATCGGCCCCTTTGTAGTAAAGTTCCTACTTTTAGCTATTCACCATTTCCGAATGGGAATTTACTTCAAAGTGTTGATTTGTATGGCTCCAGCCCCTGAAACAGGGGGTGGACCCAAATTTAAAAGTTTTTAAAACATAGTAAAAATAGTTTTAAGTAGAATATTAACGTAAGTTAATTGTATATCAACTAGAATGTTAACGTATATCAATCAATCAGGAATTATAAAGCGCTGCAAATCACCTTTGAGGGTCTCAAGGCGCTGCCATTGCTAATTGCTTCGTGGTGATCTGTTCATTCAAACAGCCAGGTCTTGGGTTCTTTCCTGAATTGCTGAAACGATGAGGCTAATACAAAAACAACAGTTGATGGACAGAATGCAGAACAATGTCATACATTCACCCCAGTACAGAGATCTGGGCCTAAATCCATCGTTTTTTTTGCTCACCATGCCATTCCAGTTTGAACCCAGCCATATGCAATTCAGTCTTGACCCTGTGCCTCATGGGAACAGTCCAGCCCGAACTGCCAAGCCAGGTCCTCCCTGGACTGGAAACAAGCATCCTAGGACCGGTTTCAGGGTTTCACCCCTCTTCAGCCAGGATAGCTTGATTCCAGTGGCATGGAGAGCACGGGACCCACGTCTGGGCATACCCGTCCCACTCGGGGTGACAAATGCAAAAACAACAGTTGATGGACAGAATGCAGAACAATGTCATACATTCACCCCAGTACAGAGATCTGGGCCTAAATCCATGTTTTTTTTTGCTCACCATGCCATTCCAGTTGAACCCAGCCATATGCAAATCAGTCTTGACCCTGTGCCTCATGGGAACAGTCCAGCCCGAACTGCCAAGCCAGGGATGAGGCTGTCCTGAGGTGCAAGGGAAGGTCATTCCAAGCTTTGGCCACCAGGTGTGAGAAGGAGCGTTCTCCGCTGTTGCTTCGATGGATTCGGGGGGTATCTGCGAGGAAGAGGGAGGTGGATCATAGGTGTCTGGTTGGTTGGTGGAAGGTCAGGTGTTTGTTGATGTATGCTGGTCCTTTGTTGTGCAGGGATTTGAATGTGTGGATCAACATCTTGAAATGGCATCTCTTCTGGATCGGGAGCCAGTGTAGCTGCTTGGGGTGTGATGTAGGTTCATCTGGGGAGGTCAAGGATGAGTCATGCAGATGAGTTTTGTATTGTCTGTAGTTTCTTCAGGAGGCATGCAGTGATTCCTACGTAGAGTGTGTTCTCATAATCCAGCCTGCTGGTGCTGAGTGCCTGCATGACGGTCCTTCTGATGTTGACTGGGAGCCACCTGAAGATCTTGCGGAGAATGCATAGGGTGCATAAGAAAGGGGATGAGACTGCCTTTACCTGCTTCTTCATAGATAGCTTGCTGTCCAAGATGGTGCAGAGGTTGCGGGCGTGGTCTGTCAGGGTCGGGGATGGGCCGAGTTCAGCAGGCCACCATGTGTTGTTCCATGGCGAGGTGTTGTTCCCAAAGATGAGGACTCCTGTCTTGTCCAAGTTGAGCTTAAGATAGTTGTCCTTCATCCAGTCAGCAACGTTCATCATGCAACTGTGGAAGTTGGCTCTGGTGGTGGAGGGGCCTTCGTGACAACAAGAGGATGAGCTGGGTGTCATCGGCGAGGAGATGATGTTGTGTCCATGCGATATGTTAGTGTTGGCCACGGGGGTCACATAAGCGTTGAAGAGCATGGGGCTGAAGGATGTTCCTTGGGGACCCTGCAGCTGACCTTCTTGGGTTCCGAGGTGAATGGTTGGAGACAGATTCTCTGGGTTCTTCCGGTGAGATATGAGGCAATACATTTGAGGGCGTCTCCCTGGAGTCCGATGTGGTGGAGTCTGTTGATCAAGATGTGATGTGAGACAGTGTTGAAGGAAGCTGACAGGTCCAGAAGGAAGAGGGCTGGTCCAGGAGGGCCCTGATGTTATTGGTGGCTGCGATCAGGGCTGTCTCGGTGGTGTGGTTGGCTCAAAATACGATTGACAGGGGTCCAGGAGGTTGTTTTGGTCCAGGTCTTCAGTGAGTTGCTGGTTGATTGCCTTCTCGAGAACCTTCTCTGGAAAGGGGAGCAGGGAGATGGGCCGGTGGTTTTTCGGATCCACAATATATATATATATATATATATAAATATATGCAAACACAGCAGCAGACCAGAATTGTGTCGGCCGACACAAACGAGAGCACTCTCGAGAATTCGTGCATAAATTTTCTTTATTCGTGCAGAACCTCCCTCAGCACTGACAAACGCGTCTGTCAGTGCTGAGGGAGGTTCTGCACGAATACGTCAATACGGTGAATTTGATATTATATAGGTTCATATGTCAACCCTGATATTGTGACCTCCACACCGTACAAAGTGCCTTACTTTGACCCCCAAGGAGAGGAGGCCTGATGTTTGTTCGCGACAAGAATTTCGGTTGCCTGAAGGTGTAGTTCCTGATTTTAGTTTTGTGCGAGAGGTAACTGCATGATGCTCAAATCTTTCTGGTTATTGGTGCTCTTAGGAGCAGGATGCCAAAAAATGCCATGTTCTGGTCTTTGAAATACCTGCGCAGGCCAGCTATTAATCCTTCCAGAAGTGGAAAGGCCATGCAGGGTTAAGCCCAGAATGGCCCCAGATCAAGTATGCTATAAAGTGAGCATAGATATTTTACAAAATACCTAAATGAATTGTAGAGAAAGTGTTGCTACCAGAGGCGAATTTCTGTCTTTTGCTATACAGTGTAGACCAATAAGGAGTGAGCCGGTCTGATAAACCAAAAGCAGCCCCGGCAAAAATGCTCAAACCAGTCCAGCTCCCTTTATCTCCTTGCTCAATCGTCTCCCGGAGGTTTGGAGTCACGTGATTGGACCTGTTTGCCTCCCTGGACAATGCGATGTGTCCAACATTCTGCACAGAGGAGGTGTCTCCCCTGGTCTCTCCGCACAACGCAATTTGTTCGGCATTTTGCACGGAGGTCGTGTCTCCCTTGGCATGGGCAGTGGATACCATGTCAGCTGCACGGTCTAGGGCGTTGTTGAATGCATTCCCTCCAATTCCCTTTCTGCAGAAGGGTCTGGAAAAGATCAGAATAGAAATGATCAGGGTGATTCTAATAGCGCCTTGATTTCTTATCTTCTGATCATGTCCAAGGGGAAGTGCTTTCACCTTCAGGTCAATCCACCTCCTTTGCGGTTTCCACAACTGACTCCTCAACAGTACGACCATCTCAAGCTAATGGCTTGGCTGTTAAAAGATCAGTTCTGCAAGGTTTGGGTTGTTCTAAGGAAGTGGCTCTTGAGATACAAGCTTCTAGGAAGAATGCTACCTAGTTATCATACAACAAGCACTGGGGAGTGTTTGGGAAATGGTGTGCAGAATCCAATTGATATTGATCGCTTTCAGATTTTAGATTTTCTTAGGGAGGGGTTTTTTAAGGGTTTTGCCCCTTACACGTTGAATGCCCAATGGGCAGCATTGAAGGCATTTCGGCAGTTTTCTGGTAACCGTCCACAGGTCTCTACATTATTGTCAAGACTCATAAGAAACTTTAAATTGAATAAGCCATCATAGGATTTATCAGCTGTTCTTAGCGGTTTGAAAAAGTTTCCCTTTGAACCATTGGAAACGGCTAGCCTTACATGGTTATCTGCTAAGACTCTGTTTCTGGTCACCATTACCTCAGTCCATAGACTGGACGAGTTGGAAGCTTTGACCATTTCTTATCTCATCTTCTTTTTTTCCTGATCGAGTTGTGTTGAGAGTAGGTTCTAATTTTATCCCCAAGGTTACGTCCTCTTTTCATTTATTACAGGAGATGGGTTTGCCAGTTTTACAGGATGACTCTGTCCATTCTATTCCATCTTCCTTAGATGTTAAGAGGGCTTTGCTTATTTATTCGGACAGTACAAAGTCTTTCCGAGATTCAAATTCTCTGTTTGTGGCTCAGGGTTCAGTGGCAAAGGGGGTTCCAAAAGTACCCTGAGCAGGTGGAATCGTCAGCATCCTCAGTCGTCAAGCATATTCTAATGAGGGAAAGTTGCTTCCTGAAAACATTCAGGTCCTATCAACTAGGGCAGTCTCCATCTCCTGGGCGGAAGCTAGAGGTGTCCCTTCGTTAGAGATATGTAAGGACGCTACTTGGTCCTCGTATCACACCTTCATCAAGCACTATCGTATTGATTTGTCTGGGTCTACAAATGACAATTTTGGATCTGCTGTACTCTCTTCAGCAACAAAGTAATTGTTGAACGGACTAAAAAAAAAAATCTGCGTGCTTGTTTCTTTTGCTTGTGAGATCCTCATAACTTAGGACTGGGATGAGCAGGACTCCATGAGGGGGTAATGAAACATCTACTTCCAATAATCTTCATTACCCCAACTAGGAGTCCTCCTCGTCCTAGTCCAATATCCCTACCTCCATCCCGTTCTGCACCTCCATTTGTTTTACTCGTTACTGCGACATGAGGAGGGTTGGGAGGAGAGACTATTTATGTCATAATATGACAGACGTAGGAGCAGGACTATAGGAGAGGCTGACGTCTCTTTAAAACTTTTAATATAAAACGTGTGTATGGGATTTCAGGGATAGCTTAGGACTGGGACGAGGAGTACTTCTAATCAGTGTAATGAAGACTACTGGTAAGTCAATGGTACCTTACACAAGTTCGCACTTTTTTTAGGCACAGCATGATTACCTGATTTGTCCAGAATCAAAGGATGTTCGGCAACGCAGAGACTTGAACCTGGTTCCTCAGTTTCAAAGTTGCCAGCTCTTGCCATAATGCACATACTCTACCATGATGAAAGCAAAAGATGACACCATTAACAGCCAGTAAGATAACTCGGAGAGTTAAGAGCTCACTGCTGTAAGTGACCTGATGACCTCCGGTCTGAGACCTGACACTACTGAAGGCCGGCCTGGCCGTACCTGCATCGGGCATTTACCCGGGAGGCTGAAAGGTGGGAGCCGCTTTTGAGCACTGCTGAGTCCGTGTACACCGAACAGTTTTCAGGCAACAATAAAAGTGCCAAGATAACTCTGGTGATTAATGTGCCTGCTGAACGGAGATTTGTCTAGTGGCAGCTTTGACGCATCCAAGGTAACATAGAGGACTAATATGCCTGCAGATCACAGAACAGTATTGTTATGTGCATAGCTCCCCCTTTGTAGTGGTCAGGCTTACTCGCTATGCACCGTATTGGATAAAGGGTTGCTTTGGGTTCCCAGTCCGGCCCTGTTACTACTACTTTAAAAAATGCGTTTAAACTATGGTGAGCTGTTCGTGTTGTCTGACAGCATCATTTCCCGCAGGCACCCTGAGTCCTAAGCCAAAGGCTATCTGTGCGTCGCTAAAAACAGAAATACTTCAAATTCCCTGTAAACAAAAGCCGGAGCAGGAAACCGCTTTGGGTTCCGCTCACTGTGCATGGCGGTTCATATCCGGGATTAGCTGGAGTGGGGGTTCCTTGGAAGCAGAAATGAAATGACCCGGATCATTGCTTCATTTGAAACCCGCGCACTGCCGTGTTTTCTGCTGATTCCGTCGTGTTTCAACGGTGCACTGCACTGCATTTTTGTTTAGTATGAGCTGTTCATTTTCTGTAAGTAGGTCCTAACGCAGGCTGTCCCAGGGGGTACATGGATTAAACCACATATACCAGGAGAAGAGGGGGTAAGGAGAAAGGTAAAAGGGTTTGAGAGGGACCATCAGATTCATAAAGGGAATTACAAGCACCGTGCGAGAGAGAGGCTGCGTTTTCAGATGAAAAGTCCCCTGGATGTGAGAGTGGAGGGAAGAAGAGAGGGAGAGACTCAGAAGTATGCAGGGCAGCAGTGGAAAGGTGAGGGGTTAATAGTTATTGGTATGGGTTTTCAGAGCTCAGGAGTAATATGGGACAACATGTGGCCAGACGTGTGTGCTAATGACTCTGTTAAGACGCCTGGAAGCAGGGCCGGCTTTAGCGCTGGTGGGATCTGGTGCAACAAGCATTTTTGGCGCCCCCACACCCAATGACCGCCTCCTCGGTTTCCCTCACTACCACCGCGCAAAAGTGTCCCTCATCTCTCCAATCATAAGTTATTGCTGAACATAGTGCCCCACCTGAGGTCAGCGCCCCCTTCACAGGTTAGCGCCCAGTGCGACTGCACCAGTCGCACTGCCCTAAAGCTGGCCCTATCTGATAGGCTAACCTGGGAAAATATGGCTCCCGCAGCAGCAGGGAATGTCTGGACCATCCTCTCGACAAAAGTGTTGAAGAAAAGGGCAGAAAACTAATTTCAACCAAAGTCTTGGAACAAAAGGAAGCAATAATACAATGAATGCAATATATAAGGTTGGACACCATGTAGGAATTGCGTCTCTGGTGTGGAAGAAGGTAGGATAAACCGGCAGGTTGTTGTGTGTTCAAAAAGTATTTCCTGAAGCACCAGACCTCTGTCTCTTCGAGGAGCACCTATCTATAGGAGAGATGAAGGGATTTTCAGACAAACAGATGTTTACACAAGATCAGTGTGGCTGGAGAAGAGTTAGTCACTTCTCTTGGTAGATCAACTCTGCATTATTCAAGGTGTAATGAACTGAGAGGGGAATTCTTTATTTTTAATGACAATGTTAATATTTTGGCAGATGACTCCCTGATTCACAGGCACTGTTTAATCTGTTGGGAACTTAAGCATTCATTTCAAAATATGTTAAAAAGTAAGTCCCTTGCTCACTTTGCCACTGGATTCAAGCTAGCCTGGCTGATGAGGGCTGTTAGCCCGAATCCGGTCACAGGATGCTTGATTCCGGTCCAGGGAAGACATGGCTTGGCAGTTCGGTCTGGACTGTTCCCATGAGGCACAGGGTCAAGACTGATTTGCATATGGCTATGTCTGAACTGGGGTGGCAAAGTGAGCTAAAGAATGATGATGGATTCAACCCAGATCTGTGACTGGGGGTGAGTGCTTGAAAGGTTTCAGCACTCCGTCCATCATCTCCTTGTGTTTGCTTTGTTCGCCCTGATTTGGCAGGGCGTGCCCAGACGTGGGTCCCTTGCTCACTTTGCCATTGGATTCAAGCTAGCCTGGCTGATGAGGGCTGTTAGCCTGAAACCGGTCCCAGGATGCTTGATTCCGGTCCAGGGAAGACATGGCTTGGCAGTTCGGTCTGGACTGTTCCCATGAGGCACAGGGTCAAGACTGATTTGGATATGGCTATGTCTGAACTGGGGTGGCAAAGTGAGCTAAAGAATGATGATGGATTCAACCCAGATCTGTGACTGGGGGTGAGTGTTTGAAAAGTTTCAGCACTCCGTCTATCATCTCCTTGTGTTCCCTGATTCACAGGCACTGTTTAATCTGTTGGGAACTTAAGCATTCATTTCAAAATATGTTAAAAAGTAAGTTAAAACGTATCCTTTTCAGCAGCAAAAGCTAAAAAAAACGGTTTAGTCCATTGTGTGCACAGAACAGAAGTGGGCTGTGCTATTTCCTTTGCATAACTCAAGGACAGTGGAAGCTCCAGTAAAGATGTTTAACAATATCCCTTCTTGTGCAGTCATTAGGCGACGGCACCAACATTCGGCAGTCCTTGCCATACTCACCTGTATATTCCACCTTCTTTTACAATTAATTCAACACTACTCGCTTTGATTTTGCACGTTTGGCAGGAAGATTCCCTTTTCTATACTTCTCTTAATCTATCTTCGACCTCTGTCGTCTATATCTTTCATTGTTTATATCGCTTTTGTGTGATATTTCTGAGTACTTTGTGGTTTTTCTCTGATCTGTGTGCTTCCTGGAGACCGAGTCTATGCAGTTTATGGGGAGCGGTGACGTAACAAGGGTGTCAACACTCCTGCATCACAGTGTCTCTTCACCTGCTGCACTATTGATAGGCCCATGGTGCGGAGTCAACTGCTTCGCCCTTCAAGCTCTGCGGGGCCACGGGTGACTAGTGGGAGGCTTGTACTCTAGGTGCATGCACCGACGATGCCAGAGACAACTCCGTGTAGCAGCTGTAGGGCCCAGGACCGAGTGTCCTCAATGACCTCGGCACAGAGGAACCTCCTTGAATATGGCAAGAGATGTCATTCATGAGCAAAAGCAAAGGCTCATCAGAGCCTCAGTCCTGGGCTTCTCCAGGGACTGGGGTACTGCATAAGACCCTACGCCATGCTGCTCATGAGCCTGGGTTACACTGCCTATGCTACCTCAGAGCTCTCAACATGCTGTCTAAGAGCCTATGATACGCTGCTTATGAGCCATGATACACTCCCAAAGTCATACAAAGAGTCTGTGACAAGCTGCCTATGGACCTACGACACTCTGCCTATGAGGCCATGGTACCCTACCTCTGTCAGACTTCAAACCTATGATATGCTGCCTTTGAACTAACGAGACACAGCCTATGAGCCCATGATACGCTGTCCTTGTCATACTAAAAGCCGATGACATGCTGCCTATTAACTTACAACCCTCTGCCTATGAGCCCACAATACACTGCACGAAGAATGGTGTACTGTGTAAAATCATAGATTTGTAGTGAGTAATTCATGACTGGTGCTGAGGTGGAGATACAGCATATGAGAGAGTCTGTTGTAACAATGATTTATTGGAACCAATAGCGGTCATACTTTTAGAAAGGTGTGCCATGGACCCTGCTACAGAGGGCACTCCCCAACTTCGAAGTTCTACCACGAATATCACACGATGTGGCACTTTTGCAGACATCAGCATAAGCAGCATCCCCATCACAAGCACTATACCTCAGCATCAGACAAGAGGAAACATAACCTTCCATTCCATCAAAGAGATCCATCTGGAAAAATATTAAAGAAGATTTACACAACCTGCCAAGACACTTCAGCCTTTCACAGGTGTTAACACCTGCTTCAACATCTACAGCACCACCAGGAGAACTCCTGTCAAACAAACGCTATGCTCCACTGAAACCCGATCCTCCAAGCCAAAAGACTTGACACACTGGTGCACTCAAGAGCTTAATGAAAATAACTGCACACTACAAAAATAGGAGAAGAAATGGAGAAGATAAAAAATCCAGGATTACCACACCCTTTTCAAAACACTATTCTCGAATCGCTGATCGCTCATCATCACAAGCTAACCTCACTTGCAACAAGACCACTGTCAGTGAGGCAACCAATAAAAGCAAAGCCATCTTCAAGGCTGTTACAAATAAGAAGTAAGGTAGCATTCCACTCAAATTGTAAAATATGTCTGAACCAAGTTCTGGAATTTTATGCTATTTTTGTATATTTTGGAGCATGACATTGAGCAAATTGCATTTTATATCATATATTTTCTGTCAAAATAAGGCTTTACTGAACAGTAAGTTGTTCACAATGATCAGTCCTAATGTCGAGTATAATGATGTTGAGTTGGTTGACTAGTAGGTATTAGACAGTTCTAATATGATGAGTCCTTAGGCAAGTGGCTCCTTGTTATGATTCATGCTTTGAGATAGATGGGAGTTGGATCCTGTGGTGTAGCGTGAGATAAGGACAAACACACATCTGACATGTTTCAATCTTCCTGGAACCTTTTCAAGGCTTAAATAATGATAATTAAAGGTATAGTGATGGTGTTGCAGGATGGTACTAGTTTAAGCACAACAACTCAAAGGAATTGGATTGGTCCGCAACAAAATCACAGAATGGTTTAAAACTTGGTGTAGGTCTTGATCAACGTGAGGAAGATAAACCTTTATAGGTTCTGCATTGGAAAGGTGCATACAATGCCATCAGCCGCTTCTTCACCAAAATCATATCCAATACTGTTACTGTAGTGTTGTGAGACTATGTGCGCTAGGACCCTTGTGGTTCTGGGCGGACTCAACAAGGAATTACATAACTTGCTGGGAGGTGGTAAAGTGTGGTTATTAACAGCTATGACATAATGAGAGTGCACTGTGAATGTATGCTGAGGAATAAAGACGCACAATCAAGAGCTCTGTGTGTGGCATATTCCTTTGCATGCTCCCGGGGCTGGGGAGGATGCTTCAACTGGCGATAAGTAGGAGATCTGTGCCCGAAGAAAAGACACTGTCCTCCGTGAGGGTTTGCAACTCTACAGCAAACTGCTTGTGTGTATCACATGCGCCCAAGTCGATGAGAAACAGCTTGACATTGGCGCATGTGGAGTCGAAGCCCCCTCCAGCCCATATACGGCCCTTGAAGAAGTTGAAGGCTCTGCAGAGGAGCGGATTCGAAAAGTCCGCCAGAAAACCCCTGGTAAGGCCAAAAGAAGAGATATCGCGCCATATCATAACACAGAGCCATCATCAATACAAAGCGGAACGCTAAAGGCAGCCACAACCAGGTACGGCACTGAAGGCAGTGATAACCAGGTCTGAAAGTGCAAACTTACTTACCAGAAAGAGCGTGGGAAGTGTCACACGACCTCAAATTGGGTGTGATAACTACGCCCAGTGAGCAACTGAAGCATGCACAGCGACAAATGGCATCCAGTGCACCAAAAGGCCTTCGGAATAGTGAATTTTTTCAATGGCTGCAGAATGGAGTACATAAGAGGTGCATTCCTTAAACCACCCCCGCCATTTGGCACGGCCAAAAAGCAGAATATTGGTGCCAGGTGGACTGCATGGACCGAGACATTTAATGACTTCATAGTTGCCCTAGAAGTAAATAATAAGAACATTATTAAATATTTGAAGAACCTTGACAGTGATGGAGTGAAAAAAGTGATAAAGAAAATATCAAAATGTGGTGCAATATCGTACTGTCAGATCAATGAAGCATTAGGAGCCAAGTTCAATCCGATGCCGAATGTCGACTATGAAAGGTACATTTTCAATCAAGCACGAGAGCAAGCTGGTGAAACGATGGATGAGTTTGTTGAAAGACTTGATGTGCTTATTAAACACTGCAAGTTTAATTAATGTAATGATGAAGAAGCCACACATCTTCGAGTCATCAATAGCTGTCTTTGAGACTCTTTCAGAAATCGCATATTGGGAGAAACGCTCAGCTTGGAGGAAGTACTAATGACAGCAAGGGCTGTGAAAAGAGCAGATCGACAAGCTGCTGATATGGAAGCTGGAACAGGGAAAAATGAATCAACATTGGTCATAAAAAGCAAGAACAAGTACAAGGTAGATGCATGTACATTGATGTCCACAAAGAAGAAAAAGTTCAGTGTTCGATGTGCGTTTTCATTTGGCAAATGTCCAGCCATGAGACAGACGTGCAAAGGTTGCGGTAAGGAAAAACCCTTCATAACGGTTTGCAAAGCAAAAGAGAAACTAACTACATCACAGCGAGAAGAGAAAATGGGCGCCAGAAGGTTCCAGAAGCATTCTCACCACACCCACAAAGCCAAAAAGAAACGACAAGTAGAAACCATACAAAGTCGATCGCTGTCAAGTTCATCCTACTAAGGTTCGTCAACGTCATTGTTGAGCACCAGTGAAGAAGATGAATGTGCGATGATGGCATTGACCAAGGAGCGACAGGCACATGAAGGTTTGGCTGCATGAATAGAAGAACAAAAGACAAAGACAAACCAGCACACAAAACAACAGAATTCATTTGGACATTGCCCCAAGATTACAATAAAAGTCAACAGTTGCCCCATAACCTTTATCATAGACAGTGGTGCTTTGGTTAACTTCATACCTGTCAAAAAGTTCAGCAGCCTATCTCCCGTGCCATGCCTCAATCCAGCATGCACAAAAGTATACACGTGGGCTGCTTCTAGACAGTTGCAGAGTCAAGGATCATTCATAGCGACAATGAGACACAAAACAGTATCAGTGCAAGCGCCAATTCACGTTCCTTAAGGAGCCTCGTCCAGTGCATGCCTACTCAGTTTTACCCCCGTTGCTGACATGAGACTGATATCTCTCAATTACAACCCCCAAACTCAATCTGAAGTTGTGAGTCAGTTCCCCTTGTTATTTCATAACCTAGGCAGGACCAAGACAATGAAAGTGCGACTTCACATCAATGAGAACGTTCACCAGGGTTTCCCAGCAGCATCGCAGAGTCGCTTTTCACTTGCAAGAAGCTATTGAGTAACAACTAGAAACACTGTTGAAGCATGACATCATTGAGCGCTCCATCGTTCCTACGCCGTGGGTTTCACCCATAGTGGTGGTGCCAAAAAATGACAGTGGAGTTGCAGTGCGCATCTATCTTGATATGGGCCAGGCCAACAAAGCAATCAAGAGAGAAAGACATCCTGGACCACACATAGCGGACATGATCATGCAACTGAACAGTGCCAAAGTCTTCACCCATCTTGACCTGAACAAGGGATACCATCAACTCGAGTTGGAAAAAAACTGCAGGTACATCACTACTTTTTCGACTCATGTTGGTTTGTTCGGATACAAAAGGTTGAGTTTTGGAGTGTCGTCAGCTGCAGAACTTTCTCAGGGTGTTATACATCGAATAATTCAACCTGTCATTCATGCTTTTAATTAGAGTGATGACATACTGGTATTTGGGGCCACAAAAAAGGAGCATGACAAGGCTCTTACGTAAGTGTTCCAGTTACTTGCTAATGCAAGTCTCACTCTAAATGCGACAAAGTATGAGTTTTACAAGACCAAACTCAAATTCTTTGTGCACATATTCTCTGATGGGAAAATTACTCCTGAACCAGATAAAGTGCAAGCACTGTCAGCTGCCTGCCCCCCACAAGATGTCACCATGCTGCGATCCTTCTTAGGCATGAACAGTTATTGCTCAAGGAACATTTGTGACTTTGCTACTGGGAGTGCCCCATTGAGAGACTTGACAGAACGAGATGTCCCATTCCAGTGGTCTGCTGAATGTGATCAAAGATTCTAAAAAATAAAAAAATGTGATTAAAAATGCAAGTGAGATGGCCTATTTTGACCACAAGTTACATACTGAGTTCACAGTCGATGCGAACCCAGTGGGGGTTGGGAGCAATCCTTGCTCAGCATAAAGGTCATCTGAATGCTCAGAGACACATTGTGGCCTATGGCAGTCAAAACCTGTCTGACACAGAATATGCCTATTCTCAGTCGGAGGAGGAGAGTCTGGCTGTAGTGTGGGCCTGCAAACATTTTCATGTGTTTCTATATGGAAAACATTTCACTATCATTACTGACCACCAAGTACTGCTCCTTATTTTTGGAAACCCGAAAGCCAAGATGCCCCCTCGCATTGAGAGGTGGAGGCTGCGATTGCAAGAGTATGACTATGCAATTGTGCGTAAGCCGGGTAAAGATCAGAACCCTGCTGATTACTTTTCACGAGTACCATTACAGCGGCACAGTTCGACATCCAAAACAGCTGAGGAGTACATTAACTTCATTGTGAAGTCCAGCACGCCAGCAGCCCTATCCAATAAACAGATAACTGCTGCTATTCATGCTGATAAGAACATGCTTATCCTCAAAAACATCATTTCAACTCAACAGTGGAATAAGCACCCTCGACCTTTTGCTGACAAAGTTGAATTTCAGAAATTGAAAAATGTACAGGATAAACTCTCCGTTACCAAGGAAGGTATTGTATTGAGAGGTTCACGGATTGTCATACCTGAGACCCTAAGACAGCAAGTCACTGAACTAGCTCATGAAGGACATCATGGCATTGTAGCTACCAAAAGAGCCCTAAGAGACCGACTGTGGTTCCTGCGCCTAGATGAGCGAGTGGATAGGGAACTAAAGGAGTGCCATCTTTGCAACTGCCTTTCTCCCAAAGTGACACAGCACCCATTGACAATGTCTGACCTTCCTGCACATGCGTGGGAAAGACTTGCAGTTGATTTGTTTGGACCCTTAGTAAACGGACATCATCTCATGGTAGTTATCGATGATTATTTATGATTTCCTTTAGTAGAGGAGTTATCGTCAACTCAGTGGTGGCCGCTATTTAATGGGGGTGGAAGGGCGGGGCAGGGGGCAGCAGTTGGGGGTAGCAAATGAAAAGAGAAAAAACCCCACATCTACCTGTAGGCCGGCCACCGCATTTCGCTCCTCTTCCGCTCCTCGACAGCAGGAAGCAGGACCCAGGAAGCACCCAGGCTCCTGACTCCCATAGCCAATCACAACGCTGCAATGCAGCCTTGTGATTGGTCTGAGCGCTATGGTTCAGCACTCAGACGGGGAAAGGGAGCCTGGGCATGTTCTCCACCCAGGCTGTATGGCAGCCTGCGTGGGGAACATGCAAAGTGCGCATGACAGTTTGGCCGGCCCGAGATGGCCAGGCAAACATTCATGCGCACTTGGAGTGAACAAACCACTCCTCCCCCTGGCCCCTGCTCTGTCAGCCCCCTCTCGCACCAGGAAACGGAAAACTAAAATGATAATAAAGTTCGTTATTATCATTTTAGTTTTCCTTTATCTACTGCTAGCAGAGCAGTGGGGTGACGCTCCACCGCCTTAGTGGAGGAGCCGCTGCTGCATCAACTACCCATGACAAGGTCATTGAGTGGCTGAATGACATCTTTGCAGTTTGTGGTATCCCCACCATTCTCAAATCTGACAATGGTCCGCCGTTCAATATCAAAGAGTGGCCCAAGCTAATGGTGTTGTGGAACGATTCATGGGTATTGTAGCATCCTACGCAGCCCTGGTACATGCAAAGGATCGCGCCACACATGGAGCTTGGTATTACACATCTTTATTCCACAGCGTCTAACCGTTAACTGAACATTCTACATCATGAATTCAATTACCCACACCCAAGCACTTACGTCACTGTTCTACATAGTCCGTCAGGGACCAAAAGGGTCCCATCATCTCTAACCCAAAAACCACTACATTTCCCTTTAGTTAAATAAAAAGTACAAATAATACATATATACATCACAACTCTACAATAAGTCATTTCTGTGCTCGAATCAATCGCCAAAATCTTGTAATGTGAGGTTGCGGAGATACAGGAGAAGTGTTCATGACTGGCAATGGTGACTGAGACACTGGAACTGTCGTTGGGTTCTCCGGTCTCTCAGGTGGATAAGTCTCACTTCTGAAATCTGGAGCTGACGTATATCGAAAGCAGGTGCGTGAAATGCAGAGAATCTTGTGCAATGGACTTTTCATGATGGTGAGCAGTCACCAGGTGTCCTTTACTGGTCACAACCCTCAGCGGGTCAGCATCAAAAGGAGCATCAGACTTGCATGTCCATTTTTATCTGACAATGACTTGGTCTCCTCTTTTGAACACAGTGCGCCGAGCATAGCGGTGTCTATCTGCACAGGTCTTCATTTTGTGTTTGTGAAACGAATCAGCAGTGTGAAGTTTATCAATGTCAATAGATCTCTCAGTGGTACATTGATGCAATTTGGTTCCTATGACTCTCCCAAATATTAAGGTGGCAGGGTTGTCCCCCATGGTAGAATGGGGAGTTGACCTATATGCACGAAGCGTAGACTGAAGAACTGATTGAGATCAAGCTTCTTTAGTGCAGAACAGTGAACTGTCTTCTTGAAGGTGCTCATAAATCTCTCGACAATACTATTCACCTGTGGCCAGAAAAGTGGGTTTTTCTGATGCTTAACATTTAAATTCTTGACTAATGAAAGGCGGGTCATTGTCCGATTTCAAAATTTAAGGAGCACTCCATATTGCAAAAATACTTTCTAATCTCTTAATGACTCTGTCATGAGTAGTTGACAACAGATCTTCCACAAGGGGAAAATGGGAATATTCATCAACAATTACTAGTAGATGATGTCTATTGTCAATGGGTCCAAATAAATCAATTGCAATCTTCTCTCATGTATACTATGGAAGATCAAACATGTTTAACGGAGGCGGGGTTGTTTTGGATGACAAGCAGTTGCACAAATAACATGCCCTTACTCTTTTTCAACTCTTTCATCAAGACAAGGGAACCAAGCTAAGTCCCGTAGAGCTCATTTAGTAGCAACAACTCCACAATGTCCCTCATGGGCCAGTTCAATAACTTGTTGTCTCATACTCTCAGGTATGACAGTTCTCGACCCTAGTAAGATGATGCCTTTTGGGGTAACTCAAAGTTCATCCTGCACATTTTTAAATTTCTGGTATTCAAGGTCATCATGAAGAGGTCGAGTATATTTTCTCCACGATTGATGTGTAATATAAATCTCTGTTATTGCTCGTGGCAACAATGACTTGTTTAACTGACATGGCAGGCGCTGCACTAGATTTCATGATGAAGTTAACAAGCGCATCAGCTGCTTTAGAAGTAGTGCCATGGCACTGTATTGGTACACATGAGAAGTAGTCAGCAGGGTTTTGTTCTTTTCCTGAATGATGTGCAATCGTATAAACATAGTCCTGCAATCGCAACCCCGACCTCTCAATGCAAGGAGGCTTCTTGGCTTTAGGATTGCTGAAAATGGTGAGCAATGCTTGGTGGTCAATAAGCATGTTTCGTCGATGACAAACTTCATCTAGAATAAGCCACAATGTGTCTTGGGGCATTGGGATGTCGAGTGTGCTGGGCAAGGATGGCATCAAATCCCACTAGGCTTGCATCAACAATAACCTCCGTCTGCAATTTCGGATCAAAGCATGCCATTTCAGTGGCGTTTTCAATTGCATGCTTGATTTTCTTGAAGCTTTGTTCACATTCATGTGACCATCAAAATGGTACATTTAGTTTGTTTCGTTAAGTCTCTCAATGGGGCACTTACAGTAGCAAAGTCACGTATATACTTTGAACTGTAACTGGCCATACTAAGGAAGGATTGCAGCATAGTTATATCTTTTGGGGGAGAAGTGGATGACAAGGCTTGTACATTATTTGGATCCGGAGTCATTCCCCCATCAGAAAAGATATGACCAAAGAACTTGAGTTTTGTTTTATGACTCTCACACTTTAAAATGAGACCTTCATCTGCAAGTATACAACACACTTGTGTAAGATCTTTATCATGTTGCTTCTGTGTGGCCCCAAAAACCAGTATGTCATCACTGTAATTGAAAGCATTTGTGACTGGCTGTATTATGCGACGAATGACATCCTGAAAGAGTCCTGCAGCTGATGACACTCCGAAACTGAGCATTTCATATCTAAATAAACCAACATGAGTCGAAAAGGTAGTAATGTACCTGCAATTTTATTCCAGTTCGAGTTGGTGATACCCTTTGTTCAAATCAAGGTGGGAAAAAACGTTAGTTCAATTCAGCGGTGTAATCATGTCAGCAATGTACGGACCTGGGTGCCGTTCTCTTTCAATTGCCTTGTTCGCTTGGCCCATATCAACGCACGGCGCATTCACTGTCCTTCTTCGGCACTACCACAATGGGTGATATCCATGGCATCGGACCAGTGGATCGCTCAATGATGTCGTGCTTTAATAGCGTCTCAAGTTCTTTCTCAACAGCATCTTGTAAATGAAATGCAATTCAACGGATGTCCTCATTTATGTAAGGTTGCACTTTCATGGTCTTAAGTCTTCCTAGTCCATGAAACAAGGATGGAAACTGATTCACTATCTCATGATAAGCATTGTCATTGTCGTTTACAGAAATCAGCCATGTCAGCAGCAGAACTGAAACTGCTGAAACCAAATGTAACATTTGATTAAAATCAAACTTGCAGATAATAATAATGATTAGCAGGAGAATGGCTGTAAAAGTCCAGGAATTAAGTAAATATTGTAATTCTTACCTAAACAGGAGACACATGATATGAAAGATTTTCTGTCTGATATCAGCTGCAGGATATTACAATGGAATGCACATTTTTACCTGGGATTGTGCTCGCTTCACAACTTGTGATAACCACTCCTTCCCGGCTTCCACTCCAAATGACTGGCCAGTTAATGACCAGTATGAGACAGAGGGAGGGAGGACTCTCGTGGAGTATACCAGCTAGGATTTCTGTGACTGAATATATTCCAAAGCTCATTTTTCTACCCAGAAGGGAGAAAAAGTTATACAGCAGAGCTGTACCCTGCAGAAGCCCTAAGCTGGGCACTGGAGAAGAGATTCCCTTTGAAGCCCAGTGGCAGAGCTGGGATTCTGAAGGGAGGAACAAGCTCTACACAGCTGAGGCAGGGGTTCATCATCAGGGACGGTTCCTCCTCTTAGGCGGAGGAGCGTCACCCCAAAGCTCTTTGAGCAGGAAAAATAAAATGATAATAACGTTGTTATTATCATTTTATTTTTCGTAGGTTCGGGGCGGGGGTAGGGCAGGGCAGGGCTGGAGGCACAGGGAGTGGAGTGGTTTGCACACTCCAAGTGCGCATGACTGCTTGGCCAGCCGTCTCGGCCCAGCCAAACAGTCATGCGCACTTTGCATTTTCCCCACCAGGCTGCATTACACAGCCTGGTGGGGAACATGCCCAGGCCCCCAGTCCCCATCTTCGGCACTCAGACCAACCACAACGCTGCATTGCAGCGTTGCGATTGGCTTAGGGGAGCTAATCATTGCAGCGTTATGATTGGCTCTGGGGAGCCTGGGTGCTTCCTGGTTCCATGACTCGCCTGAGAAGCGGAGGAGAGATGCGGCCGGCGGAAAAGGTAAGTAGTATTTTTTTATATTGTCCCCCCATCACCACCCACCTCCCAACCCCTCCACCCTCACTCCCTACCAGCCGTTACTATTCATCATTTTACATATGTGGCGCATGTAACTGTTTCATAGTTTTGATGCCACAAAACATGTACTCAGGAAAGGAACAGCATCACCTGGAATCAAAACTGGGTGTTCAAAGCTTGAGGGTTTTATTAGGATTTGGTTTATCCAGCCAACCAATGATTGGCTTTTTTACCATTTAAAACCCTGTACTTGAGAAATCTTTCCCCCAGTTTCCAATTACAGTCAATACTATGGAATGCCCTTTTGAAAAATTGGTGTGTTGGTGTAGGAAATCTCTTTATACTTTTCCACCTAATTCTTCTGATCAGCGCAACAATTTTAAACTACATGATGGCACAAGAGAAGCTAATATTTACGTCAATTTAATCTTCAAGTGCCAGAGCTACTCATGGTGTATGAGCACTAATCAAAATTCCTTAGCATATCTCAACATAACAGTACATAGCATATTGATTGCCCCAGCTGAAAAGGAACAGGTTTTTGATTAGGTACCTTGAGAGAGGTATTGAACCGATGTTTGTCTGTAGTAAGGTCTAGCAATGTTGTCAGATGTTTTCTTACACTCTATGGATGTCAGGCCTCAGAGAGTCTTTTAGTTCTCGTTAAGTCAAGCCTCAAACTCCAAGAGAGGTCTAGATTGGATGGAACATGTACTATCCTCTTCAATTCACAAAGCTATGATGAATGGAGAAGTGGAGAGACTAATGATCTCTGCAGTTGAATTCAATAAAGTTAAAATTAAATTAGAGGAAAGAAAGTTATATGGAAATTGAAAAAGTAATGTGATTATGTTGCCTGAACAAATAAAAATGATAGGTACAAGCTGACTTAATGGAACCAAGCAGAAATTAGTGGAGCAGTTGCGTAGCAAGATGGGAGGGCGGAGGGGGGCTGTTCGCCCCAGGCGGCACGAGTTTTGGGGGCGGCAGAACCCCCCCCACATGAGTTTGCTGCGGGGGTGGAAAACGCATGAGTTATCGCCAGCACCCCGCTCCCCACTCTTCAGCATGGCCACGGGGCGAGAAAGGCAGAGACCGCCACGGGCGGCAGAGTGCCGAGCTACACCACTGTAGTGGAGGAAATATAAAAATGTGAGTAAAAGTTAAATGGCAAAATCACACAAGATTAGATCTACCTGGTAAGGAACATGTTTGTTTCCATTTCTCAAACATGTTGCTAACTCCAGTTTTAGAGTCTAGCGCAGTATGAGAAACCACACACGGCATCAACACTCTTTCCATGTAGTGCCTCATTGTATTGTTGAGTACATAGTGCAGATCTGGGGCTGAAGAAGAGTGGGGCAGCAGGAAATGCAGACTGACCCAAGAGAGTCAGACTGGATGCTCGTGAGCACCCCATCTGACTTCACTGCTGGATGGAGATAAAATGTCTTAGGGTAGTCCAGAATATAGCAGTTTACAGAAATATCATCATCCTTGTAAAATAAGGTGTGTCAGTGAGTTTTATGGCTCTCTGTGTAGTGCTTTCAGTGGCATGACACAGGGGCACCACCAAGAATCTTCAAAAAGGGTCACTCTTTGAAGTTGTTAAGAACGGCTAATGTTTCTGCTATAGATGGTCTCCGACCTCGGTGCCCCCAAACACTGCCTCTGGGTGGCAGACTGGGAGGGCTCATAAGCAATGATCTTGCAGTTTAGAACATCCAGGGCTCATCCTAGGGGCTGGGTTTGGGATGCAGGCCCTCAGCTGAACAGCTGATTCAGGATGTTGTGATGGTCTTCGGCATTCTGAGTGACCCAATCTACGGAAGGTTGTTAACAGCCATGGAGTGGTCTGACAGGCAAAGTCTTGCTTGGTCTTCTTGTGGACCACAAATGGGCTGCCATGTTAGTTCTCACAATGAAAGAAAGGCCCGCAAAACTTCAGAGTATTTCAACAGATGTTGAAAGATAGAGTTGGTTCTGTTGCGAAGCACATGCAATAAACAGGCTGGTGAAGGCAACACGGTTGGACTGGGACACTGAGGGGAATGAGGAAAACACTATTAATGGATGGTGAGGATCACAAAGTATTCTGTCAAAAATACTTCAACCCGACCCGATGGAACTCAATGAAGACAAACATGGGAGAGCAAGGAAGAGCATCCAGGGTAATTCCTATTTGTTAACATACATAATGGGCTCTGGAGACAGTGAGCACTGGACTTTCCTTTTTTAGGCCTTACCTACCAGACATCTTTTAGCTTTTGTGGAATTTACCAAAAACTTAAAGGGTGTTTGGAGCCCACCCGTTGCTTACCATTTGTTGGCTTTATTGTAACTCTTGTTTGCTTGCTTTTTATCAATGGCTTACCTTCCTCTTGTATTTGTCCCTCGCAATGAGCATAACCTTGTTACCATCCTTTTGATTGGATGACTTGCATTCTTCTACTGCTCACATTGAGGGAACAACTTTATTTCTTTTCCTTTCAGCACTCCTTAAGAGTGCATCTTTATTAGCTCTGTCCATTATGTGTGCTGTTTCCTCCTCCCCAAAAACCTGCATCCTGAGCACTCAGTGGTGCTCCCTCACTCCCCAAAAACTCACCCATTGCTTTGGCCACCCCTTACCTGGCTTATCTATTTAATAGTTTTGTTCCTTCCCTGAGCCCAGCCTCAAGTGCCTTATTGCTCCCTAGCCCCGCCCACTCCCTGTTGATTCCAACTACCTACTTTCCCACCCGCTGCACTATTGCCCCTCCCCCAAAACCCTTCAGAGTTCTTTATTCACTTTAATATTCAAATTTATAACCCAGAAGCAGACATTTGCTGGTGACCTACTCCGTCCTACAAAATCACTTTTAGCTGAATTCAAATTAAAAAAAAATATTTATTGATCCAAGTGGCGTCCACCCTTTTAGATAGGTAAATAAAAGAAAAGGCTTCTGCATCATTTTGTATTCAAGTGTATGCATGGTGATGCATGCCTGAACATTCATCATCACACAAGCGAGTACCCACAAAATGACAGAGCTGGGAACATGGCGGCTAACAGTTAGCGCCGGTCGCGAGGTCTCCTACACGGTTGGCAGCGGCAAACTATTTTCACGTACCTGTTCCTCTCGTTGTGGAGAAGGTGGGGCAAAGGATCACTGTGGTGTCCTAGGTGCGGTGGGTGGTCGGGGGGAGCCCGGGAGAAGGGGTTTTTGCCCGGCAACGCTCCGCTGGATCAGATAATGACGGAGCCAAAGACGCTGGGAGGCGTGTGGGCGGAGGCTGCAGCCCGGCTTAGCTGGGGCTGTCGCGCTGCCGCGATAGTCGGCTTCCTGGGGAGTAGGAGCAGTTTGTGTTCGTTTTTTGGGAAGGTTAAAAGCTGCATAATTCGCCAGGACTCACAGCTAGGAAATGACACCGAAGGACCCCTGATGACCCCGGTAAGGAGAAGGGAGCGGGCCCCATTGGAAGGTAATATCAGCATTAGCACCAGCATTGGAGGTGCATTAAAACAGAAATTAGCAGCTTCCGATATCTTTGATACCAGGAAGAGGTCTGACTACAGCGTGAACAGATATACTCTAAGAAGCAGAGGTGTTTGGGGGACAGGGGACACTGCTTTGAGTACTTTGGTTTCCCAAAAAAATCCCCCTCAAAACTTATCTGTTTCATCGGCTTCGCTAAAAGAAGCATCCAATATTATTTATCAGGCTCTCCAGGCCACCCGTGCCCCTAAAGCCAAGAAACCACCCGCTGATAAAGCAGTCCAGAAAATAAGCACTAGACACGCGAAAAAGAAGACAGATAGTGTGAGAGTAACACCCTCACTCCGCTCCTATTTCAAAGTTCAAGCACAAGGAGTCCCAGTGACTCCCTCCTCAGGAGTATTGCCTCAAGTCACTGAGAATAGCTCACCTCAAAAGGGGAAAGAGGATATGGAGGTTCTAGGCATCAATAAAACAGGGATGGATGCTATACGATTAGAGAATAGGTTTGATCCCTTAGCAGAAGAAAATGTACCACTTGAGCTCCCTAGCCCTAGCTCTATTCACCAGAAAATCACTCTCAGGTCATGGGTGGGTCACCGCTCGCAGTTGCTGACCAAATCAATAGCCCCGAACTGGGAAAGATCCTATCTACCCTGTTAACAGAAGTCAGGGAGAAGTTTGCAATCTCGGAGCTTAATCAGCAGAAAATCCAGGGCACCTGTGAGGCCTTGGAAGATAAAATCAATAACTTGGTAGAAAGAGTCGGGGCTATGAAGGTCTCACTGGATGATCTTTCCAAGAAAGTTAATGTCAACAAGGAAGAGATCCAGAAGCTAAAGAACAGTGAAAAAGACTTTAGAGACAAGTTGGAATCTCTTGAAAACAGTGCAAGAAGGAACAACATTCAAATCCTAAATGTTCCTGAGGGCCTAGAGGGGGGGGATATAAAGGGTTTTGTGATACACCTTTTGAAAGAATTTAACATGGAAATTGACCAACGCAACTTAGAGGAAGACATTCAAAGAGTCCATTGCGACCCATTCGTGAGACGCCCAGGAAAAGAAAATCCAAGAAGGATTCTTGTAAATTTTAAATCATATACTTTAAAAGAAAGAATTCTTGCTGGGGCCCTCAAAGCAGGAACCTATAAAAAAGATGAGTGGTCCTTTTCCATTAGGTCAGACATCTCACGTGCCACCCAGGATAGACAATGGGAACTGGGCAAATTCATTCAAGAGCTGAGAGAGTTGGGTGCTACTGCTAATATTAGATTTCCCGCCTCACTGAGGGTTATGAGAAACAACAAAATGTACAACTTTAGATATCCAAGCGATGTGAGTGTTTTTATAGATGAGATTATGGCACACCTAGTATAAATCGTTTTCTATTTGCTGCTTGCTGCTGTGTAGTAGGAGAGCTCATATGAGGTAATTAACAGTATACCTCTAGTTTTTATAGGGAGGGTTCCCCAGGGTGAGGGGAGCGGGTCACCTGCAGAAAAGAAAAGCCACAAGAAAAAAAGAAATGAAAACACAATCACATTGGGTGGGGGAGCATGTGGGAGAAATGGAAAAAAATGTCCTCTTTTGTTAAATTCAGACCAGAACCTCTTTCTCAAATATTCATGTCTTTAAGTTTTATTAGAATAATCAGGTCTTTCGGCATCTCTTTTTTAAATATTTTAACACTCTATGGCTGGTCCGGATAAGCCTAGGCTCCTGAGGATACTATCTTGGAACGTTAATGGCCTTAGGGTTCCCTTAAGAAGGAGGAAGATTCTGGAATATCTTAGGCTCATCGACACAGATGTCTTCTTTATCCAGGAATCACACCTTGTTAAGGAAGAATGGTGTGAGATCTTAAAGGGCCAACAATGGATTGAGCACTCCGTATGCACTTCACAGTCCTGTACAGTTAAAGGGGTCGCCCTTCTTTTCAAAAACTCTACTCAAGCTATACTGGGGGAGTGTGTGGTGGACCCTTCAGGTAGATGGGTAATTGCTAAGGCTAAAATTTACGGGGTCTGGTTAGCACTGGTTGGATACTGCAGCCCCAACCTAGATGACCCCACGCCTTTACGTACCCTATTTCTGCACTTAGTGGATATAAATGAGCCAATTATATTGGGAGGCGACTTCAATGTCTTTTTAGATCCAGCACAAGGCACAACCTCCAAGAGGGCAGCTGCGGCAAATCCTAACTTGAGAAGGGTCCTGAAACAACTGATAATCGATACAGGTCTTATTGACATCTGGAAATTCATGAGCTCTAGAGATGGGACCGAGGGGGTAACTTTACTTTCCACAATAAAAAGTATGGACATCGTTCGAGGATTGATTTCTTTCTCGTGGACTTAGCTATCAGTAAAATCACCAGGAAAGTTACACATATTCCTGAGCATTTATCGGATCACTCAGCGGTCTCTCTCGAGATTATTTTTAGAGATAAAGCCCCCTCACGGCGTTGGACCTTAAACCGTACCTTGCTTTTAGATCCCTTGGTAGTGGATAACCTGAAAGCAGCTACAAATGAGTTTTTTATTTTTAATCTCGATTCAGCCCCTCTGAACACTGTTTGGGATGCATATAAGGCTTTTCTTAGTCTAAGTTCAGCACAAAACAAAAGGGTTAGGGAGGAAATCCACATTCTTGAAGCTTCTATTAATACCTTCCAATGTGCCTCGGCACAGGCCCTTAGCCCTGCAATCAAAATCCAAACAGAAAGTGATTTGATATTGGCAAAATCTAAACTGGCTGACTATTTGGAGGCCACAGTAAGACGAAAATGGGAAGCCAGCAGACTATCTCACTACGAGTACGGGGAGGGGTGTGGGAAACTTCTAGCTTGGAAGATCAAAGCTAACCAGTCCAGGAATTTTATTAAAGATCTAAAATGCCAAATTTCAGGTAATACTATCTCGGAGGACTGCGAGATTGAAAACGCATTTGTACAGTTTTTCCAAGATTTATACACAGAGGATACGGTTATAAGTAAGGAGCAACTAGGGGCATTTCTCCAGGATCTTGAGCTTCCATCCCTTAAGGGGGCCCTAAAAGTTAAACTGAACGGCCCTATCAGTATTGAGGAAGTCCTTAAAGCCATAAATAGTTTAAAAAAAGGGAAAGCCACCGGCCCGGATGCTCTTCCTAACGAAATCTATATGCTGTTAAAAGAAGAACTAGCCCCGATCCTGCTTAAACTCTTTAACTTAGCCTTTATCTCTAACCAAGAATTACCATCCTCTTGGGATTTCGCCACCATAACTATCCTTCTCAAACCCAATAAAAATCCGAGGGTTTGCGAGTCGTATAGACCCATTTCACTTCTTAATAGTGACTATAAAATTTATACTCAGATACTCACTAAGCACTTAGATGGAATAGTAGGGTCTTTGATACACACTGACCAAAAAGGCTTTATAAAGGGGCGACAGTTACATGATTTGACGCATGAGTTAGTTGGCGCTATTGATCTGGCCATGGAGTATGGTAATCCATTGACGGTTATGACATTCGATGCCGCAAAGGCTTTTGATAAGGTCAGTTGGCCCTTTCTATATGAGGTGACCCAACGATTTAATTTAGGAGAAACCTTTCTATCTGCTGTCAAGGCTCTCTATAAAAATCCCTTAGCTAGAGTATTAGTCAATGGGAATCCGTCTAAACCATTACATATTGGTAGGGGAACCAGACAGGGATGCCCTTTATCCCCGCTCCTTTTTAACCTCTATATTGAGCCGTTGGCTTTAAAACTAAGAGCATGCAGGAGCATTTCCCCCTTTGTGTGCAATGGTTGAGAGAAAAAGATCGGGCTAATGCCGATGATCTGATGATTTTTACAGGTCACCTGCCTCCATCCTTACCAGCAATTTGGGAAATACTTGAGAGTTTTGGCAGGATATCTGGTTATGCCGTGAATCAACAAAAAACAGAGATTATGCAATGGAACACCCACTACCCCTGTGATTTAATTAGACAAAGCATACTATATTTAGGAATCCAAGTTGTGCAAAATCTGGAGAACATAGCAATAGTGAATTTTGATAGTGTAACATCTAAAGTGCGGGAACAGCTTCAGGCCTGGGGAACCCTTCCTCTTTCATTCTTAGGTAGATCTAATCTTCTAAAAATGTCCATTCTCCCTAAATTTACTTTTTTGTTTAACACAATTCCTTTAGAATTTAGGAAAGAGTGGTTTAAGAAGGTGCAAGGGGACTTTACCAGCTTTATTTGGGGAAATAAAAGGCCTAGAATTGCCTGGAGAAAACTCAGAGAAAAAGGAGGGTGGTGTCATAGCTAGTCCGGATCTTCTTCAGTACTATCGGGCTTTTCATTTGAAAATTTTTAGACAGTTGCTGAGGGATACCCCTGTTCTGTCACCCCTCTTCCGAGCTCTCACATTCGGCCCTCCAGACCAATCCAGTTTCTTCCTTTTCAAATTTGGGGACCCCAAGTATTTTAAAAAAGTGAGACTTAAGGTTCTTCAGGGCGCGTGTAGGATTTGGTATCAAATAAGAACACATTTACAGATACCATATTTTACTCATTATGCACCTATTTGGAATTCACCAGGTACGCCAGCTTGCCTTCAAGACTCACTTGCTATTCCTTTAAAGGAGTGTGGAATTCTTAGATGGGGTCAACTTTTAGAAGACATAGAACTAATTTCTTGGCAATGTATGCAGGAGATCTCTGAGGGGTCGGTATCAAAATTCAAATATTATCAGTTAATGAGCTGGACAAAAGCGCAGAGAAAAGGTGGAAAGGGAAATCAATTTTGGGAATCCAAGATCTATTCACTCCCTCGTCTGCGGAAAGAGGTATCAGAATGGTACTGGATGTTGATACAGGCCATGGAAGAAGTACAAGTCTCGCTGGTAGCAACATGGAGGAGGGAACTGCCGGCTCACGACCTCGACCTGCTGTGGCAAGTATCTCTATCTTATCTATGGTCATATGTGAAGTCTGCACCACTTAGGAAAAATCACCTTTTTACTGTTCACAAGGCCTACTGGACGCCCCGGAGACTTTCTAAACTGGGGACCCAGGTAGTGAAGAAGTGCCCAAAGTGCGGCGAGGTCAACGCAGACGAAGCTCATATGTTCTGGCAGTGTCCCTCTATCCAGACCTTCTGGCAGAAGGTGGGTAGACGTTATCGGGAATTTTGGGTCAAGAAATCAAGGTGAGCTTGGCGTTA